>VZTJ01003086.1:814244-866152 GCA_013397795.1 Orthonyx spaldingii
CTGCCAGGCGGCGGCCGCGCATGCCCGCTGCGGGCCCAGGGCATTGTGGAGGCTGCAGTTCGGGGGGCCTTGAGGGATGGTGTCCTGTTTGGGCACTCAGCGCACGCCCTGCCCTCGCTCCTGCCCCTGCTGCTGCCCGGGCGCCCAGCGCACGCCCTGCCCCCGCTCCTGCCCCCGCTCCTCCCCAGGCACTCAGCGCGCACCCTGCTCCCGCTCCTGATCGGAGCACACCCTGTGCCCGGTCCCGGCTCCCACCCCTGCTCCCACCGCAGCCCGCGCGTTTCTCTCACGGCTTTTTTCCCGGGCAGCCCAGCCCTTGCCTCTTCGGCTGATCAGTTTCCTAGAGCCCTGTGCTTTCCTCAGCCGGCTGCGTTGTCCACCTGCAGCTCCTCGTCTTTCTCTCAAATCTCATCCAGCCTTCACAGAATCATAGAATCATCGGATCATCAAGGTTAGCAGAGACCCTTCAGATCACCCAGTCCAAACGTCCACCCAGCACTACCACTGTAACCCCTAAACCACTTCACCTAGCATCAGATCCCAGCGTCTCTTGAACACCTCCAGGGATAGTGACTTCATCACACCCCTGGGCAACAGATTCCAATGCCTGACCACCCTAACAGTGAAAAATTTGTTTCTAATATCTTACCTGAATCCTCCTTGTCCCAGCTTAAGGCCATTTCCTCTAGTCCTCTTACTCTAGGCATGGCAGAAGAGAACGTCCCCCACCTCACTGCAGCCTCCCTTCAGGTGGTTGTAGAGAGCAATGAGGTCCCCCTGAGCCTCCTGTTCTGCTGGATCTCCCACCACCTCCCCACACTGTCCTTGCCCTGTCCCTCTGGGTCCCTTCCTCACCCTCTGCTCTCCTGCCCGACAGGCTCCTTGCTTGCCGCCCACACTGGCTGCCCTCTTCTACTCAGAAGGAGGTGCTAAAGGAGAGGGCAGCCATCCTTACAGTAAGTACACGGCTCCAAATTCACCAGGAAAACCTGACAGGTCACAGGCACCCGCATCCTTACTGGAGGAAGGTTCCTTCCCACCAGGGAAATTGTGGCAGCAGTGTCAGGTCACATTCACATGGTGGGGTTTGCTAAGGTCAGGCTTCACCAGAGCAACCCAGAGACCATCACAGCTTGAATAAACCACTGAGAGCATGCTGAGCCTGCAACAAGAGGTTGAATTGCCTGAGCAGGTGGACACGTGCGTGTAACAGCACCTCCGCTCCCAGCCTCTCCCAAAGTCAATGGGGCTTTTGTCATTCACTTCACGGAGGCTTTTGTTTCTCATGGGAGCTTCACATTTCCAGGCCTGTACAGAGCTCTCACTCAATGGAAAGGACAGACAGTGGTTTGGTAGCATCTTTCACATTAGCTGGTGTTTGTATGCATAGCTAAATGCTCCCAGAGTGACAGGACTGCTAAACATGCATATAATATAAAAGTTTAACTGTTGAAAAGTTTGCTCCTGAAATGCTGATAGTCATTTGGGGAAAATCAAATCTAAAAGCTTAGTACTCCTTCCTCCAGCCTCTTTTTTCTGCCTTACAGATTTTGTAGCTAATGAAAAATTAACTTGTGTTACAAGATATACACACAAGAACTGAGGGTTTTCAGGAATGCTTGTTGCTACTTAAAATTTAATTTTGTTACAGTCTGTATGAATTCTTGTGTTGAGCTCCCATGGACTGACAAGGCAAATGTCAGGCTTTTGAGATTTGTTTCCAGTTTGTTCAAGAACTATTACAGTAATGAAATCTACTGCAAGAGATCCCATCTACTCTGTTTCTCGTTAAGTTTCTGAGTTATAGTCCAGTCTTGGAGAGACTTCAGCATGCTGGACCCACATCCCTTTAACTAGAGCAACAGTGCCAAATAATAATTATCATCATAATTTTCATTATTTCATTGGAATTTTCACTGGAATAAAAAGTCACTATTTCAACAATGTTTAGTGATACATGTTAATCTTCCCAAAGCGTTTGTGAGTAGAAATCCTGGCAAAGATTTCACAAATACATGCTTGCATATTCACATAAATGTCATCTGCAGTGCTACTTTTCGTCCTTGTTATGAAATATTTAATGAACTAGTCAAAAGCCAGACACTACAGTAATTTGAATCAAGTGGCCAGTCACGTATCACAGACGATGAATGGCCAAAGACACAGACATAATCATTCAAGAAAAAAGAACACCCATAAGTGGAAATGTGTTTCTATGAAATATTCATAGGGTTGTGGTGATTTATTGTCATGTCTGCTTCAGAATAACCTGCAATGGGAAAAAGAGCATAATCTGATAAACTTTTCATGCAAAGCAGTTCATTTGTTATTCCTGGAGTAAGAAGTTTGTAGACCCACATCTGTTTAAGTCCATCGTCTATAAGGGCTAGGGATGTGTTTTCCTTAATGCAAAGTTTTACAGACGATACCTACTGGAAGCAGTGTGAATGTGCTAATGGCAGAGACAGTCCCTTCAGGTGCCCAGGCATAGGTGCCTAGTGCAATTTTGGACAGTTGAGGTTGCCCAAGACATCTGCAACAAGGCTAGTAGATTCAACACGGGACCTATAAGAAGACACTGCCTGGCCTGAACTTGAGCTTCAACGTAGTGTCACACAGTTATATTGCCCACATCACTTCTGATGTGACCATTCAGGGAATAAATCTGCTTTTACAGACACAGGCAGAGGATGGACTCACAATTGGGAGCTAGAACAGTTGAGCCACCCTTTACAGTTCAATGGACAGAGCTGTATCTCCAACCTGAAGCAAACATTGGAATGTTTCTAACTCATACATCCTCTCCTCACATCACCTTCTACACTTGGGCTACAGGTCTTTCTGTATGTGCAGCCTCTTTGAATGAGAGAATATCAGAGGACTGGGTCCTGGAAGCTGACTCCACCCAGCGGAGTCACTGATGTGCCTGCTCATGCACATCACCACACTGGACTGCAGCACTCCAAGCCTTGCTCAGCTGAAGTCAACAAGATCCACTGGCTTCCTTGTTGTGTGTCTCTGTGTGATGCCTCAGCTTTTTTGGCTATTTACCTAATCACTCTGCTCTCCCTTAGTTTTCACACCCACTGTGTGCTGCACAAATGGTGGTCGCTTGTGCTCTTAACCTTTCCATAGCAGGACAGAGAGAAGGATCTACACAAGGTGTTGGTAGGATCTTGCTGGGATTTAGCCATTCAGATTTTTTTAAATATCAGCTTTGTAAAATGCATTTGGTGGGGGTAGTGGGGCACACAGGCCCAAGGGATGTGACAGGCTGCATGTGGTATAATCACAGCTCAGCAGAGCTTGTGGGCCAACCAGCCAGTATATAAAACTGGATGAGCACTGGTGATTCCAGTCTTGTAAGAGGTAATAAGCAACATCCGTGGAGTGTGCTGCTGCCTAATCATCCTGCCAAGGAAAACCGTTTCAGCCAAAAACATCAGTGAAGGCATTTGGGACTGAAGACACCATGGAACTCTGCACACCCGCTCGGCATATGCTAAATGTGGGCAGCAGAGCTGAACGAGGGACTTTGAAAGTGTTATATGCCTCAAACCTCTCTTACAAATTCATGTAATTCACTAAAGAAATTATACATATTCATGTCGATCTACCTCAGGACTATGAATTTGTTTGGAGGGGATAAATGCTTTCTCGCCTCCAAAGAGCAAGATTTCATTAAACTGTCTCTCTTTTGGAAAAAGCTAGCAGTGACCCCAATCTCTGCAGTACCTGGCAGCCAGTAATAGCTGTATCATGATCAGTATCTGCCCTCTAGTAGCAATTTTTCATACACTGATGTCGAACACATGCAGGAGTAAAAAAAGAAATAAATCTGCTTCTGAGCAATGCTGCCACTGAAATGACTTGTGCCTACAAGGCAGTGAGGACACTGGGTGTTCTGAAAGCACAGCTCTGATCCCAGTGTGTCACTCCTTGAGCCCAAGGGCTGGGTAATTGCTGGTGTTGCCAAAGAAGGTTAAGGCTTCCTTTCTCTTGTTGCAGGTAAAATGAGGTGAAATGAGCACATGTGTGGTTAAACAGGTAAGCAAACACGGCTATTCTATACAAAGAGAGATTTAAAAAACCTTCTAAAGGTAACAGTTAACTCTATCCACTCATTTCATGGTGATATGAAGAGAACAAGATGACTTCCCAGTCCCACAAGCAGGGCGCTGACCCCTGCTTCTGTTGCTAACAGTCAGATCCCACTGAGCACAGAAGTGTGCAGCATGTGGCAATCTGTGCTAGCATGACAGCAAAGCAATGGAGAGAGTCACTCTTTCCTAGCTCCTCGTGGAGTGGTGACAGCTTCTGCTTGGTTTTTGGAGTGGTCTGCTTAGTTTGGAATGCAAAACAGTTAGATAAGCAAACACTTGATTTATTTAGCCGTTCACTTATTTATGGTGAACGTGGTACACAACATGGTACAGGCAAACTATCAAGAAATAAGGAATTTTTCCTTATAACAGGAAATCCATTCATGTATGTATTTGAAGCAGATGTTCCTGTTAAATATAGAAAAAGACTTGCAATAATCTAATAGTGCAACTAAATATAAATCTCCACAATACGAAAGAGAAATAGGTGGGTACTAGTGACAATGAATAAAAAAGATGGGAAAATGGAGAAATCCAATGACAGTCGGCATCAACAGATGTGCCCAAAGCTCCCTTGTATGACAAAACGACTGTCTCACGAAATATTAGCAACTATCCAAAACTGGGAAAATGTGAAAATCGTGTTGCTGTATAAATTATCTAAGACACTCCTGCCAATTATAGACTTGCTGCGAGGAAGAGAGACATTGGTAATCATGACAGCGACTGTGTTCGGGTGTCATGTGAATGTTCTCGGGCAATTATTCAAATCAATCATTTCTTGCCCATGTAGGAAAGATTCATCACTCTTAGTACCTTATGTCACTCAGCAACTGAATTGATGGTGCTCTGCTATTTGTGGTGTTCTGTAGTCTGCCTGTTTAAGGTGACAGCATTGTCACATATTTAACTGCTGAGGTGGAGAGCTGTCCAGGAGGAAGTGGGAGAGCATGGACCCAGAACCCATGAGAAACATTACACAGGTCATAAGAGACCAGTTCCCTTCTGTGCTGAGCAATGTCCAACCCAGAGGCATATTTGGAAGTGGCAGGAGCAATGCTGGCTACTGCCACTGCCAGGGCATGAGAGGGCTCTAGATGAAGGGGGAGTGCTATCCGTTTAATCACTCTTCTTCCATGCAGGATGTTTATGAGACCTGCTAACCATGTCTTTTCATTACAAATCCTCCAACTGCAGTGCCTGGCACCCCTGTCATTGAGAATGGCTCCCATATTAGATATTGTTCCTGCCTCTTGCTTTCCCGGCCCTGTGTGCTCTGCCTACCCTCTCACACCTGCCATTCTGGATAAAGAGGGCCTCCTATCACCACAACTTCTTTCATTCTCCCACCCTCCCTGGCAGGTATTCCTCTAACAGAGGACTGTGTCCTGCTTCCGTGAGAATTACTGTTGGTAAGAGACATGACTAAAAATGTGCATTGTCTGTCTGTGTTCACCAAACTGTGACTACATAAATCTTGATCTTTGACTTGGCTTGATCCATCTGGTCTTACCTTCCTTTTTACATATTATGAGGTATAACTTATCAATTCATTTTTTGTTTTTAATTAATGTGCCCATCTATTCCTTCTGCATCTTCCTGTAAACTATGCATGTATAAAGGCTGATTCCAACCTGTTGTCACAAGGGGATGCATTACGGCTGCAGATCTGCCTTTGCAAAGCCTTAAGCACCTGCTTTTGTAAATTAAATAAAATATTATCTACGTGTTACTGCTAAAAGTACACAGTATCAGCTGGATTTCAGTACCACAGGGCTTCCCTTCTTCTGTCTGAGAAATAAAACTGACACCAGCAAATGGTAACTTGAAATGGAATTTGTTCTTTAATAAAATAACAAAACAAAGTCTTCACAGAGGAGTAGTTTCCTTTTTTCTACATGTGTTTGTGACAAAATAAAAGAGCGTTTAACTCTTCAGGCTGGTGATAACAAATAAAGATGTGGTTCACCTCGACTTTCACACGCTCTGGCTCTCTTTTCAAAGAGCTTCTTTCCTTTATTCATGAGCTCTTTGGGGACAGGATTTTTAACAGTTCTTTCTGCCAACTTGTGGTTAGCAGAATATTTGCTTTCCATTTTTTTTAAAGCATGTGTTGTGGCTCCCAAGTATCCATCTGTAACTCTCAGAAAAATATCCGGTAGCTTGCAGCTAGAATATATTTTGGGATGCCTAGTTTGTCACTGGTTAGCTCGGATGCCAAAGTTTAATCTGACACCTGAAATTCACCAAGATGAGCAGTCCTTTGGAGACCCTCTTCAGCCATCTCTTCCAGGTTACTCTGCTGAAATCCTGAGAGATTATTGGCATTGGTACTGAGCCATCACAGAGGAGAGAATTTTGGTTTTTTTGTTTTTGCTTTAAGACTGCTTATGCCACAGATCACCCTCACTCCCTGGATCCCTTCTGCACCTCTAATGAGTTATGATGCCCTTCATTCATGCAAGGTTTTGGCAGCGCATATCCTATTTTTAGGAAGTGATTTTACAGGACAGGAAACAGTTTTATGTCTTACACTTCCATAGCAAGAGTATGAGATCTGGACATAGAAGATAACTATCCCTGCTTCCGTTGATGGTTGAACTGTGACAGCAGTCCAGCCTCTTGCTCTTTGTACCTGCTTTTTGTAAGATGTGAGCTTTGCCCCAGTGTAGCATAGCCTAACTTTTGTCACCTTCATTTAATGACACATAGATATGAAAACAAGGAGGCATTATATCTCCTTCCAAGACTGCAGCTTTCCACTGGCTGCAGCTGAGAGCTGTGTCCATCCTGAAAAACAAAGGGAAACATCAAGCCTAATGCTAAGAAATCCTTGCTTTGCACCCCAGTTGTCCTTCTGGACAATTACTTTCATTTTCAGCAATTTGTTTGTTTTTGCATGCATGCACAACCATTGTGGTTCCAAATACCAGTGGGGAAGAGTTACAATGATTCCTCTGCTCCATAATCCCCACTCCCCCCTGCCTGGGGAAGTGATGGTCATGCCACCCTTCTCCTACCTGCAGAGGAGTCTGGACTGGCTGGCACTTGCCTGAAAGGATTCAGATCTTTCATCTTAGTGAGAGCAAATACTCTCTTTATCTCCTCTTCTGAGGGCCAGACTGTGACTGACAATGGAAATTGGTTGTCCTGCTTTTCTAGGTGATCCTGTTCCAGGCCAGTCAGAGGGCAATGCCAATCCTTGTAGTTTTGGCATTGCTTTCAAGTGGGAATGTTTGGTCCCAGTGAACTTTCCCACAACTTAACTAGAACCTTGCCGTCCTCGATAGCAGCCCTAGGTACCGCAGAAGTGAACTGGGAGGGCCAGGGCAGGTAATAAAGCTGGCTCCCCTTGTTGGATTCTGCCTGTCCCAGGAAGAATGTTCCTGTGAGCTCAGTTTTTAACTAGCACAGCAAAATAAATGAAAACAAGGCAAAGAATAATGCTCCACTTCTCTGGGAACACAGGGTCTCAGGGATGTAACATGAATTCAGCACCTGTCTGTCTGCTGGAGAATTCATACATAGGATGGAAAAGAACTCTCCAGGGCAACAGCAACACAGGTACTCTTTCCCCCCCTCTTTCCTCCTTTCCTTTCTTTTCCTTTTCTTTTTTTCTCTTTCTTTTCTTGTACTGGAAAACATATAACATTTGCCTGCATATCTGAGCGGGGCGTTTGGCTCCTTGCATTCGTGTCACAGCAAGACAGAGCATCTCTCCGACAGGATCATTTCCCTACTCTTTCAAAGCATCACTATCTGTGAGCGTGCCCCAGCTCTCCCCTCATGCTCTTTGTGCTGACAGAAAAATCATCTCCATCTGAAGCTGCTTCATCCCCCTGCATTTATAGCCCCCTGTGAACTGTGTCTGCCTTCCCCCTGCTCCCTCACTTATGGATGACACATCCCATCTCATTTATATTATTAAAATGATTTCCACGGGGTCACCTTCTGCTTCACGCCTGAAATGATATAGAAAATTAAGCTGTTTCTCTTGTGCCACTTGGATTTAAATTGTAGATTTTAAATCTGTCCTCACTTTTCAATCCTTTAATTTTCCACAGGCAGCACCACTGCAGCAGCAAGTCCTAGGGATGCATTAGATGTTAAAAAAAAAGAAATCACAGTCACATTGACTCATATAATGTTATGATGAGTGAGGTGGGTAATAACAAACATGCAGTACTCCAGTCACCCACTGGGTCTCTTTCCATTTTCTTCACAGAAAACCTAAACAACCTGCTGTGTGGAGTATGAAAAAGGTCGTATCAAAAGAACATCTGCACATTAGTGTAGTGATTAGCTTGTAGTGTAGCACCCAGTGGTGAAAGGACTTTTATCTTCCTTTCCACGCACAAAAATAATGTGTCACATGAAGGGATGCTTACATTGAAGTCAGACCTGACGTCTGTTGTGACTTCTCAAGCATTTCATCAAAAATATTTCCTTGCAGGTGAGTTTGGCAAAAGACATTGGGCTGTTTAAGGTAAAGTGCTGGACTTTTTTAGGAAGTGTAATTGCAATTAGTGTGTTTCATAGGCAAGAATGCTGCCAAGAATGGGTAATTCTTGGTATGGGATGCAGACAATACCGTAAATATGCAAACCAATACTTTGGAAATTGTGTCTTTCACTTAAGCTTGATTTAAATGTGTGAATTCTTGGCAGCTTTCTGGTATTTCCTAGTCTTTACCATTGTCTTTCTTTATTACAGGTCTGAAAGAAGCTGCTGCCAGAGACAGAGCTGGAGCAGCCAAGAGTTATGTTCATCAGCAATGCACCATTCAAAGCATTTAAAAGATGCCAGTCCTCATGGTCCCAGATTAAAGCTAACCTTTGTAGCAGCACTATTAGGTTTTCTAGCTTCTTTTTCCAAGTCAGATGGTGTTGGCACTCTCTTTTGAAGAACACTGGGTCAGATGGTCTGAGGGGTTACTCCTGATGGCAATTCCTGTGCTAACTCAGATGCAGCTGCATCCCCAATTACATTCAGTTTAGGGGACAGAATAATCCTCTGCAATTTTTTCAATGTGTGTGATGCAGATCTGATGGGTCTCACCTGAGTACTGGAGCAGGGATGGAAAAAAGGAGGAGCTTTTGCTCTTTCTTGGAGCGGATGATGGAGATATTCCACAGAGAAGACTACACAGTAAAAATTAATCCAACTCTTTCATAGTGGCTAGTGACTAAATACACAACTGTTTAAAGAAGCATTGGGCCAGGTGTTCAGCCTTCCTTGCAGCATATCCTTCTATCCAGAGCAGACTCCAGAATGTGGCTGGGAAGTGAGACGGACCAGAGACACCAGAAAGATGAAAGCTATTGGATTAGCATTTTTGTCCTAAGTCTGTAATCAAAATCTTTAGTAAGCAAAGCCCAGGTGTGAAAATCACATTGTAGCTTGAAGATGATGTCCAATTTTGAGCTGAAATTCACCCCCTTTAGCGGTCTCAAGGCCAAAGTATGCACAGAGACTCTGTAAGTCCTATTTTCAGGCTGTTAGCAGCACATAGATCCCTCTGCTGGTTCCTCTGTACGTGAATGAATTGGATTCAGAGCACAAGCACAAGCTCATGTCAGAGCACTGCTGTAGGTCATGTTTGAAGATGACTTTACTAGTTCCAAAGTCAAAGACGAAAAGAAAATCTGACTGGAGGAGTGCTGACACATTCTGAAAATTTGGAGGTGAAAGGGATCTGGGTTTTTTTAATAAACTAAGTGGTATGAAAGTAACATTGCAAAATACCACTCTTCTCCGTGGAAACCTTGAGGCATGATCCCGTCTTTGAATCTAACTTGTAGACTATATTCCTCTTCTGTTTCCTTTTACAAGACACAGTGATATTTTGCCTCATAAAGAAGGTCCGTGCAAACTCCTCTGTGCTATAAACATCTGATTCTGCTGATGGGACTGTTAGAGAAATATTTATGCTACAAAGCATTTCTTCAAATAGATAGCAGGTGTAATATGTGACTATGAGAGTTATAGTCCAAGCCTTTCAACTGTGGCTTTGGTTCTAGAATCATTAACTCCTGGTAGGATTACCCACCAAAGTGGTCTTAGTTCTCTAGTCACCACACAATCTGCTCAAGGACAGCCTTCCTATAGAATAAGGAATGGAATAAGGAACCACAGACAGTTCTCTGTGACTAGGCAGCCTCAGACAATAATGCCCCCTGCTGATATTTGAACAATTCCAGGAGAAAGAGATGTCTCAAAGAGCTGGCAATGGCAGCAAGGCTGATGCAAGCACCAAGAACCCGTGTGAGGAGCACAGATAGGCAGCTTGAGGCTCCAGACAATTAAATGTGTAGCATGGAGGAAAGTAACTACTCAGAAAAAATCGTATTTCGGGAAAAGGCCGATTTGAAGACCTGTAGGTTTAGGGTGAAGGAATTTCAGTAGCTGAAAGTTAAACTTTGGCATTTCAGCTGCCACAGAAGCCCATGGACTGTCTCATCCAGGCCAAGGGAACTGTGGGCATGGTCTGCTTGGGAGTTGCAGGGCACCGTGAGCACGGCTCACACCGAGACATTTGCAGACACACATTATGGTCAATATTACAGACCATGGTCACCTCACTTGGACGGAAATTGAGCTGGGGTGGCAGTGACGTGACTAAGGTGTAATCATGTATGGGTAGGCAAATTACTTACATTTTAATTAGGGTTTTTGTAACGCCTGAGTCCTCTTACCAGCCCAGCAGTTATAATCCTTTACAGCCAAATCCTGACAGCAATGTCATTGCCTATGAACCACTACTTGTAACAGCTTTACTGAATTGTGGTGTTTGAAACTTGGGTTGCTCTGTGTTATGTTCCATGACTATATACAACAGGTGTTTCCAGTGCTTCCAAGGAAAAACATTTTATGTTTTATACTGAGTATCTGTAGCCTAGAAGTTACAAACTTGTATTTTTAAAATTAAAATAAAGTTCGGATATTTGAGCAAAAAGACTGCTGTTTAGTTTCCTCCTCTTACCAGGAACAAAGGCAGCCATTCTATTACATCCACTGAGAGCTGGCCTTGGCTCGAAAGAGCACTCCTGTAAACTTTCTGCAAGGTGCAATCGACTCTGTGGCTCAGTAGAAGTTGCTGTACTTCCATCCACACAACTTCAGCAAGCCTTAAATTGTCCTAGGAGCCACATCTATGCAAAAGGTACAAGGACGAGTATGTAATTTGCTTGCCACACGTGTGTCCATGGTCTACGAGGGAAGAACAACCTCCTCAGCCACAGAACAGCTGTTTGCTCTCTGTTGAGAATACATTGGGAATACATTCAGTGAAATCCAGTTTCCTTATCACGTGTAGTAAACACTGTGAAGTCAAAACCTTTGGTGGCTTCTTAAGCTTTTATCACTGGATTTATGTCAGCAAAATAGCATAGAAAGTGTATTCAGGTGGTTATTATGCACCACTCTGATCAGGCCACGTGAAGTTGTATCTGGCACCTTGTATGCAAAGGAAATCTGCTTTTGATGGAAACTAATGCATGGTTAATTTGCTACATTAGCATGTGATAATTAGTACGCAGGGCTTATGATGTATTACAACTACATCTTAGTATGCATGCATGCAAATAGACACATAATACATCAATGTGTTAAATGCAGGCATCTCTAGGACAGAAGGTGATATAAACAAATCTAAGCAGAAGTTTTGGACACAGAATGAGGGCTGCATAATGAATGCCTCAATTTACAGTCCAAAAACATATTATATATTCCTCCGCACACCCTGAACAGTGTGCATATATTAAAATCTCTAATCTGTCTACTTTCATATTCCTGAATATATTACGACTTTCTGTAGTTCTTTCTTTTCAAATTGCACGATCCAGGGTCAATTAAATAGTTGCAGCTTGAAGATGTACACTGTGGCTGTGTCAGAGCAGGACATCTCATCACTCTCAGTTTTGTGCATCTGTAACCATGGTGACTTTGTGGCTGCAGCTTTCCCCAGACTTGGTGTAACCTGGGGTGGATAAAGGCATGCTTCTTCATCTGGTGTGGATGTCACGTACAGGATCTCTTAGGATACATTTTTAATTACTATGTTCTCTTAATTACTCCTTCTGATTTCCCTGGTGAATTGCCTTTCTCGAGTTTCAGTGACTCATTGTGAAACCAAGTGATATCTTTGCCATCTTCAGTCAAGAAAATCCATCCCAGACCTCTGCACCTTCTCAAGGACAACACTTGCCTGAAATGCTCTGCAACCCGGTGCTTTGTGCATGTGGCTGCAGACCAAACGCGGTATTTTACAAGTGCAGATTTCCTTCCCTCGGCTGCTGGCCTTGCCAAACCTCACTGGAGAGTGTGGCAGTGCTGTCCAAAGTGGCCCTTGAGGGCAGCCCTGCTTTGGCTGCCATCTGGCTGAGCTCAGGGTGGGCTCCACTGTCACATCTTCTCTCGGGGAGGTGCAAGGACTGCATGGTGGTTACCCCAGCAGGAGTGCAAAGGTAACACATGATGGGGTGTAAGGACAAGGGAGGCTCTCATCACCCCCTTGGCCATTTGGCCCCTCCACGGCTGTCAGACACTTTGGAGATAGACTCCTGTGCCTGTGGGACATGGTGCCATACAAAAGCTGTCTCGGATGTGCTCAAGAGGGGAAGCTGTGGGGTGCCCAGCACACATATCCCACTCACTGGCAGCTACAGGCAACAATCTGTAAGTCTGCAGTGTGTAAATCTCACCATTCGCTGGTGAAAGAGGGCTTAGCCGGACGATGTCCCCTGTCACCACACTCTTTTTTGATTGCTCTGCTGCAGCAGAGTGTGCTGGGACCAAACAACTCTGGATTTAGCCTTTTCTTTGACAAGGTGCATAGCTAAGAGCTGTAATTTATCCCTTCTGAGCAATCACTTTTCGTGGTGTGTTAAACCCACCCCTGGGCAGAAGTCCAGGCAGCACAAGCCCTGTGCCCCGGGCAGGCGACACGGACCATACACACATTTAACAGCCACACAGCACGGCACTGAGCAGCTGGGGAGGGGCAGTGCCAGACTATAGGACTGTTTTTCTCCCAGTATACCTGGGGGTCTTCTCTTCAACTTGGCCCTTCATGAACTGGGAAGTCACCTTACACCATAGCTTAATCAGCATTTAACAGAGCACCCATATGTTCGTCCACTTAAACTGCACTAAACACAAGCAGCAACTGCACTATTTCTTTTTTCTACCTGGGCAGTAATATATCTTCTTTTCATGAAGTCATCCTTAGCTGAGCTGTCACTGTAAATAGCTGAGCCGTTGAGGTGCATTATTTATCACCGTCAGATGTTTAGCACACGAAACCAAGTGGCGGGCGGCAATCGGATCACCTCGCTCGGATGGGATGAGGGGGATTTATGGTCAAAAGCTGTGCCATGGAAAGAACACACAGTACTTGGTAATTAAGGACAAGCAGTTGAAGACCAGTACTGCTGCATTTCTGGCAGAGGGCAGCATTGAGTTTTTTATCATATAAAATAAAAGCCCAACAAAACACTTCTTGTCTCTCCAGTGATTGCGCAGTTCAGAAAGAAGAACTTATCACTCACATTTTTCAAAAATCTGCTTTCAACTGGCTTTTAACTCCAATTTCCTTTTAAAGCTGGCTATTTTTTGTGACTGTTTTGGCAGGGGGAGGGCAGGGTTGGAGTTGTTTGCTCACAGCTTCATGGAAAATGCTGTTTTCTGGTCTGCACCTTGCTGGGGCTTTGCTGCTCCTCCTCTACCCAAGGCCATGAAAGTCACCAGAACTGGATGACAGCCTTGTAAAGTCGTCCTGTAACATCCAGATGTTATTCCCCTGTTTTGGGGGCCTATGCAACGGGAGGATCTAGGGGTACTCAGAAATCATCTGGGGAGCCACCAGCTCCTGCTACAGACAGCAGTTCTGTGAACCAGCTTTGAACTTGAGTCTCTTTCTCACTAAAAGCCTCTGTTCCCTCCTGAGTTTTAATAAGACCAGAGAGCTATGAGGGCACCCCACAGCTACAGTGGAAGAGGATGCTGCTGAATGGCACCCTGGGCAAATGGCTGGGCTCAGGAAATGCTGAAGGGAAGATTTACCTGGTGCAGTGTTTATAGACACTGTCTCTACCTCTCCGTTTTCTGTTAGAAACACATCTTTTTGCTTTTCCCTGCCAGCAAGGAATCAATTAATCAAATTCCTGAGCAATGTAATTTATGATTAGGAACAGTCCCTGATGTGGGAATTTACAGCAAAGCCTGTATCTAACTTTCTAGTGTTCCTAGCCTGTTGCGTCTCTGGGCTCTGGCTGCGCCTCCATTTGTAATTGAAAGGAGGCAATTCCTATATGAAATTACTAGAGGAGTGGGTGCATCATGAACTTGAGTGGACAGTTGGAAACTTGCCCACTTAGGAGACATCTTCCAGCAAATGTGGATGTTTCCCAAAAATGGTGGGTGTAAGAGTGTGTGTGTTATCTGCTGCAATACCACCTCCTTGTAGGCATTCTCATTATAAGTTTGGGAAAAACTGCTGCATATTCCATTTTTGCCCTGTCTCATTGATATTCATTCATTCTCTAGTGGGCTTAATGTTGCTGTCTGCTCAGGGGAAAAAATTAAAATAACAAGACAAGGAAATAATAGAAGAAGGAGGTGATTCTTTTTTAAACCTTTCTTGCGAGTCAAGACAAGGATTCATTCGTCCCGCGCCTTTGTTCTGGGAGCCCTCAGCACAGCAGTTGTTGGAGCAGGTAGCAGGAACAAGGTATTCAAATGCCTCAGAATACATCTATAAATCATGTCACCACTTTTCTCTGCAGGAGCCAGAGAGTAGGAGGGAAGAGGGATGAGAACAGTGAACAGATCAAACAAGCAACCTTCGGAGGAGACATCAGCCCCACGATGATCCTTGGCATGATGTGAGTATCTCTGAGGGTTCCTGTAGGTAGTTTTATTTGCCTAAAATAGGATGGACCCTAACCAAATATTTATGTGCCTCTTGAGTGGCTTTCAAAATATTTAAAGTTCTTTGCTCATGTGGACTGAAAGTCTTCAAAGGAGCAGAAGTCCTCTTGACTTGCAAGATGAGATATGAGCACCTAGGTCACATGTCTGCTTTTGGAAATAGTTCTTGCAGTACAGCCAAGGCAGGCTGATGGATACTGTCCAGCTGTCCCGGCAGGCAGAAGTTGTGCAACCCCTCCAGGGCAAAGGCTATTTGGACAATGAAAGGGAAATGAGGATATTCCTGCCTCGCCCAGCCCTGATTGCCTTAGGAAGGATGCAAATGTCTGTACAGCTTTACCTGGAGGTCAAACAGGACCTGATCAGGCCAGGGTCTATGGAGGGAAGCTCAGCTAAGTCGTCAGGTCTCACATGCTGCAGGTGAGGGTCCTGGGGCCATTCAGTGCTCCTCTGCCATAGGCTGGGTCCAGGCAGTGGGGTTGGTTCCCAGCCCTGGTACCCCTCACGCCACACAGCCAGACAGCCTAACGTGGACACTGCTGACTGTGGAGCTGGTGGCCAGTCACCATGGGGGGAGAGGCTGCTGTGCCCCCTTTCTGACTCCTTGGGCCCATCATCTCCCTTCCATCCCCTGCATGTTGCCAGTTACTGTGTTTCTGCTGTAATCTCTGCCAGACCTCACTCCACATCTGGTCATCCCTTGTGGCCCGAGGTGTGTCACTGACTGCCATTGCTGTCCCTTTGATCACTGCCCACCCCAAGAGGACCAATTGTGAGCAATTGGGTGCTCAGAGCAACACGACATTTTGGCTGCAGCTGCCAATAGTTTGCCTACTTTGTAAGGGATCTTTGACTGGGTGAAGTCCTTGCAGGTCTGCTGCTTTCACCTGTGGACTGCAGTATTTGTACAGAGAGGTTCATGACATGGTTTTGTGGGCTTTTAGGTGCTGTGCTTCATTTGTGCCTTCACCTCCCCTGTCTGCCTTTCCATAGATGCATGTCTGGGCTGGGGAGTCAAAAGTTGTTGAAGCTCATGTTAGCCACACCATCTCCGTATGTGTCTTAACTACTCCAGCATAAGACTAACTCATTACAGCTTAAATTTGAACCTGTTTGTATTTGCCCCCAGAAGCAGAGCAGATAACCCACTTTTATCCTTTGAGCTGTGCAGGAATGGAGAGATCAGAGGCACCAAGATTTCAACCTAATATAAAACTGTCCATGGCACTACTGTGCTGCTGTCTGTCAGATGCATGAGGACTGAGCCTTGCAGAGACCAAACCCAGCAACCCTGTTTACCTTCTGTGTGAATCCAGAATACTACTGGTTATCTTAACCTCAACATTAACCTTAACCTACCAAATTTTAAACTTTGAGTGGAAAGAAACCATATAAAGGTGGCAAATGCTTGCAGTTTTGTTGCCAACATCCTTTAATGACCTGCAACATTCCAGGTGCAGGTCATTTTTACTACACCAAATGCTAGCAAAGAGTAACAATACAATTTCACAGAATAAAACACAAATTTTAAGCAACAAAATTGCTGCCTTTTGAGCTGCTGTTCTAGAAAAAGCATCCCGTAAGCCCCAAACAAACAAAAAAATTATGCTTTCCTATTTCATATCTCACCTCAAGATGACTGAAGCATTTATTGAATGCACATAACATACTGTGTGGTTGTAGTAGCAAGCAAAGCAAACTGGGCCACAGAAGAGCTGTAATGTCAGAGGAAAGCAAAACAGCACCATTGAGCAGGTGATTTCATGCCTGGAAGAACAACCCTCAAAATTCACACTTGGAGAATGCAGAGGCTCTGCACAGTCCAGTCCAGTGCCAGACCTAAGGGTACAAACCTTTATCGGACAACGAATCACCATTTTGTATATGAGCTACCTCCACACAGAGGTGGGGAAAGCTTTGAAGGTTCCTCCCCTGGCCAGCCCGGGCACGTGGCTGTGTGTTTCATCTTGCCTGGCATTCAAGTGGTGAGTGCCAACAGGAAAATGCATAAGGTCATTGAGCCAGCTTCCTGTGAACATGCCACTGCTTCACCCCCCAGCCAACAACACTGATCACCTTCAGTGCAAGAAATCCAGCTTTGCTTCTGCAGGTACATCCCTCACATCCTCCGGGGTGCAGGACTTCACCTCTGCAACCTGCTGGCACAGACATGCCAGCATAACTGGGAGATACTCAGATACAGGATGGCTAAAGGCTATGGAAACGATGGGAAAGAAGAAGGAAAAATCTTCTGAGGAGAAACATCTGTTCTCTTTACCATTAGCTACAAGTAGTACCTTTTTAATTATTGAGATGCTGGAGCTGGCAGAGGTTGTGAATTGACTTGGTAATTATTTAGAAGAGCCCCAGTTGCTGGCAAGGATTCCCATGTAGTCATATTCTAACTGGATAGAGGGAGAAATAAACTCTTCAAGTATTTATTATTATTACAGCCTGTCAATTATGAAGATTTATTCATTCCCGCTGAGCCACCTCAAGACTTGGCTTTATCACTTCACTGCTGCTGCCACGACACTATAATATATGTGAAAATGTGAAGGTGAGGCATGCTTTTTGAAGTTAGACACAATTCATCTTCCTGAGTTTTGACAGCTCCCCACCATGTACAAGATAACACTGTCTAACACGCCGGCCATGGCAGTACAGCCTGCTTTTCTCAGGTTTGATTCAGCACAGCTTCTTAGCTCACACACTGTAACATCTTTAAGCAAGTTGAAAGTGCAATGAGACGCCGTCTTAGAGTTTTCCACAGCTGTCCAGACTACTGTATAAAACACCCTGGTTCATCAGGCTCATGTGCTGATGAGGTCATATTTAAGCCCACTGAAACTGGGATTTCAATTGGTAAATTCACCATCTTGCAGAGGCAGGTCCTGAATTTAGGGCAAGTTGACCAAGATGTTTAGGAAATGTGTGGATGTTGTTGTCTTGTTCAGTGTAGCTCATTTAAGCTACACAGCCTGTTCATGGATGCAATAGAGACTCAGCACAAAGCTATTGTTTTCTGGTCTGAGAAGGAAGTGGATTATGATGCCATTTCCCTCAGGATTTGTGTCCTCCCCTCCCCTGTCCTCTCCTCTCCTTCCCTCTGTTCTTTTTCCTCTCCTTCCTCTTCTTGTGTCACAGAGTGTTGGATTCTTTTCTCCAAAGTTTTAGGACTATTTCTTATACCCACTCCTTATAAGTATATTGTTTACATGTGTATATATACATATACATATATAAAATAGATATACACACACACATATATAATACATATATGACTAAGTTCTGATAATTCATTGTATTTCCACATGATCTGTCATCACACGGGTGGTGGGATGCAGTCCTGACTGCCACCTACCCCTCCACAGCTACCACTCGACTGTATAGGGAATGTACAGGAACGTATGGGAAAGCAGGCATTGCTGGTCCAGCAAAACCACCTGTTTTCATTCCCAGTGGTGCATCAAAGTTCAGCCTCAGGTGAGAGTCTCACTGATTTTTTTAAAAAAGAGAGCATCAGCTTCTCAATATTTTGTTGAGTGAGGGGCAGATTCATTGGGGCAGAATTCAGGAGACAAGGGCATAGGAGTCCCCCTCGTTCAGACCTCAGTTGGAGAGGCTATGCCTCAGGAAAACCTTCCCCATCTCTTCCTTCCTGGTTTCCTGTCTGCCTGCACAGCTGCCTGTCGCACTGCTTGCACTGCCCTCAGGGTGCACACTGTCTGTCTGGTAGGTGACTCCAAAATTTGCTTTCACAGGCTTTATTTTGAGAGCCATCTGAAAGACATGGACTGTCTCTGGGGATATAAAGCCCTGCTTACTGCCTTGTGTGCTGTAGCCAGGATACAGAGGGTGCCAGCAGTGAGCCTTGAATGGGTGGGACACCGCCACTCCCACCTCAGATCAGGGGTCACGGTCAGGGGACCTTGCCATAAAAATGCTCTTTGCAGTCTCATCCCAAGAAACTGCTACAATTTGGGGCCATCTGCAGATTTGCCACCTCACTGCTCACCTCTTTTCCAGATCATTAAGGCATGCATTAAACACCACCGGCCTTCTGAACAAATTTTCGAGACACTCCCACAGCTATCTGGGAAAATGATCCCAGCTCCTTATTTTCTGCTTCCATCTCTGTTTTGCTGTGCTTTCCCTCGTTTGATTGGGTGATTTCCCGGTCACGGTTATGCAAGGTGTGTTAGTCAGGATCTGTCACATCCTGTGCAGAATCAGGGCTGGAATTTCTACATGAGCCTTTGGGCAGGAGTGGGTGCTGCTTCTGTGCTTGCCAGCTTCCCAGTTTTGCTGCCCGTGTCAAGGTTGTGCCATGAAACTCTTCCAGAGGCATGGAAGAGTCATTTGGGGAAGTTTTTTCCCTTGCTGCTGGTCTGCTTTGCGGCTTTTTGCAGGAAGCTGTGCTGCACCTGCAATCTGGGATAGGCAGAACCTGGAAAGAAAAGATATAAACAGAAAAACCAGAGCCACTGCCAGGCCGGGCAATTAGTTTTATTTATACAAACATGCCTCCCCACTGTAGTTTTTGCTTCCCTGGCACATGTTCATTTTCCTTCCTCCACTCTTCTTCTCAGAACATTGTGGAGCCATGAGTTTCCCAGCCTTTTCCTCTGACTGGCCCCCAGCCCTGCTGCTGGGTCAGCACAAGCATGGTGCCCCCTGCAGCAAACCCAGGGCTGCTGTGTGATAGCCAAGGCAGATGTGCCGTGGGGGTCTGTACTCTGCACCCCGTGTTTCCCCCCACCTGCCAATTTTGGGGACCTGGTCCTGTGCTCGCTGTGAGGGACAAGTAGCTCATTAAACTGCTCGCTGTGCTATGCAGCATTCCCACTCATCATCAAAGTCATCACTGCCACCTCAAGCCATTCCTCTCACCTGAGGGAGAGGTGGGGGAGAGCCTGTTGGGAAACCTTCCCGTGTGCTAAACCATACTTTCTGAAAATGCAGCATGGGATGCAGCCCTGAGGTGGCAGAACAGCCCAGAGCCAGCCTCAGATTACGTCTTCCCTTTCCACCAGCCATTCTAAAGAGTGGCACACAACCCCAGTCAGACGGTTTGTACCTTAACACATGGGATAGATGGCAACCACATCCTTTGCTGCCTTCCCTGGTTGGCAGTGCAGAGACCTGGCAGCTCCATGGTTGGCTGGGGCATCCCTTCATCACAGATCTCAGCCATGAGCCTGAAGATGGGCAAAGCAAAATCTTTTCTTCCCAGCATCAAACACTCAGAGGAGCAAGCATTAGCGGGGTCAGGAGGCAAAAAACCCTTCACCAGCTGTGGGATTTCTTGGGGTGGGTGGTGGGGAGTGCAGAGCCCTGGCTGCAGGTCTCTGCTGGAGGGGGGGATGTTTGCAGCCTCACAGTGTCAGGGTTCAGAGGACTCTCCAGCCCAGCTGGGCTGTATTTTTTTTGGATACACCAAATGGAAAATATTATCCTGTAGACAAAACAGACACTGTGAGAAGGAGCACAGGGCAGTATGCCCGCTGCAGGAGGGGGCTGGAGCAGCAAGCTCCCCACATGGCCAAGCTATGCCAGCTATGGGCTGCTGGGGAGCAATGCTGGCACCATCCTCAACCATCCCATGCTGGGAATAGTTTTTACTGCTGCAAGTCACCTGGGCACACTCCATGGAAAAGTTTAAAGGTGAAAAGTCCTCTTTACCTTCCCGCTGCCTGCCGAGGATGTTGGGGAAAGGTTCAGTGTTCTCCTGCCTGTCTCTCTGGAGATAACTGGGAGGTGGCCAGCAGCTGGCCTCCTGGTCTAAAAATGGCTCTCTTTTATAACAAACATCCCACTTGTCTTTGGCAGGTAGTAACCACAAAGCAGGAGGTCTAACACACATGCAGCCCAGGGCTCATCTCCCTGTGTGATAAGTATAGAGCTGGAACCTGCATCACACTGGAGGTGACAACCTCGAGCAGCCCCACAGAAACACATGAGGGAAAATCACAAATCTGGGCATGTACCTCAGGTCAATTTTCTGTAGTGTTTTTTGTCTCCTACTTTAAATAAACCCAGAATTCATTAATTCAGAGCCTCTGTTTTTCTGTACCATCTGCTTGTGGGCCAGCATAGCTGAGAGTACCTGGAGTCAGCTCTCCTGCCACCTGCTCCCGCTGGGTTTTCCTCCTCTAGCAAAGCTTTAACCTTTGGTTTGCAGCCTGCTCAAACGTGGTTCACTATTAATTGGCTGGAAAAGTGGGGCCACTGCAATCGACTATTGGAGCTCCTCCCTCCCACCAGTCTCCTTGCATGACCTGGCCTGGCCAAGCAGGACAGGCAAAGCATGTCTCCGAGCTCAGCCAAGGAGGATTACAAAGGAGGGCCATGCTGCATGGCATCCTGCAGCTCCCGTCTCCAAGGTCCTCTGTGAATCCCATCCAGATTCCAGAACTGATGGAGGGTCCTCAGGAGGAGGTGCTGATTTAGGGACAGCCTTGTTCCTACCTTGCAGGGTAGGATAGCCTTCCCCATGCTCTGGTTTTACCAAGCTGGGCTCTGTCTTGCTGCTTTGCTGACCCATCCATGTTCAGGCCAGAAGAGACCATCACCATAATCTGGTTTTATCTTTTAACAACTCAGCTGTGAATCTTCACCCAGTGATTTCTGCACTGAGATCACAAGCACTGCCAGAGGTAGCACCTGGCTTTTCAGAGGTGCAGACCTGATTCACAGACTTTGAACATCATTACAAAATTCTTTGGAATCTCTTCAAAAGGCTGTAAATAATCCCTGTGATTTGTGCAGATGGGAAGCACAGCTTTCTGTCCACCCACCCTGACACAGGCCATGGCAGGCTGTGTGCACAGCCCTGGTGGATACACACCAGCCCCCATGACAGGCACCACACCTCCAACACAGCACTAGTCTGGAGCATAAAGAAAACAGCAAACCCCCCAGAGGATGAGATCAGGATGTTTTCATTCTGGTCCCTTTGGGAAGGGACAAAGCAGCAGCTTGCCATCTCAAATCATAGCCCAGCTGGCAGGGCTGCCAAGCAGGTACTTGTGGTACGGTGCTCCAAGACTCCCTCTCCAAACCTGGGGCCAAGTCCCTGCAACGTGGGGAGCCTGCACAGCCAAAACCCCTGCTGCTGCTGCCACAGCCCTGCTGGGGGACCAGGGGTTGGAGCAAACCCTCCACAGCTCTTCAGGAAGCACTGGCCATCCAAAACAAACTTAAAACCCAAGATTTCCAGCTGGACTTCTGTTTGTAGTCCTGAAATGAACTTTTGGGCACAAAAAACCAATCCCAAAGACCTAAAAATAACCCTGAACTTCTTCAACAGGGCGGTTGTATTTTGAGATATGTAGAATATTATTGAACACTCCTGCTAAAACTGTGGAGGAGATGAAAGCTCCTTAACTCCTTTTTTCCTGTCACCTGAACTGCCCTTCAGACCTGGGGGTGCTTTTATTCCAGCACATTCCAGGACTCAGGCGCTGGGCTCATGCTTCACATCCTGCTTGATTGGGACAAGGACATCAGTTGTCATTGATGTTCTCTGCTCCTTCTGCGTCAGAGAGCTCTGCTTTGTTTCTCTTCCCAAGACTAGCCAGGGAATACACAAGCAATGTTTAAACAAGCAATGGACATATTATTTTATTGAGATGATAAAAAAAATAAATTAAAGGACCTTTTTGTTTTATAAACCTGAAGGTTCTGGCTTAGGCATTCTGACAACATCCCTTCAGCACAAAACAAACCTAGAAGAAACATGACAATGAGATATTTTAGCAGCTTGAACGCTCTGCTCAGTTTAAAGCTATGTGTTATTGCAGGTCTGAAATGTTATTTCTGTTGGATATACAAAACCTTGCTCTTCTTACAGATTTACTTCTTCACTCCTCTCAAGCTTGTCTCCAACAGCAGGTTTTTGTGCCTTCTCTCCAGAGTCCAGAGCTCACTCATCTCACCAGGGCTGATATTGCCATGCTTTACTCAGCTGAGTGCACCCAATGTTTTTGCCAGTCGCCTGCTGCTGCTCCAACTGTGTTTCAAATGCCCATTTCAGGAAGAGAAACATGCTTGCCTGGGCTGGAGCAAAAAGAAAAGGCTGTTCTGAACTGGGGGAATGAATAACCATCCTTTCTTTTATGCTAGTAACTTTAAAAGGCATTAAAATAGAAGGCTTTCAGGGCAGAAAAACCCCCGTCACCAGGCTACAGGTGCAGCAAAAGGTGGTTTCATTATGAGCAAAGGATGTCTGGAAACAGAGATTCCTTTTAACAAATACTCCAGTCACTGTCTTGGAAAAAAAATCAGGTCTGTCACCTGCTCTGCTCACCTGTGAATGTGCATTGCCTCCAAATTCAGAGTTTCTTAGATCATTATATTGTCTACAATGGGGTTGCTGCCTGCAGAGAGCTGAGAATCCCTGACCCCTGCTGAGAATCCCTGACACACACACACACACACACACACACACACACACACACATGCACACACACACTCTCTCATGTCAATAACTATCTTTATGGACACAAAGTTCCATGAAAACAGATGGTGCTGTAGTAAAGCTATGATAAACCGAGTGATTTACATACACAGGCAATTCTAGCTTTCATTAAGAATAAATTAAGTAAAAAGACCCAAGATGCAAGCAGCTCTCCAGCTCCAACTCCAGGCATTCCCAGCATTGTTCATGCCTGAGTCTGGGATGCCGCTGCAGTCCCAGGTAATGTCAAAGCCTGGGAAACCTAGACTTGCATTTCATATCTAATTTGAGATGGAGCATGCACCCAGAGCTTCAGTCTGAACCCACCTCCAACAGAAGCCAAAGGAAAAGATGCTTTTCTTAGATTTTAAGATTTTAAATTTGAAGCTGAGCCCCAGTGCCACATGGTGCAGGTGATCCTCCCTTCAAAGCTGGTGCCCAGCACCTCTTGGTGTGCTTCAAGCACAGCTGCCTTGCCAGCAGCCCCCAAGCCTCCCATGTGCTCAATGAAATTGTTAAGGACAAATCTGTCCCCTTTCATCTCCCCTTTGGCCACAGCCTCTGGGAAGGACAAGTCCAATTATCCAAAATGGGTTCGCCAGTGATGAGCCCAGCGTTCCCAACTCCTTCCCAGGGGAGGTTCTGAGGGGTCTGAGTCAAGGATACACGTGATGGCGGGGATGGTGTGACCACACAGGAGCACACCTCAGTCCACCTCCCCTATGGGCTGGGGAGGGGAAAAAAACCATCCCTTGGGCCTCCTCTGCTTGCTGGGAATGCACATGGCCCCTCCAGCAGCTCCTACTGCCCCTGGTTCTACCAGCCCAGACACAGAGCCAATAGCCAGAGGAGACAGCCAAGCCCTGGGCAAGGGCTATGCAGTGCAGCACCTTTACCTTTCCAGAGGGATTTCAAAATAGTGAGCTTGGCCAGCCCTTGGCCAGACACAGATGCTCTAGCTGGAAAGATAAAGAGTAAAGTCCAGAGATTCACTGGCCTGTCTCTGATCCACAGGGCTCCCCGAGGGCTTGCCAAGGCAGTGCGTCTCTCCTCGTGACCCTTTATGTGTTCTGCAGAACTTGCTTTGTGAGAAAGAAGGGGAGGAAGAATGAAAATCCAAGATGAAGCACAATTAAAGCCACTGGGAACCTGATGAGCCAGCTGGTCCCCAAGCAAGCACCCTCAGGGACCTCCCCCAGAGAGCAGGCTCCAGGGGCTCTTGCAGCAAAGTCTCTGGGTAGCCTCTTCCCAAGCAGTACAGCCTGCCTTGCCTTCCCTTTCCTATGCTTTAATTTTCAGGATTTTCACCTGTGTGGTTTAGGTTTTGTTCACAGTGTGTTCCCATATGGTTTAATTTGCACCTCTAAAATTAAAACCAGATTCCTTGCTGTTAGGGGGCAGCAGGTCTGAACACCAAGCCACAAAATTTTCTGGTTTTCTGTCCCAGTGAGCTTAGTCAAGCTCAGGGTTCCTTGTAGCCTTGCTGTTCCTTAGCCCAGAGTTACAGGAATGGGGAGCTGTGGCAATGCCAGAAAAATTTCATGGAAGATTTTTTTATGTGTCATCAAGCTGCACAATTAAATGGCATTGAAAGGTGCCAGATGAGGAACTCTGAAATTTGCATTTAATTTGGTGTGCAGTTTGGTTTTTTTTTTTTAAATCCACCATTAATCACTGTTCATGATATTCACAAGGAGCAAAATATTCCTTTGCAAAACTGAGGCTACAGTACTCCTGAAGTGGGAAAAAAAGGGGCCAGAGCAAGTCAGGAACCCTGTGACAAATGTGTGCAGCATATTCTGAAATATCATTAGAAGGTTGCAGCTTCCTGTGCAGCATGGATGGAGATACACTCAGACTACCCTGAAGCATGGGACTCGTGCAGCTCAGGGGAGACCTTCCCCACGGGGCTGGGTGCTCTGGGTCCCTTCAGCTCCTGCTCTTTCCGTGTCGAATTCCAAGAGGCAAAGCTGGCCGAGGTGATTCACTCGGCAGGAATGTCAATACAGCACATCAGGCTGCAAGGAGAGAAAACAGCCATCCTGGGCAGCCAGCCCCTGCCAGCTCCTGCCCAGCAGCCAGAGCAGATGTCTAGGAAGGGCATAAGGAAAGCACAGACATACAAGGAATCTGTCCCAGGGAAATTCTGTCCAGTGGCTCGTGGACATCACCTGCTTGAGACGACATCCTTGAGTTTACCAGCCCTTGAAGGATTTTACTTCCTTACATTTGTATAGGTGCTTTCTGACTCTTGACAAAGCTCCCAGCACCTACACCATCCTGTGCCAACAATCTCAAATGGCAGTAAAGCACTGAAACCTTGTTTCCCCCCGTTTCTTTTAAACGTGCTGCCTAATAAATTTACATTGATTTTAAGTCTGGTGAGAAGGAATGAAAGTTTCCCTCTGTTTCCCTTTCTTTCACAGACCTCTCGCATGCTCACCCTTGCCCTGCAGCCGTCTCACTTCCAGTCTATCCAGCCCATCCTCCCACAGAAGTTGTTCCCTATTTCTGTCTGCCTTTTTTTTCCCCAGCAATGCAGTGTTAGCCATGTTGATCTACCTGAGGTATCTCACAACGAATCAATGCAGGTAGAGGCAGAAGAGCCACATCATTGGGATGATCTGTCTGAGGTCATCATGCTACGCACAGCGTTGCCTTTTACATGGAAAATTTCACCGTTGTCCCTGTGATGCATGCTCAGCCATGGGGATGACACTGCTGGACATGACTGTGAGTACACTGGCAGCACCAGACTGTTCGAGTTCAGCTCCTGGCATGACTGAATGATGGCAGGGATCACTTGGTCCGTCTTGGAAAGTAGCACAAGTGAAGAAGGAGCAGCATGACTGCCTCAATTTCTCAGTCTTTGCCCTAGAGTACCCAGAAAGCAAACATAGAGCCCACACTAGAGGGAGGCTCAGGAACAACCACTGAGGAAATGTATTCACATCCTGAGCAAAAATGCCTCTCTCGGGCAGATAAAACAGGCTGGAGGGGGGTGGATGCATCTCTTCCCCCTCAGGAGGAGCAGAGGGAGCACTCCCCTGCTGGGCACCCCCTTCCCCTCTTGCCTTGCTGTTCCTGAGCTCATGAGCATCTTACAATTTACTTTAATTACTGCCTTTACCTCCTGCCTTTGAGAAGCTGCCCACTCCCCAGTGCTTGAGTGAGGAATGATATTTCACCATCATTAAACCAGGCAGGCTGGCAATATCCCATATGTTTTCGTATCTGCCTGGCTCTAAATGGGGACCAGCTGTGAGGTGCATTGAGGACCAAACCCATATACAATCCGTTCAATACCCCTCTGTGTCTGCCAACGTTAGGGACCAACCTTGTTCAGTTTTCCTCTGCTGCAGGTTGTGTTCCAGTCCTGACAATGACCCGCCTCTCATGATTTCATGCCCTTCCTGGCTGTTCACTCGATGGGAAGCTGAACAAAACCAGTACAAAAGGAGGCTATGGCAAAATTTGCACTGACATTTGCTGGCATTATTCTTATTTTCTGGCAACTTGAATGTGAAATATGTCTGATATTTATCAGAGAAAAAATGTCACGTCCTTTGTCTTCCTCCTGATATTATATTAAAAAAATAGAAAGGCAGTCTGGAAGCTTTTTAAGGTCTGTGTTCTTCCACCAAACACAGTCACAGACACCTAAATGCTTAAGCACAGATGCACAGCATGCACCCCAAGGAGATTACCCTTCAGGAGATCCTTCCTCATGCTGGATTAATTTTAAACAATGCAACGCAGTTCTAGTCTTTGCAGCCTCACACTTGATGTTCTGGGAGTTGCCTGGCCATGTTTGTACCACCATGGGCCTTTAACACCCCCACAGTCCCCCATGGGAAAATGACAAGAGTGAAGGACTGCATGTTCCCCTGTCCTTGATCAGTCCTGCCTGCTGGTGTTCTCCTGTAATGAAAAATTACATCAGCAATTTCTTCTTGGGTGGAAAAACCCAGCCTGAACACCAGCCCCTCTCTCTCTTAGGTGTCTTTTCCCTCTTTTTAGCTCAATTTGTGCCCTGTTGCATGGCACTTTGTTGGAAAGGCCTATTCACAGGACCAGTGTGAACCACAGCCATGGTTTCTGTGCTTGCAGATGTGTGGATGTACAGCTGTGAGCCTGTGTGCTTTCATGTGTTAAATATGTATATATGCCAATATGTGAGCTGATCAGAGTATTGCCCCTGTGCATTTATCATTTATTATAATGCATGGCATTAAAAAAGCACAGTAAATGTAATACGTAATGCAAATTTCATATGCAAATAATTTGCTTAGTGTCACAGCAAGAGCTACAGAATACAAGGAATCCAACTCTGAGCAAGTCTGTGGGGTTCACATTTTACATTACATTGTCACTCCATTTGCTGGGATGGCACGAGGAAAATAGCTGTCAGTAGTACTTTGTGTGGCAGCAGATGCAACGTGCAGAACTGCGAGCAGGCTGATGCAGAACCTTTTATTACCCAGATTAAGGATGGCAGGCAATTTACTTGCTAAAGGCCAACAGCAAATAATCTTTTCCCTGTGAAATGAATTTAGGCAGCTTGAGGTGGGGCCAGAAAGCAATTAAGTATATTATTAAAGCAGGGTAGGAGATTGTAATCATACATATGTATATTACGTACTTACATATATAGAAAGGCAAATAAGTCTGCAGCCACCTTTGGAACCAATATATTCAAGTTTGAAATGCAATAAGGCTGGAAATTAAATGCTTATCTTCTTTTGCTAATGTGTAATCTTCCCCTTTAATCAGCTGCATTAATTATTCCATCACACTGAGTTTTTACATTTCAGAAAAGCAGAAAAGTTAATTTTGTTGTGGTTTGTGGCTTTTGGGAACTACCTGGGGCAGAGCACAGCAGGGATGAAGACAGGCTGGCTGCTTCCAGGGTCTTCACCTCCCGCTCCAGGCTGAGCCCTCCTGCCCGCCGGGGTGGCGAGATTCCCGCAGCATCGGGCGACAGAGGGATACTCTGCTCTGGATGTTGTCTGTCGTCAAGGAGACAAAGTATCCAGATTATCAGGCCGAGCGATAATATGATAGACATTCAGTGAAATGCATGCAGCTTTCAAGAAAAAGTAATCAGAAATCTTCCACAGTAAGACAGGGATTTTGCCTCCCTTACCTAAGAGGTCTCATTTATCCAGTACAAACAGAAAACAGGGTTTGCATCTGGCTGTAACAAAGATGCAGACTGAGACATGCTACCTACATACAGAATGTTAATAAATGCATGATGGGAAAATATTTTCCTCTATCATAAGGGCAACAGCCACAAAAAAAACCTGATTAAGTATGCTCCATTTATAACATCTGATTGCAAAAGGTAATCCCTGCTCGCTGAGGATGTGGAAGTCACGGGCACAAACCACAAGCTGAGCAAAAGGTCGTCAGGACTTGGGGCAAGGGGTACCACATCTGGTTCAGGGGTGCACTTCAAAAATCTTCCAACTTCCCTT
The DNA here is from genome assembly GCA_013397795.1 of Orthonyx spaldingii. Taxonomy (NCBI): domain Eukaryota; kingdom Metazoa; phylum Chordata; class Aves; order Passeriformes; family Orthonychidae; genus Orthonyx; species Orthonyx spaldingii. Next base: position 843,218 of record VZTJ01003086.1, read on the forward strand.
TCCCCACCCCACCAGCCCCCGATAACCACTCCATGTCCGCAGAGGCAGAATGAACACGTTACCCTTTGGCTAAGGAGGGTAAAACAGGGATCCCCAAAGCATGATTTTCCCTTGTGGAATAGCTGGTATCTGAAGGCAGACGCTGCTCTGTTGAGATCTCCTCACCACTCTGAGATGTCAGCACCTCCACTGAGCCCAGGTTGCTGCTGCCATTGCAGGCAATGTGGAGGGGCTGAACCCTGACTGCCAGACTTAGATGTACAAACTGCTGCAGCTCTAATTGAAAAGTGGATTTCTTTCTTCTGGGGCTGTAAAAAACAGTGTTATAAACTGAGGTCAACACAGGAAAACCAAGTCACTGTCTTTACCCACTTCCCCTTTAGACAGAAAGATTGATGTTTCTCTACACTGAGCACACACCCCATGTACTGATTTTGATAAAATTACGATTGTCTTTGTTTAAGCAAAGTGTTCTGATATTATTAAAACATCCCAGATCTATTGTGTTATTGAAAACCTTTCAGTTAACCCAAAAGTCATTTGAAAAGTGAATTTTAATTTCAGGGCATATTTTTAAATTTGTCGTTTACTTCTGGATTAGGAGTGGAATAAAATAAGGAAACTACAAGAACAGAAATTATCCTAGTAATTTTTATTAACTGACACGACTCTCACATTAACTGCTTCAGGGTTTTATTGCAGGACAGGGTTAAGATTCAAACTAATGAAGTGAGGTCAATATGCAGGCCAAATAACGCAACAGCTGGCACAGTGCTCTAAGAACTAAAGGAGGTCACTAAAAACGATGCCAGCTCACAGTGGTTTATATAAAATGTACTTTGTCAAACTAACTGGCCGCCTTTGATGAGATGATAAATTTCGCTGAAAGAGATAAAAAGCCTTGGACTTGGTACTGTGTGACATTGGCTTAGAAACTAGGATGGCATGAAATCAATGTGTCAATATTAAATTAAATTAAGCAACTACAAGCTGCTTAATGTCTACATAATAAAGTAAATTGTAAATAGGAACCACCTTGTGTGCATTGTATGCAGGCTACTTTGGAGATCACATATTTTGTGTCCATTACAGCTAATATTTTTCATAACTACTGAGAAGAAGAACCTAACCACCACTGATGATGCTTGTGGGCAACACAGACTTTGGGGGATAACAGCAATAACAAAGAAAGGATAGCAGAGATCAGCATCACCTGGTGACCTACACCTGAGCAAAAAACACTTGGCTGAGCAGAGCCAAACATAAACCCATATATCTGAGGGCCAGAATATGTTGATGAGGCAGTTGACCCAAGCCCACATCCAGCCTGTGAGGTGAACTAGTCCAGTAAGAGCCTTATTTACAATTTAATATCCTAGAAGATCCTGGTAGAGCCCCACAGGCATATGCATTAGCAAGCCTTGATCAGGTCGACATTTGGATGCCTCCTGGATTCCTCCTCCTGTTTGTTGACTTGCCTGACTCTGTTAAAGGCTCCTCATAGTTGCCGTGCTCTCTTTAATCCTGGTTTTGAGGCACTGCACTCCCTACAGAGGTAGGACTGCAATCATATTCCACGTTGACCCATGGCCTTCCAGCAGGCTGCCTGCACTCAGCCTGCCCCTCGGGGACAAGGGACACGGCTCATCCCTGGGGGCTTCTGGACTGCTGCTGACCTGGGATCTGTGGAGGACTTGCTTACAGGCTCAAAACATCCTTTCTTCCAACATAACAAATAAACCTTTGCCTTAATAGCCTCACATTTTGTGCCATCTTTTATGTCCTCTCCGGATGTTATATGCCACATAAAACATGAGAGGTCATTAAAGCTAAAGTGAGAAACTAATTAGCCCATATTTACACTGAGGAATGCAAATAAATTATGTTATTCAAATATCAGGCATCCCTTTTAAAATACTGGCTAATATTCTAGCAAAGTTCTCAGGTTATAGAGGTCACAGAAGATGCTTAATTTACGACAAGCACCCCAATATGTTACTACACTAGGGTAACAGCGTCACCAGATGAGAGGAGATGACCCTAATACCACTTACACCGAGGGCATTGCTATAGGGACTCTTACAGCTGCTGCATCTCACAGGGGAGACAAAGAGCTGTGGACCTTTCCCCATGAGCCCATCAGCTCTGGCCTCAGAGGCTGTAAGGTGCTAACATATGTTGCAATCAAAATATATCCCCTGTACGCTCAAGGGAACCAATTGCCAAAGCAGAGGAAGAATATTTAATCTGTTGTCCAGTAAAGGCTGAGTGCCTGCTGCTTTCCCCTGTTTGTTGCTCTTATTGGAATCTCTGCTATGCTCAGCTCCTATTTTCATGGAACTTGTAGGAACTTAATATCTTCGCGCCTTTTGTTCCTCTGTCAAATTTGTCTGAGGCCAGCCAATGATTCCAAGGTAATAACAGGGAATGCAAAGGGAGCAAGCAGCAGTGTGATTGCATAGCTGTATTTCCTTACGAAGCAGGCTAAAAATAACAGTGACCTTTATGAGCTCTATTTTTCCATGGTTTGGATCAGAGTTGTGAAATTTGGCAGGTGCAAGAGGCCTTTGGGGTGTGCCTTCTGCTGTTCCTGTGAAAATCTTCTCAAATTTGGGCTAGGTATAAGCCTTTGGAAAACAAGACCATATGTTAAGAATACGGTTCAGATGCATGTAAGAACTTAAGCAATTCAGAGGAATTCCCTGATAATTTTACCCTCCCCAAGTCTCATGCTACTTTCCTACTCCGTGCCACTGCCTGGCTCTGGGGTCTCCATCTGGATATCCCCAGGTCCCAGTATGAATACTGGGGTGGAAAGCAGGGGCACAGTTTCTTCAGCACTCTCTGTTCTTACCCTGCTAACAAACACAGGGTAAAATGATGCTTAGAGCAACCACATGAAGGGACAAGGACATGGAGCAGATGGTGGATCAAGGTTGTCCTGAGTCACCACATCCCACAAAAGGCAGAGCCAGTGGACAGCCTCTTGAGAGGCTCCATTCCTGCTCGGAGAAGGAGGACTTGCCACTAAGTGTGCTTCCAGACAAAAGCTGTGTATAAGCTGCATGCATTAATCTCTGGCATGCACGTATGTGAGTAAAATAATCCCAGTTACGTGGTGTTGTCATGCACACAGCCACGTGGAGGGAAGTTCTTAGTCTGAGATCTGCCTGTGCAGCCACAATGAGGAAGAGAATGTTTTGCTTCATAATAGATTAGTCATTTGCTTGTAGTTTAAATAAGCCTCTGAGAAATTGTTGTCTGACACTGTTTTCTGGCCCAGCTGGTAAGAGCGGCTTTGAGCCGTGTCCATGGAATATCTGCCTCACTGAACCGGAGGGGCAAGCAGTGACAGGAGGTGGTTTGATGACTCCTGTCTGATTGAAGGACGCTTCCACAGACAACAAACAAGTGGTTTTTTTACTCCTAATTTACACAAACTTGCTTTAGGAGAATGCAATTTTGAAGTAGAGGATGAGCTTTGAGGTCCTTCTTCCCTGCAGGCTCCAGCCTATTTTTCTCCTGGTGCTGCATGGCCCTGCTCTGACCTGCATGGCCTACACTGGGAGTAGGGATGATGCAGATCAGTGCATGGAAGAAGAGTCACCAAGTGACCAAGTATAGCCGGGGACATCAATCCATCTGGGGCAGATTAATATGGGCGCACCTGATCCCCGAGGGACCCAGCAAAGCTTGTCACAGCCACCAGCACCAGGAGTGACTATGGAGGTTGCAGGTGGCAGGCAGAGAGTGATGGAGGGAAAATTGATGAGGAATTGAATGAGAATTGGGATTGGTTGGGCAGAAAAGAATGAAATTGAACTGAAAGGTAAGGGAGAGACAAGATGGGGAAATGGAAAATACTATATTCAGTAGTGGCTATCAAATAGGATTTCTATCCTATGAACACATGATGGCAAGAATCCCATAGAAAAAATAGATTTTGATTAACATGCACTCAATTACATTAGTAATTAAAGTCTGTGTATTGTAGGGACTGTTCAATTAAAATTGAACTACCCATGTCCTTTTTAACAGCTCTTAATTTCCAAGGGGCTGACTTTGCAATGTTGCTCTGCCACTGCCGTTTTCTTGACTGAATTCTAATCCTTCAAAAACAGTGTGGTGCCAGTTGATACCTGTTGGAGATCTCTACACACAAACCATACAGAAATCACGAAGGTAGGGAGAGCTGGAGCAGGTATTAAAGGAGGCATTAGTGAAAGGGGAGGCTGTCCTTGTGCAATGCCTTCACTGCATTCCCCATGCCACTGTCCTGAAAATGCCCACTTGTGGGCAAAACACTGTTTGAGCCTGGAGTCACTCCAGGGAGGGATGTCATGAGCGGCACGTTTGGCAGCATTACTGGCAGCAGGTTTAGGACCTGCCCTTGCACATCACCTGGTCAAGCTTGGGAGCATCCTGGCATGGGGAAACAAGGGGATTGTGACACCCTCAGCCCCACTGCTGATGCCGCCAGAGCCCATCTGTCAGAGCCCCAGCTCTTAGCAGGATCAGAGCTGGCTATTCGCAGTGAGAAGAGGAACACTTTGCTTTTGAGATTAAGGCTGGCCTTGTGGTGCAGGCAGGAGCCTGCAGCTGGGTGTTTGAGCCCTGGCTGTAATGTGGATGTGGGATAAGCCTGGCACACCTCACACAGTGGCTCTCTTCATCACTTAGTGTGTCCTGGTGCTGTGGTCCTGCTGAGCTGATGGTTCAGGCTGAAGACCCCATGCAGAGCCCCATGGGGACATCCCCACGGCTCCTGGATCCTGTGCTGAGGCCTCTACAGCCCAAAGCATCAAGCCACGGCACTGTCATGTAGCAGACACCCAACTCTCCATGCCCCTTTTCAGATTGCAGACTGCATGCTAGTAAAAGGGCTGTTTCATAAAGGACTCTCCATCCTATTTGTCATAATCCAAAGGCCTTTTCCTCTTGTTCATGGCTGTGTAGCAGTCCTAGTGGCAAATGCATCAGCTGCTTATTCAGGGAGAAATCCTGGCAAGGCTGAATGTAGATTTATGTAAGCCAAATGACACACAAGTTTTCCAGAGAACACTGGCAGAGCCCCACTGATTTTCAGAAATATCTATTCTTTTAATAGCTGATGGACAGGTTCATTAGGTACCTATTTTTAACTAGATGAAATAGATTCTGAATAACTGAAGTGACCAACTTGTCAGTCCTGAGCAGATAACACTTGGATGCAGTCACTGGGGATTTTTCCCATGTCAGAAGGTGGCAAAGGCTGCAATAATTGACTTTTGTGATGCTGAGGACCCCCAGTTAGACACTTTGCTTTCTTCCTGGTAATGAGTGAGGAATTGCTCACTGATCACAAAAATTACAAAACAATCACTTTTTCCCCAAACATTTCTTAGTTAAACTCCCTTATTACCTACCCTCCTTAATTTGAAAAAAATTTAAACTCAGAGGTAGCTCAGAGGAGAGTCCTGCTACCACCTTGGCACAGTTCAGCTTTCTTTCTTTAAGAAAATGCTGTGAATATTTCATGGTTGATTGTCAGCAAAATTAACCTGGGTAGGTGTTAACACTGAGGACAATATATTTTGTGTATATATATATATATATGTATATATATATATATATACATATATATAGAATTGATTTTGGTTAGGAGTCTAGTGAATTTTTAAGCAGATGGCAACCTGGGCAGTATAATAGGAGGGAAAAACAGGCAGATATAACTCTAATCTTGTTATATAGGTTATATCTACTGGAGACCACCTGTTTCTCTGGGTCTGCAATGTCCCCTTGGGTTCAGAATGGCAAGGGCAGAACCACCAAAGTCTGGTGCTCTCAAGCCAGAGGCTTCTAGTCTCATGGGAGACACAGTTCTAGATGCTGTGCATACTACTGCCAGTATGAAATGGACCAAGCAGATCTGGGGAGACATTGCATCAGTTTTACTAGGGTCTTCAGTGAGAATAAGGTTGGATTATCAACCACTGTCCCTTCTGACCATGTGCTGTGCCAAAAAACCCTTTTCTGCTGTCTAATGATTTGCAGCCCAAAGAGTAGGCTAGTATTTTAACAGATGTAGACTTGCCTCCTTCACCAATCCCCTTATAGGAAGGGTTCATTGGAAGGTTAATAGGATGCTGAGAAGACAGACTGATTAAAATTAAATTAATCCAAATTAAATTAGGGGAAAGTCAACTAACCCAGTCAGTTCATAAGAATTCATAGGAAAAGTATTAAAAAGAAGCTGTTCAGAACCCGAGAGTGTTCTTGTCCAGGCATCGCCCAGATGGATTCAGTTGTGGAGTTTGCACGGCTTGTAAGACCAGTCTCAGGAGCAGCCAGGAACATGCTGTGCTTGCTCATCAGCCCTGCAGTACACCCAGCTGGCTCTGGGACAGCCTGTGGACTTCCCAGGGGACAGCGTGGCTGGGAGGACCTGGTGGTGGGACCTGTCACACGCCCATGCAGGAGGTCACCGGCTCTGCCCTGCAGCATCAGCATGCGGGAGGTGGTGCCTGTTGGGGAGCAGGGCTGCACGGAGCCAGCAGGGATTGCTGTGCTCCTTGCCTTCATCCGTGCTGCCCCAGTTGTGTGACTGCTTCCACACAGAGCACCCGTGACACAGCAGGTTTGCAAAGTCTGCAACGACTCTCAAGCACTTATGAGAAAGCACTTAGCACCGGGAAGGGTGTTTTAAAGTAATAGTAATAACTATTCCTTTATTAGTGGAGATCAAGTGAGCTGCATTCATCTCTAATGCTATTAAAGCTATTTCATAAAACAACAAATCTCTCCACAGATATGTCTAGGTTATCCACTCCCCCAACACATCCTCCAGGAATTCAGATGGTCATCTGCTTTCACACGCAGCAAGGCAAGCTTCTTTTTCCCATCATGTGAAGTTAGGAGAGAAACTGCTTCAGAAACAAGGGGTCACAAAATAGTCACTATCCTAAAGAGCACAGAGCCACGGTTATCCTGCAGTTCAATATGTAACACCCCCAATATAACACGTGCCTAATTTTCTGTTAATTTCAAAGTATCAGTAAAGCATTTGTCTTTGGATTTTTGCTTTTCTTGTTCTTACTCTACGAACTAAGAGAGGCTCTTTAAACTCCATAGTGTGCAATATCTCCTTCTAAGGAGGCAATCATCTCATCACAAGATGAAACAATATATATGTAAATGTACATTGATACATAAAAACTGAAATAAGACATTAACATCTACATTTTGATGCACTAATTTGGGTCTAGTTATGTTGACACAGATGGAGTGAATTACTGGAGGAGAAAAAGCACATCTGTTAAATGTTATTGTTTAATTAAGCCATTAGCAGCTGAAAGACAAGGGCCTTTAAATTATAGTATTTTATATTTATCCCAGCCCATGGTAGTCATATGGCTCCCTTAGCACTTGGAGTGCGCTGTAATCTTTAATGCAAACAGCATAACAACTCTCTGTGAAAGAGACTAAGAACGGTCCCTCTCTCTGCCTTGCAGGTGGGGAGGTGAGCTGTTTGGCCTAGGAAATTCAGGCAAAGCACAGTTGTCTGGGGTTAACATTGTGGCACTGACCTGCTTTCTTAGCCTGTGTGGCAGAGCCTCACAGGACCTCTGAGGAAATCTTCGTCTGAGGACCAGCATTCCTGAAACCTCTGATCATTGCTCAGTGAGGGCTTTGCACCCTGACCTTCGTGTACACCCAGTCATGGAGTTTTGGACATACAAAACTTTCTACCTGAGTGCCGAGCTCTGTGTGCACAGCTAAAGAAATTGGCAATAATCCTTTATTACAACCACAGGCTCTCTCTGGAAATCTTATTCTCCTGTTCAATTTTACAGGGAATAAATTTCCTAGCTGGAGGGAAATTTCTTCCTGTGAGAGGGAAGAAAATGTCTCTGTGAGACACCTTACCAATGGACTTACTATGACATAGAGGGGAAGAATTCTCATCTTGTATTCCAAAAAGCCTTCAAACTCACCTGGGCAGGGTCCACCATCACTCCAAGGATGCAGAGTCAGCCATGAGAACATGTCCTGCAGACCGTCCCACTGAACACCTGCCCCCCTTTTTAAAGTCACGTTTACTGTGGAAATAGAACTTTACAGAGACCTAGAGAGCTGAGAGTTATTAAGCATCCAGAGGCAGTGCAAAACCAGACACCGACAAAGAACAAAAACACTCTTCTAGCAGTTTTAGGGTGGAAGAGGTGAACACCATCAGCCTTGTCTTTTCCCAGGAACCAAGGCTTCCATGGTTCTGCTGCCCAAGCAATGCCTGGTGACTGTCATGATGGGCAAGCAAAAGGGTCATAAGCAGTGTCCATAAATTGTTCATTTAATTTTTCTGTGCCATTTACACCATCACTGCCAGCAAAGTGACGTGTGATAAATAAAAGTAAGAAATGCTTTCAGCTTTAAAAATATAAATGTTTTGACTTTAGCTGCTGCAGGAGGAAGGCCTGAGTCTGCTCTCACTTGTACTGGCATAAAACAAAATTAGCTACACAGAAATGAATGGAGTTACATCTATCAAAAACTGCACAAGTGGCAGCAGAACTGACCTCTTTCCTTTTAAACTTCTTCCTACTCAATACTGTATGAACATCTTTTATACTTGATGCACTAATCTTTTAGAGCTGACCCCTGCCCCCCACATCAGAGCTGATGCTGTTCAGGAACTAACATGGATACTACTAGAGTGGAAAATCAGCCTTGGTGAAAGCCCACGCAATATGGGAAGCAATGATTGGGCCAGCACAGAGCAGTGTAAAGTGCCAGCACAGAGAGCCAGCACTTGCTTTTCCTACACTAGAAAATGTTAAAGTACAGCACAGTCACTGGCATCGGGGAGGGTGCTCATGGGGCTCTCCAAGGACAGGAAACACTGATGGGCTCCGGATGGTGCCCCATTCAGCTGTCCTTGTCCAGAGCCATTGACTTTGGCCAGGCGTGATCAAGCCTCCATGGGACCTAAGGAGGTTGGCAGAACACATGGAAACTTCCTGAGGGATGTGCCAGGGAAAGGAGACAGCATATCCCTCCTAATGAAAGCAGTGGCTCAAAGACAACGAATCTCTTCTTCCAGGGAGCTGGATCCCAGACTGAGGTGGCAGCAATTTGAAAACTAACCAGAAGCCTTGCTGCTATCCCAGAGTACTGCATTAAATAATTGAAAAATGAATAATTAAATTAAAAGAGGATTATTTCCCACAGGCAGGCAGAAAATTGCTGCCTTCAGGACAAAGGAGGATGGCAACACTTCATTTTCTGCAGTTCTCAGCAGTCAGGAGTGAGGTGATGTGAATAACATTCACAGTGGGCAGGAAGAGCCACCCTGAGTCACATTGGATTTTTGGCTCACAGTTTATCCCTAAATTGTCTATCGCCAAGTGCAAGAATAGTGATTTCCAAAGAACAAGGAAGCAAATCAGGAAATACAAGACATTCCCTTTTCCAAGAATGTCACCCTTGGGGTGTGGGGGCACCTATTTACGTAGAGGTACCTGAGGGTTTTGCACAAATCAGTCCCATTGACTCACAGTGAGCTGCTACACATATTTGTAGGATACATTCCTATGTTTAGTCATCTACATTTATTTTATTGGTGGATATGAGGAGACGTGCATGTGTGCTTTGTTCTAGCGCTTTATAAGAACAGTATAATGGCACTATTATATTTTCCCCTAAGATGTATATATCTGTTTGAACAGACGACGCATTGTAAGAGTCTGTATTTCTCATGAACTATAATTAAACGTGAACAACTCTCCACATAGGATAACAATACTGTAATATACTTCTCTCCTCACAGAAATTTAAACAAGTCGACGTGCTGAGTGAATAATGATCCTATAGTTATGCAGACTTATTTTCTCTGAGTAGCTACAAGCCCTTGGCACACTGATACCCTGACTGTATGAAGCACTACAGCAGCATCTGAACATGACCTGAGGGGAGTAAGTTGTCCTCTTCAACTCATCCACCTTCCCAGCACCTCAAGCTCTCCTCACCCAGCCACTACATCCCTTCGTCGTCCCACTTCTTTCTTTGTGCCTTTTGCATCTGGAAGCCCTGTTTTTCTCCTCTGTGTAAGGTTCCTTCTGACAGCCCTCCTAAACCCCTCCCTTAAACTCATATTTGTCCAGTGAAGCAATTTCTTCACTCACCACATCACCGTTGGCTATAAAAGGTCAGGGTATTTTTCCAAGAGCTGTGACATTTTCCTTAAGCCCATCTTCTTGTCTCTATCTGTCCAGAAACTTTATAGTCCCCAACACGGTGGTCATAGCCGTGACAGAGCTGTTACAAACCAGATGGCAGTGATGGTGTCATGGGATTCAGAAACACACATGTAGCATCAGGAGGGCTAAGGCTTCAACCCTGTTAGTCGCCCTTCCTCCCTCCACTAGCAGGTCATCATCACATCACATGTATATCTGAAAACTGTGACCCAGTGCAAGAGGCCCAGAGTTTCAACAGCAGATTTCTCATTCTCCACCCCCTGTGCCAAAGCAGATGGGCAGAGGAAGCTCAGCAAGTAAACAGCATGCTTGACACTATGGAGCAGTGCTGCAGCAGAACAATTTCTGAATGCCAACCCAGAGCCCCAGTCCCAAAACCAGCCCTTTCCTTCCTCTACAGAGAGAATGTCTGCAGGCTGCATTGTAAAAGAGGACATCTTTTGTGAGAAGTGGCTTTTGAATATGGGAGCAATCAACCCACGCTGGAGCCCAGAGCCAGTGAGGCCAAAGCAGAGGAGAGGCAGGAGTGAGGGCCTGTCTGGCTGTGCAGGCAGCTCCACTGCCCTCCTCTCACAAAGGTCCAGCAAACTGAGGCCAGCTCTCAGCCCTGAAGGGGTGGGGAGCAGCACAGCAGCTTCTCCCTCCATGTCAAACCATGAATAGCAGCACAGTGGAGGCTGGTGGAGGGGATATTTCAGTACATGTCTTTTCATTAGAACACCCTTGTGTTTGGTAAATGAATCTGCAGTCCTTTTAGAAATGGCTTTGTGGTGACACATTCCGGGGCCAATCATCACTGATCCAAGACTACATTTACACTCACAGGAGTTGAAAACTGGTATTCACACAGTACCCAGCACCAACACTCCTCTCTCTGCCTATGCAGCTATTCCCCTATCTCAGCTTATCTAATAGCCACAGGAATACAGTTGGTGATGTTCCCTTTTGTTCTGAAACCCTCCCAGCTAAACCAGTGGAAAACATCTTTGCCCTGCTCAGCTCTAGCCCCAGCTCCAGTTCCCTCCATCACTCCAGCAGGGGCTAAAACCGCCAGAGGGATACTCTAATCCCAGCCATCTGGCAGGGGTCCCTGGGGGACAGTCCTCCAGCTCCAAACTGTCAGCATACTGCCAGATGAGTGCTCCCTGCTGCTGGAACAACTCCCAGCCAGCCGGCCGCCTCCAGCCTCCAGCATCTCCTTCCCACAAGTGCAGAAGAAAGAGCTGTTTTGGGGATGGGGGAGGAGGGAATTGAGCTTGGACCCTCCAAAGAGACATTCATTTTCCCTTGCTCATCAGGAGACACTAAAATACAGTTTTTGTGAAGGTGTGTCAACCCCCATGATTTAATGTCAGCACTGGTGCTTTCCGTCTTCAGAGCTCTTTACCATTAGCTGGCCATGGTCTCCTCTCAGTAACCACCAGGCAACTGTGCTGGGACCAGTGGCACCATGCAGAGCCTGTCCCCTTCCCAGATGACTCAGGCCCTGCAAGGGTACCTTTGCAAGGCAGGCAGAGCCAGTGTTATTATTCCCTCTGACAGATGGGAAAAATGAGAGGAGGTGCAATGGCAAGATTCGCCCAGGGCCTTCCTGCTAACCTGCACTGTGAATGTCTGAATTACTCAGCCCTGCGCTCCAGCCAGTCAGCTCAAACTGCCTTTGGTACTCTTTGCTGCAAACCACTGACAAAAGCATAAGTGCATCAGTTCTGGGTCAAGCCAAGCTCCCATCTACCCCTGTATCCCATCTCTGATGAAGGGCTTGGGTGGGCGCTGGCAGAAAGCCTGTGCCAACGAGGCTGGTACAGAGCATCTCCCTCCCAGTATGCCTTGAAAAATGAGTGATGCCTTTCCATCCCCTTCACCTCTCATAATGATTAAAGCATTGAATCATGCTTTTGGCTTACAGAGCTTGCATTGTGCAGGTCTGTTTGAATTGAAGAAAGGAAACGCTTTGATGATCTTAATCAGAACTTCCCTCTAAACACAAGTTTCCGTCCCCGCCACGGCGGGAGCAAACACAGCACTCTGCTACCCAAGAACTCACATCCAAAACACACTTCCAGCCCCAAAGGTCACCAGAAATGGAGGAAAAAATGTAACCCTGCTCTCAAGTTGTTAGCCAGACCAAACAAAAGATGTCTCTCCAGTCCGAAGAGGAAGATGATCTGTAGTAGACAGTGGGGCGTCGGTGGGAGATCAGTGCATTTCAGCCTGGTTCCAAAGCCACTGAGGTGGAGAGGAGGTGTTTGGTGGGGTCCAGATGAGGTCCTTGGGAAGCACATCAACAGCATCACCGGGTGTAAGGATCCAAGATCTAAACCATGTCATTAAGAGCACATAGCAACACTTCAGGCAGGTGCTGAAGAAGAGTTATTCATCATATGCTTTTGATCCTCCCTTTTACCTTGTGAAGATGTTTTATATATTTTGCATCAGAGGTAAAATTTACCCAAGGAATGTAATAAACAGCATTGCCTCAAAGACAGCGCACAAACTTTACACTACTGGCAGATTAAAAAGTCATCTGCTCCCTAGCGATTTCCTCCTGCACGTACCAAAGAAGTCCAAGTGTGGATAAATTTAACACAGATGATTCTCATTTTTTGCTTCTGGAAAATGTTGCCCTGGCAGATCATGGAGTCAAGCTACGCATCTGTCACTCCCTCTAGTCAAGTCCTTGGGAATCTGTATTTATAGTCCTAGGCTTTGTACAGTTACAGTACATGCCAAAACCTGCTGCAGTCAAAGGAAATCTTGGGGAAAAGGCCTTAGAAATGTTTTATAAAAGCACAATTTTGACTAGAATATGTTAAAACATTAGAATATGTTGAAAAATTTCAAAAATATTTTTAAAACATTTCAAAGAAAAACCTAGCCAGGCAGTATATTCTGAAATGAACTGTGGATGTGTGCTTGTGAGAATGCTCAGGGCAGCGAGATTATCTGAGCACAGCATCTTGCCTGCCATGCACAACACCCTGTGCTCCTCTGGCACTTCAGCCCCTGAACTGCATCAGAGGGAGTTTTGCATAGTTGATTCGGGTGAACTCCAATTCCACTTTAGTCTATATTTCTGTTAAATAAATGCCATTCTGCAACTTCATTATCTGTTGCCACCAATCACTGAGGAACCAGCAGGTGTGTACATCAATAAAAGCAGGGAGATTTTTCTCACTTTTGAAGTTTGCTGAGATCAAAGTTAGGGGTTCCTTTGCCCAGGACATCCATTAAACCTCACCTAGGAAGTGTTCTCACCACACAGGTGGCCAATCCATTCCCCTCCAAAATGTGAAACAGGTAGAACAATTTACTCTTACTCTGCCTCTCCACCCTTTTTACATCAAGAAGCTTCATCCACAACGTGGGAATCCCAGGCATAATTTCCTCTTCTAAGAGAGTAGGAATATGTGTGTCCTAGATACATGCTGTGACTACCAAATAACAGGTTCTATCCTGGGGAGGTGCTCCATGCCCAAAATAAAACAGGGACACTTGGCAAGAAACAACAGGATTTGATGGGGAAACAGAAGCTGTCAAGGGAAATTCTGCTGCTGCAACAGCAGTGAAGAGGAAGAGGCTGTAGGACTGCAGAGGCCATCGAGCAAGGTCACTACTAACTTCAGCAGTCTGGGGCAGGGTCCAAATTCCTAGCTTCCTGTCTCACCTCAATGCTGGATTTTCAGAAACTTCCTTATAAACTTTATGTAACTTCTCTTCCTCTTCATGAGGCTGATGGTCCCTTTACCTGCTTCTTTTACATGCCATGCTACCATGAGAGCTGTTTAATGTCTTTCACAGTGTCTGATGATAGCAAGTGGCTTTTTCATGCCTTGCGCAATTATCCTGCTACATGCTTGGGAAATGTGTGTCCCAGGACTCCAGGAATGTCTGTTTTCAGGATGTACCTGTTGATTTTATAATGTGCAAAGATCTGTTAGCTGATTTTGTAACTTTATGAAGTTATGAGCCAGTGACATTAGAGAGTGAATGGCTTTGCACTACAGAAACCCGAAGCAGAGCTCTAGCATGTGTAAATCAGTAGCTCCACTTAGTCAGGTGGAGCTGGGTCCATTTATTCTAGGTGAGGAGCTCTTGTAACTGGAGACATAGCCCCAAAATGGCCTGTAATAAGACACCATCCTGCTTTTTCTCTCTTCAAATGTACTAGCACTGCATCCTTGCAGATGACTGCATGTTATGCCACGTGCTGGCCCTTCGCATACAGCAACGGGCACTGATGATTATCACAAGCATTGTGTGAGGTGAGAGGGAAAAAACCACAGCAAGAACTTGGCACCACTTTAGTCTCATCTGAGCTCTGCTTTGGATACCAGGAGTGTTCCAGAGGCTCTGCCTGCCTGCCTTGTGTGGGCACGAATGGCAGCCTTTGATTCCCAGGTGGCACTGGTTCCTGCCCTTTGCTGTGGCTTTAAGACACAAGGGCATTGTAAGTGCCTGGCTGCAGTTCTTAAGAATACCAGCACTTTGGGCTCTTGGAGCAGCTGCGTCCTTATCCCCAGCATCTGAAAACCACTTGTATTATTAAAGTGGCAGATTTCAGAACTGGCGTTTCCCCACAACCACAGGTATTTAAAAAATTTAGCAAAACAAGATGGCACGCTGGGATGGTTCTTATGGGTTCTGCACAGCATTTAGGCAGGAGACAAAAAGTTACCAGAGTTGGAACTATGCAAGATGAGCCTTGGATGTGATTCTTCCTCTGTCTCTGGCAGGATACAGCTACTGTGCTAACAAAAACATGAAGACTCTTCCAGAAACATTGCTCTTGAAACTTTTCATGGCCTTGTACACAAAATGCTGTAAGACTCATAACCTATTTAAGGTTGGTGATGCAGAGTGGGAAATAGTTGTCCCCAGGAAGCGGCTGGCTGATGAAAGTTCCACTGGTGTGAATAACCAGCACAATTACAGGGAAAGGCAGCTGTCTTGAACAAACTGTTAATGGGACACTGAGCCTTTTACTGCTAGATCAAAGTGAAAATGTGTCCCAGAGCAGCATTGACTCACGTTATTTGATGTCCTATGGGAAACGTGTTAGTAAGGCTCATTCCAGCTCCTTAACTCATCAGAATCATTGAAACTGAAGGAGCTGAAGCCTCCAACACACTGAGACACTTCTGTTGGTCCTACCAGAATTGTATCTATGCCTTTGGAAACCTGACCTTACTTGTCTCTGCCACAAGGGCCACCACTGCCACTCACACAGACTGTCTCAATTTTTGGCCAAGAACAGAAACAGCATGAAAACGAAAATCCCATTTTAGCACTCATGTCAATTATTTATTCATGAATGCTGATTTATTCATCAAGATGTCTGCCTTCAGCTGTGATTTAACAGCTTTGCTAAACATGGGTTTCATTTAAGTAACAAGGAACTTCGCTCTGGTCCTTCATCTATCTAATAAGGGCCAGCAGGGGTCCTTATTTAATAAGGACTGCAAATGGATCGATCTGGATTCTGGCTTTAATAGACAAAATTAATAGCAAAGATTAATTTCCTCCACTGCAGGAATGAGTCTTAGGATGAGCATTATGAGGAAGTCAAGCTAAATGATTGCCATTTCTAAGCCTTAATATCACTTAGGTAGTCATTTTGCAATAACAAACAAGTAGATCTATGCAAAAGGCAGATAATAAATAGGAAAAGTAAGTGTTCTGTGGATCTTTCTGGACCATAACTCTCTATCACCTGGCTGCCCAAGACTGTGTGGAACCAGAGTCAAAGAACCCAGTTGGCTCTCCCAGTTCTATATTTATACTGAATATAAAGTAATTCATTTATTTTTTTCAGAGAAGATGAATTACAGGTAACCCCAACTTAGATAAAAAATAAAAGCCTTTCTACAGTTACCCAACCATGAATCACCAAGACTTTACACAGAGTGATAGCCACATGCTGAATGAAGGCTCTCTGTAATGCCGGATATGGTACAGCAAGTCTGAATTGTGATGTGAAATCTTAGACTAAGCAAATTCATTCTGTAAAATGGGAAGTTCCTACATGGTGCTGCTCTTGCACATTTAAGCGGGCTCAGCAAGGATCTTTCATACAAATGGTATAGACAGCGGTCAATGTACCTCGAATGTTGATCAAGACCCGATAGGAAACAAAAAGCAGTAAGCAAGGTCATCTGACTGTGATCAAGTCACCATGAACTAGCCTGAGCTCTGGTAAAAGTACAGCTTTAGCCCATGGTAATTATAACTCTCTAGTAATGTTCTGCTTCTCAACTGCAGTGTTCTAGGAGCTGAGCATGGCTCAGATCAGAAGCAAGACTGTGCCCATGCCACCTCTTACTAACACTGTTGAGCTGAAGGACCAAATGACCAGCCCCAGCTCTGACACATCCTCCCTGCTGGCGTCCACTGTTCCCTCACATCCGCTGGTATGGTGTTGTCAGGCTCCCCCAATAAAGGGACAAGCCTAATCGGTTTAAATGGTCCCAAAGAAGTTATGAAGTGCCCAGAGAACCAACTAAGCATGCAGAGTAGCAGGGTAGAGAAGATGTGGGGGGTAACAAGAAGCTGCAGACACTGACCTCCTAAGCCAGTCAAAAGAAAACACACACCCACAACCTAGCTTGTCAAAAAACCTTTAGCTCTGTCACACAGAAATATGTGAAAATACCCAAAGCCACATACTGCTCTACTTTCTCCCTTATGGATGTTGTTTATTAACAAATATTTCTACAAGCCTGGGGGAATGACACTGGGATGAAACAAAGTACGTACTGGCAGTGAATATGCGCCATGGTTTGCTATATTCTTGCCTGACTTTTTAAGCCAATGTTTTTCTTCTTAATTTTTTTCTTCAAAGCCTGGCATACTACCATGACAACTTTACAGTGAGACACCAGTCCAACATGTTGACATCAACTAACAAGGCATAGCAACAACCCAGCCCTTTTGCATACTTTACGAGTACAATGTGTTAGTGTTAGGCAATATTTGAAGAAATACTAGGCAAAATAGTTCCCAGGAAGACCTGGATTCTGACTTCATGCAGGCAAAGAAATATATGACAGAAATTATAAACCCTAATGACATTGCCGATGGCCCACCTACTCAGGGAGCCATTGTTAGACTCAAGTGTAAGCAACAGCCTATGAAAAACCATCCTCTTTGTTCCTTTCAGTTAATTTGCTCTACTTTTATGCTGGCAGGTGTTGTTTGGTAACACTAGGCAGCATAATAAGGCAAGAGGTTTGCTTCTTTGGCATCCAGTGAAGACAAAGAGGTAAAGAAAGAAAAGCCCTGCTAATAATAACTTGTATTACAAAGGGCTGAGGTGTACAGGATACTCTTCTAGAAACATGCTAAAGCTGAAAAGCAATGGCATGTTGACACTATCAAACGTCTGCATGTTTCACCAAGAAAACAACACTTAATCTCTAAAAATGGACAGATAAAAGGTTCAGCAAAATCTCTATAGACATACAGTCCACCACTACTTTACAATGTTCAGGTCTTATGTAATTCACTCAGCTTCCCCCACTCCCCTTTGCCTTATTCAGGGATGGAAATGTTCTGCTGGCTTGTGTGCCGTAGCAGCTGCTCCTCTTGACATTTCTGCTGCAGGCTAGGATACAGACCCTGAGAGTTAGTTGTAATGAAATAGCTAATATAACCCTTCCTCTCATTTCTCAATATCTCATGTGAATCAGAAATTCTAATTCAGGCAATCATTTATCTGAGAAGTCTTCCTAGGTTAGTGGAGATTCAAAAACAGTTTGAAACAGCAACAACAAACCCAAGAGTGCTTCAGGCTTTAATTTTCTTCCAACAACTTTTGCGGCTTTTTAAAGAAAGTAGATGCTATTTCTATGATGTATCCTGCAAGAAAATTCAGTCTATTAGTTATTGGCTCTCACTCTTTAGATGGGTGCTCAGGTGAATAGAATAAGATACAGAAAGTTAATCATAGAATCACAGAATATCCTGAGTTGGAAAGAACCCATAAAAATAATTGAGTCCAACTTCTGGTCCTGCACAGGATACCCCAAGAGTCACACCATGTGCCTGAGAGCATTGTCCAAATGCTTGTTAAACTCTGTCAGGCTTGACCTGTGGGCTGCTCACCTGCTAGTACCACTTCCATGGGGAGTCTTGTTCCAGTGCCCAACCACCCTCTGGGTGAAGACCATTTTTCAAATATTCAAAAAATCCTCCCCTGACACAACCTCATGCCACTGGCCACCAGAGAGAAAAGATCACTGTCTGCCCCTCCTCTTCCCCTCACGATGAAATTGTAACTGCAATGAAGTCTCCCCTCAGTCTTCTCTTCTCCAGGCTGAACAAACTAAGTGCCCTCATCCACTTCTCATACATCTTCTCTAAGCCCTTCACCATCCTTGTAGCTCTACTTTGTACGCTGTCTAATAGCTTTATATCTTTTTTATATTGCAGTGCCCAAAGCTTGCACACAATATTCAAGGTGAGGCCTCACTAAGGCAGAACAGAGCGGGATGATCCCCTCCCTCAACCAGCTAAATTCTGGTGCTGAGAATATGTGGATGTGACACAATAAGAGAGCATGATTTTGACCCACAGGGTGCATTTGTAGCTCAAAAAGCACAAGGGAGAAAGCGTCTTTAGAGAAATTATTAATATTGCATTTCTATGACAGAACATCCAAGATGCAATTCATGATGAAGGGGCTTTGTCTTGGCAGGCCATTTTTCCAATGGACCTGCAGGAGCTGCTCATTAGTAGTGTTTCAATCACCACCAGAGATCACTGAAGACTCTGTAAAGAAAGCCTCCATTCATTTCCATCACACTGCAAATACACAGCCCATGCAAACATCTGGGTTTTTTCAAGATCCACTGAGACTGTTGGCTAACAAAACCATCAGCATCACACTGAGCAAATTTGACAAAATAAGAAGAAAGCTGAGTGTCAGTCAATGAGACCTGGGAGCAGAGATATCTATCTTGAATTACCCTTTCTGCTTCTGCCCATTACCTGTAGAAATGTGGGACATCTGGGAAGCAGGAATTGCAAATGCAGTCAGTTACCCTCTCAGCCGTGACAGATGTAGTTTGAGTTCTGCTTGTATTGCTCAATAATTTCTTCAGGGAAAGGTGTATCGCAGGAACAATTAATTGAAAAAATGGTAATTAATTGACATATACACCCCATCTCAGCAGTAGAAAATGTTTGTTCCTGGCACTAGAAAGAGACAAGAGTCTCCTCATCCCAAGTCGATTTACAGCTCCATTAATCACCTGCATTTGTTCCAACAGAGAATGTGCTTACTGCAAGTGCTTTGTCTCATGCCTGCATATATTTCCATGCCCTGACTCCTGCATAGCCTCCGGGAAACTCCTCGGTGCAGGCAAATTTCTTCATGCAGTTCACAGAGGCACTCAACCATGCTGCTTGGCCGGCTCCATCAATATCATCATGCAACATACTGATACTGCTCTTCATGCATGTATGTTTTTCAGATTGCAGGAGCAGCTTTACCATCATTAACCAGCTAAACAGAGTATGTAACCCACGGTGAATATTTGTCGACAAATGCCACTCTGGTGGAGGCTTACTGCTGGATTGCCTTGAACCTGTTTCCAAGGTTACATTTCTATTGTCCCGTTTCTGTATGCTGATGTCTTGTACCCATACATCAAAGCAGGGTCTAGGAACATACCTGCCCTGGAGATGCACGGGGTTACTATAATTCAGGAGTCCTAGCAGTGAATTCCCAGGTATTACAATCCCCTGAATAGAAGTGAGGTACAACCTGTTGATCATACAGCCTCCCCTCCAAACACTCACTCTGTCAGCTTCCTCCACGAAACTTGCATTTCCCTCAAGATCTAGTACTGATTCCTCAGACTCAGCCCAGAGATTGTAAATATCCCCAATCTCCCATGTTCCAGTCAGCATTTTGTGAGAAAACCTGAGGAAATTCAACAACACAGCTAGCTTTTACACAGCATCCTAAAACAGGTCATTAAAAGCAAACAAACGAGAGCTCCCCAAACCCCAGGCCCTTTCTGAAATGCAGCTTCCTTCCATCTAATTGTGTCCTGCTTCAGAAATCCGTGTGGCAAGAGGGGCAAACAGGCAGTTCAAGGAGTACCCTCATGCTTTAGCTTTCTTGTGTATCTCGTTCAGACTTCACCCAGGAGACCTTTTAAACCCTCTTTTATCACCTCTTTAACATCACCGAGTTGCTGGCAAGTTTCCAACGCTCCTGGAAAAAAAGGGTACCAGTTTGTACTCAGAGATAATGCAGTCAATGGAACAAAACCCATTATGCCATCCAGCAGCAGCAGCAATCCAAAAAGTCTTCACATTTTGAATATCAGGAGACACCGCAGCTGTAAACCTCACAGTGTATGCATAAGGGCTTGCCTGTCATCTTAGATTTTAGGGATCAGCCTCCAAGCAGATGCACAATTTCCTGTCCCTGTTCCTGATCAGCAATCACTAATGAAATCTTTTTTGAACTTTTGCCAACAGGAAGACAATAGGCTGCTTGAGAACTTCAGCTTGAATAGGTGTGAGTTATTGTGCTTCCTCTGCTTAGCCAAACCTTGTGAGAGGGCTGGGGGAGTATAATCAGAATTCAGTGTATGTGCTGAGAAGAGAGATGCATATCTGCTTTTTCCTTAATCCCAACATACTTTATTATCCTACTGGGGAAGATGGAGCTGTGGAGATACCGTTGCAACTATCAGCTGAAGTTAAGAGATCAATTCTGACAGCAGCACAGAGTATGTCATGAGCTTATGAATGCATCAACCCTGAAGTCACTAACTCACCTCAAAATTTTTTTTTTTCTCTGTGTCAGGTTTAACTCTGTTGGACACCAACAATTGTATGAGCCCACAAATTAGTCAGAGCTTGGGCTAGAAAACGTGTGGTATGAAGGTGCATCCGGAAGATTAGGAAAAGGTTCTTCACCCAGAGGGTGGTCTGTCACTGGAACAAGCTTCCCAGGGCACCAAACCTGCCAGAACTCAGGGAGTGTCTGGATGATGCTCTCAGTCATACTGTTTAGTCTTAGGTAGTCCTATGAGGAACAGGGAGGTGGACTCTATGATCCTTATGGATCCCATCCAGCTTGAGATATTCTATGATTCTGTATAAGACAATCAATAAACAGGGTCTCCCCAGTAGTTTTAGAGGTAGGAGAAACTTCAAAAATGGTAAGAGGGTAAATGAAATAATGAAACATAACATCTATTTCTCTAATATTAGCTTTGTTGTTTGTGAGACTTGCCACAAAATTAAAGGCATGAAGGAAAACAGGTAGGTTGCATACAAGTAAAATTCTCTAAACTGAGAAACATTGGGCTTTTTGATAAACAGAAAATAAAGACATTTTGTACTTTGAGAATCCTGAAAGACAATATTATTATATAAACCAACTACAGACTATGAACATAATTTGTTATTATATCATTTCAGTAAACATGTTTGCCCATCCTCCTTTAACTCTAGCTGTAAATGAATTTTTTTTAAAATGCAATCAAAACATATTTCATTGTACTTATATGCTAGCAGAATGCGTCTCAGTTTTACCATGAATTTCCCATAGTTTGAACAAAAGTCCATATTTGCAATTGCCTGAAGTGACTGCCTGTTTTTGACACATACCTCTTTCTTAGCCAGCTGGTGCAAACCAGTCATCATGGAAATCTGAAATTCATTGCAGAACAAGGTATTGTACACGGTCGGGGAATAGGCCGTGACTAACAAAGGATAATTTGTTTAATCTGATTTTATTTTCAGAATGAAGTGGCTTTTGATTCTTCTTTTAGATTTGGGAATGAACACTGCATTGGGTATCTCCTGTGTGTACTGCTTGAAACTGCAGAGATGCAACAGCTTGCCTGTGGAGATTAAAAGCAAAGGTCGCTTTGCCTAATGTTGGGATATGGGCCAGGCCTTCTCTGTGTTTTTCTCTCTCTCCCGATATCACTCTTGCATCGGTGCCAGGAATTAGGATATTCATCTTCTCTAGGTAAACATCAGTTTATAAAATGGAGAATATAATTGCACAGAAGCAGCTATGATATGCCTTGGGATTAGTGAATACCTCCTAATTGAGCTTCAGTGAAAACGGCAGTTCTGGCATTATTTTTGTTCACCTTGTGGAAAATTATTGGAGCATATTTCATATAATTAGGATCACGAATGGATTTGGCATCTCTTCCAGCAAATGCCCCTGAACACTAATCTGGTTTATTTGGCACCATTGATGAAGCTTCTCTTGTGGGGAATACAATGACAACAATTAACCTGGCAATACAGAACAGAAATGGGAAGTAGGAAATTGTCCTGTCTTTTATCCACATACAGGATGAAGTGTGGCCTCGTTCAGCAACAAAGCAGTGCCTTGAATTTATTTTCTTCTTTTGTTTTTTTTTTCTCCCATCTTGAGATGCACTAAAGAATCTTCTATTTTTTTCTCTATCTATCTGAAAAACCTACATTTCTCATGCTGTTCAAGAGGATCCCAACAAACAGACCTATTGAAAGTGCTTGTAGCTCAATGTATTGGATTTAACTGGGGGTTATTGAATGACCGAAAGACTCTTTCTCTTTCTAGAATTAGACCAATATTGACTTTCAACAGCTGTCAGTTCAGAGCAAGAAATCAATAGCAGGATTTGGGCAAGGTCTTTAGGTTACTGCACCAGGATGTACCTTTTTTTTTTTTTTT
>VZTJ01003086.1:866208-931425 GCA_013397795.1 Orthonyx spaldingii
TTTTTTTTTTTTTAGTAATTGCATGTGATATATACATACTCCGGTTTCTAGGGAGTTCTGTTTGTTCCTTCTCAATGAGTGTTCTGGACAACTCAACAAACCCCCTTTTTTCTCTTCTTTATCCACTCATTATGAATTAGGCACTGACAATACATTTTAAGATTTCCAGGTCAGGTAAAGTGACAATTCATCCATCCGTAGCTTTCTTTTCCTTTGATCTAGTCATCAGGCTGGATGATGGCACAGTGACGCTTGGGAAAACTAGTCCTCCAAAGTTTGTTTTCAGGGACAATGTTTGTAAGAAGAAACTTCCACTAGAAGCAGGACAAAGAGATTAGTTATTAACCTGGGATCTTAAATACAGCAAAGCTTGAGAGACTTAGGGAGATTTACAGACACAGGGGAACTTGACAAGAAAGAGGAAGAGTGGAGTGATTTGGTTTAGCTGCTGAGCCAGCTGAGAAAGGGATGAGAAGAACTCTGTGGGGAGGAGTGAGAGAGGAAGATCTTGTGTACTCAGGGAACCTTAGACTTAACCCCAAACAACACCATAAAGCAGTGACGAAATTTAAACAAGGAAATATATAGAGTTGCTTATTGGCATTATGCGGGGTTTGTTTTTTTCCTAAAGCAGTATATTTCTTTTGCCAGATACAAGACCTAAGAATGTAATAAATTTCTTGCCCAGACTCATATTCTGTCCCTGATCATGGCAGCAGGAAACACCATCCAGGCAAGCATGCTCATTTGATTTAGGAATAGTCAGAAAACCCGCCTGCTTCCTCTCCTCCTGGTGGCTGAAAAGGTGAGATGGGAACCCTCTTGCACTTGCAGCTCAGGGCTCAGGGCAGGAGCTAGCTTAAGCTGCTGAACAGCACAAGGAGGGCAGCTGTGGCGCTGGGACACACGAATTCTACACAAAGTCCCATTTCTTTTACTGGAAAGGCAGAGAGAGCCTATGACCAAGCAGTGTGTGAGAGAGACTGAGGAACAGGCAAGTGCTGTGCTGTGTCTGTCTGTAGAGCACCTGAGCAGCCTCCTGTAAGCTCAGTGTGGTGGGGACGAACTATAAAACCCTGGTGAGAACCATGCCAGTGTTCATGATGAGCAGCTGGAGATCACAGAATTGTATTTCAGTCATATTTTTAAAAATCCTTACAAGCACAACAGATTTGGGGAATGCTGTCAGGTCTAGCCCCATCCTTTCTGATATCCTCGAAAAACAGAGAAGACTCACAGCCTGTCCTGATCATTAACACTCCCCTCCTCACAGCCCCCAAACAGCCTCAAGCAAATGCCAAAACTGAGAGCTCCTCACAGAAAGTGTCCTGCCATTATCCTGAACTCCAATCTGTGCTCCATCCTTTTCTTTGACAGCAGAAGGAGGATGCAGTAAATCCTGTGCAAGCTGTTCACATCAAAACCAGCAGCTGCTCCTGCAAAATTGCTGCTCCTGGTAAAATACCTTGTTTAGTAAGTGAGCAACTGCATGTAGCTCCTGGATTGACTGTAGATGCAGCCCAAAGATGAGAGAGTTGCAGCAAATTAGCTGTGAAGCAACAAGTAACTGACTTGCAATAGGCAAGGTATAGTATGGGTAAAAACACACTGTAACAACATCTCAGCCAGACAAAAATGAGAAATTTCCTAGAAAATGCTGATTTGTGATGTGCAAGAGTTACCCATCTAGAGCCTCTGTGTGCAAACCAAGAAATGGCAGACACACATGTTCCATGAGACCATTTTTCCTAAGAAAATAACACACTTCTGCCAGGTGTAATTTTCGCCAAGCCATTTTATCATGAACTCAGTCCTCCAGCAATAATCTGTGAGGTTTTCAACAACTCACCCAGCTTTGTTGTCAGGTGAGCCAGAGAAAAGGGACTGGTTTATTGTCAACACAGCTGAACTACCACAGCCTATTTTCCCTATTCTGTCCCCCACAAAAAATAATTTACAAAGCAGAGAGGAGCAAAGGGCAGGACAAATAACACTGTGCGCAGGGGATCTGATCCTTGCTCTGGAAATGCCTGGTGTGGAAGAAGTGGCAAATCTCTCACGCCAGACCTCCCAGCCATCACTGCCATCACCAGGGGACTGAGCAGTGCCCTGCAGCTGTGGCTGGTCCCTGTCCTGTATTGTGTGTGTCCCTTGGTTTTATTCACACTGTTGCACATGGAAAGTGATACACACCACAGTGCTGCCCCAGACCTTACTCTGTGCACAAGATATTCTGGCTCACTTTTCAGCAGTTTTTGTTTAAAATTTTATTTTTGTGCACACATGCCATTGCATCTCATTTTTAAACTCTGAAGCTCTTAAATCCATCCTTAACTCAAAAATCTTGGATACCCACCTTCTGGCACCTCAGTTTAAAAATTCTGGCCTGAACGTTTCATGCCCTCTCTTGTGCCAGACATTGTACACTCCCCTAAACAGTGACAGACAATGAATGAATCGCATATGTTTCAAAACCAAATTTCATGAGCAGAAAATGGGATGTCACCCTTAACCATGAATTTCCTTCTGTCCTCTTCTAAAAATCTCTGTAATAACAATTAGCACAGCTTAAGTGCATACCATACATTTTCACAAGGTTTGGACACAAATATATTTACCTCACTACACCAGAATTAGCAAAATAGCAATGTTCCCTGTCAGCACAAAGAGAAGTGAAAGATAATAAATCACTGACTTGTAAGCTGCATCCAAGAATCAATAAAATGTAAATGGCTACAACACAGAAGGCAGAAATACATTAAATATGAATGATAAGAAAGAGTAATAAGACTGGAAGATGGTACGACTGTGTATTTCTTTACATGAGACAGAAGTGATGGAGAATGTTCCTGGACTGGTAAAAGGAAAGAAGTTATTTTCAAACAAAATGATATCTGACCATATAACCCTGTCCACTACCCCTCTAATGGAGATAGAACATATCTTACGAGTGTCAATAAATTTTTAGAAACTTTACACAACAGTGATTACAAATGAAAATGTAATGCTGCCTACACATGTTCTGGTTCTTATCTCTCCTCTAGGGGAAAGCACTAAATTCTCAACCTGCCCTGGAAAATGTAGCATTCAGACATCTGTGACCAGTATGTGTAAAGAGGAGAAGATAAGGTGCATATCAAGCCTACATCTGTGACAGGGGTCTCAGAGTCTCTAGAGATAGATGAATGAATGCATATGAAGACTGACTGAAAATCTTATAATTAAACCTTTGCTTTCCCCAGAAGTATTTGCTTTCTATGGAGTATTTTCTGTTTTGAAAGAAAAGCTCACCAAAAATATTTTGGCCAATATTCTCAATATCCAGTGCTTATACACACACACACACACACACACACACACACTTCTGTTAAGAAATAAATAGCCTATTCTTGAGGAAAGATACTGTGTATACTTTAAAGACTTCCTGGAGAAAGTTCAGCCTGCTCTCCTACTGTGCAAGGTAAGAGGTAAGCTGTTAATGGTTGCAGGATGACACTGGATGTATGTGCTGTGAGACAGATTTGGATCTTTGAAGAATAACTGGTTCTGAACAATAGGAGATAAATAAATCAGAACAAAGCCTTAGGTAGATGCTTGGATGAACAGTGGCCTGCCAGCCAGAGCTGGTCATTAGCCCATACTGGCAGTGTAGGTGAGATGAATAAGGTAGAGCTTCGACTTCAAACTTAAGGCTCTTGAGCTTTACAGCTAAAAGTACGACAGCTTTGTATGGTCAGCAATTCATCTTACTGCTTTAGAAACTTAAGAATAAAAAATGCAAATGCACCTTTCATGTGCTGATTACTTAGGGATGTACAAAACCCTGAACAGTGGCAGTAACGAAATGTCTCCTGGGTGCCTCTGAACACCACAGGAGGACACAGGCGAGGTTCCCTAGGAAACCAGAGATGCACTCCAAAGCATGTGCAAGCTTGGCCAGCTGACAGTCACTCAGCTGTGTTCTGAACATCGCTGCTAGAAGGTATGTGATTCAACTCCAGAGTGTAGTTGGAAGGACTAATTGTGGAAAGCCTAGAGGAGGTCGGGATAGATTTATTCCTGGTTGCATAAATATTCAAACATCTAAAAGAAAGAAAAGGCTGATTGCTAGCTATCCAAAATGAGGGGGAGAGAAGGGTGAATAACACCTTCAATTAATCTAAATATTGATCTTAGTCCCAGACTCTGCTGTCCTAAATTCCACCTAAATCCTTGTGCCTACTGTTTTCTATTGGCTGGGACCCGAAAGGCTTGAGAGTAATTATTCCAGAGATGTGAGCACAGGCTTAGAGCACAGAGCCACCAGTGCTCAACACTAAGTACTCAGATTTATGTAGAATCTAGTCCTGTCAAAACTGGGCATTAGGATTTGATGTACCTCCAAGGTGCTTGTGAGGGAAGACATCTGCAGACCCAATGCTCGACCTTGCCTCTTCCAACTTTTAGACAAAATATCAATTTAGCATCTCTTGGGAAATACAGCATAGCACCTCTCCTAAGCTCTGCTCTTTTTCTGCATCCCAGCAGCTCCAACCCCTCATTGGATTTGCTCAGAAAAGAGCTAAATCCATATGTACAGGTGACCCACAGGGGTAATGTGAGAAGAGAAGAAGTAAAAACTTTGCCCTCCTTGGCCAGATGATTCCTAATGCTTTGCAGATCCTTCATCTCTCACTACTAGAAGACTCTTTTCGCAAGGGTGGAACAGTGGAATTTCTCATACTACTATGGAAGATATGACATGACTGAATCTCTTTCCAGCTGCATTTCCCTGACTTCCTTAGAACAAGCCCCTGTAACTATCAAAGACTGGAAGGCAGTCATAGAGATTTCAAAATGCTGCCTACAACTTGGCGGGGAGCCCTTCCCAATGATCTGTAGATCAAATATCCTTAATATCAAATATTTGAGCATATTTGGAGTGGAAGGGTCTGCCATGCATGAACATTCTTACAAAACCTGGCATGGATTGAAGAAGCACTGTTCTTCCCTAGCCCCCCTGTCCTGGTGTGAGATAGAGCAGACAGGTGTGGCTGTAATTCCAGCACAAGCAATAAATACATTTAGCAGCTAGATTAGCATAATTGCTTGCCTAGTCAGCTGGCATGCAAAATTCACAAACAAGTATCATAACAGTTTTATTACATGTGCATGCTTGCGTTTCCTTGAGACGTGATAAAACAAACAGATCAGTAATTTTAGAACAAGCAGTGAAAAAACCTAAAAAATGCTATGAGTAATTCAAAACAAATGTTAAGAAAATTGTGTCTTTAAGAAATCTTCTCCAAGCTCTGCCCAAATTATATTTTATCGATGTGAAAGATATGATGAT
This sequence comes from Orthonyx spaldingii, assembly GCA_013397795.1. Classification (NCBI taxonomy): domain Eukaryota; kingdom Metazoa; phylum Chordata; class Aves; order Passeriformes; family Orthonychidae; genus Orthonyx; species Orthonyx spaldingii. The sequence goes on from VZTJ01003086.1 coordinate 871,541, forward strand.
CAAATGTATTGCTGGTCACAAAAACTTAAATTTAGGTAGCTTTTTTTTCCATTATGAAATATGTTTTGTTTTGTTCCATTACGAAGTATTCTTCACTGAAGTAATTTATACTCTTCAGTGTAAAAGGTGTGATTCGATCTGGAAACATTTTGAATGGGTGATTGCTTGAGAAATGTCCCCACCCTTTCCTTTGTTCAAACAACAGATAAGGAATGTGCCTCTTATTCCTCAAGTAGAATACATAGTTCTTGCTGATAATATTGCACAGTGCCTTTTGAAGAGCTTGAATATCAGTGACTTATAACTGTTCTCAATACATTTCTAGCAATCTGCTATAATTTCACAAATATTACATAAGCTAGCTAACAAGTTTGTTAGTCAAAACAAATAAGCTAAAACATCTTTGGGGTTACACCAAGATGCACTCAGCTGTTAAATGAAGTAAAATCAGCTGTTGGAGTTTGTTCCTTTTACAATTGGCCCATTGTGTGTGTTTCAGGGAACAGTGGGAGCAGTGAGCAAGACATGAATGAAGCAGTCTGTCAAATCCTTCGTTTGATTTATAATAATGGGGTTGCATTGACATGAAAGTAAAATACAGCAAAGCATATGTTCACTATGAGTAATACAGACTCATTTATACATTACAGGAGTATTAAATAAATACTCTTGATCATTTTCTAAAATAGTCTTACAATGAATGTGGTTATAGTGCCATGGGACAAATTCTGCTTCACAGGCAGTGATCAAACAGAGAGAAATAATATTAACTCTGGTTTGCTGGGGTTTTTTTTTTTTCTCCTTAAGTTTCCAGTCCTTAGACTGGTGAAGGGATTTGAAATAGCATACATTTTCCTGTTTTGGGTCTAAAGAAAAAACTAATCCTGGTCTTTCCCTGGAATAGAGAACAAGCACAACAGTGGCTTCATGACATAACTCACTCAGTTTCAGTCCTCAAAGGATCTGGGCCCTTGAATTCTCAGTCGGATGTTGGCAGAAAAGGGCTGGGTAGGACTTCAATAAAACGTTGACACAGTTTCACAGATGTCAGTGATAAATCCAACTCAGCTAATAAACACTTACTGTGGGAACACAGAGAAATACATCCATTTATCTTGAAGACTGGCAACCCTTCCACATGAATGTTCTAATTAGGAATCATGACATCCTATTTCTTTTTTTAATACACTAGTTTTAAATGGACAACAAATGTTATTTACCCATGATTGAGCAACAGAATGTCATTGTTTAAACATGGAAGTGGAATTTAAAGTTCTGCATTTAATTATGTTTGGGGTTGCTTTTCATTTGGAGCTAAACCTGAAGATTTTAAAAAAATATGACTTCAATATTGTTTCTCTTTGTAAAATGGGAAGAATGTTAAAGAACATACTCAAGCTGCCTTTAACAGCATGAAAATTGTCTAAAACATAGTAAATCTTCTAGCTGTTCAAATAACCATGCATTGTATAAGCCTGGTTATTTTGTGTTGTGGTTCTAACCACTGCATTATGAGACAGCTCTTACAAACCAGAAGTTTCTGAAATCTCATTTCTATTCCTTTTCTTTCTTTCTTTCTTTCTTTTTTTTTTCAGTGAAAATGGCTCTTTACTTACCTCTCCCAGAGACCTCAATTTGTGCACCTACTCAGTGTCAGAAGCAAAGTCATTATAATAAAACTGCCTTTTTTTTTTTCCATTTCCAGCCTGAATTGAGAAGTTCTAAACATTTACCAGTAACTTTGTAAATCAGAAATCTGATAAATTAAACACACAGCATTCTTCTCAGACCACCTAAAGAAAACAAAGAGTAAGTAGAGAAAGGAAGACTGAGTGAAAGTAAAAAAACACAAGCAAAATAGAAGGACTTCTTCCTGAGCGCTAATGCATAGGACAAATTGAAGTTGAGGTGTAGGTGGATACAATTTCTGCAGCACTGGTAGCAAAGTCCAGGCCAAGGCTGGAGCTGTGAATTCTTGGGAATGTGAAGCTTCAATCTGCTAAACCTGGAAAGCTGCTCTGCCCTGCAGTCTTCATTCCAGGGTGTGAATTTGACCACACAGCTTTAACCATTGGCCTTTACTGCACTGGCAGAGGTCATTCTGATGACATTTGTTCATTGTTGAGAGCAGATGTGTAAGTATTTAGTATGGCATTCATCAGAATTTAAAAAAAAAAAAAAAAATCCAAGATCCCTAACCGCAAATCCTTAGTTCACGTGAGTTTTTGAAATGTTTCATTTCAAAACTAAAATGTTGCACTTGAAGATGGCAACACTATCTTTTTAGATGAACATCAGTTATTCCAAAGAAACACGTTGCTACGTAAAACATGATTACTGCTATTCCATGACTACAGTTGCCAAAGGTGCAATTCTCAACCTTTCCTTCGAAGAAATTGCTTATTTTTAAATCCGTGGCATTACACAGTTGTACAGGTCTTCAGCTACAAGTCCCCACATCACATCTTGTTATTTTCTACAGTGCACTGGATGCAATTAAGTTTAAATCAGGGGTATGTACTACTAAGGACCCTTCCTTAGGTAATGTGTGTTTGAACATAGCTGAAAGTAAGCAACAATTATAATACTGTAAAAAGCTTGTAAATATTTGGTTTTTAGGACATGATGGTCCTGTTTCATCCATTAAAGTGGCAGGATGGAATATAGGTCATATCCTCGCCATTAGCACTTATGCTTCAGTAGCAAACAACCGGGGTTAAGTAATCTGTCACATGATTGGAATTCTAATTTTGATTTTAACGCAATAATTGTGTGCTTTTCCCCTGTAGCAGCACACATATGGCTGATTTTCTACACTTTCTGCCATTTAGTGTATTCAAGTCCCATACTTCATAGAGAATTTGAAAGAATTCTTTCTGCTATTCATTTACAGAGAGTCTCTCACCACAGATTTGTTCTTCAGAAGGACAATTTTTCTAAACCCTACCTCTCCTTCTTCCTCTTAGGTCAATGCTGCTTTCTTTATTATTCTACACTGGCAAGGTGATTGGGGACTTTGAGAATCCAGTTCAGACAAAGCCTTTCCCAGCCAGCGTGACACCTGCACAAGAAAACCTGTCACTTTGTCCCACACAAAGGCCTCCCAACCTTTCTGAGAACAGAGAAAGACAGAGAATACTCCTGAGTTAGGCTCCTGACTACTATAAAGGAACGTGTTGGCACCAAGGGATTTTTTTTCTACAACTGACTCACTTTTTCCTATCCTGGCCCTTCTAGAAGAGCTACTAGGAATCCCTAAATACCTTGGGCCAAGCCCAAAACCATAAGTGAAAAGGAATGCAAGTCATCAGCCTTAGAACCACTCCTAACTTTACTATGTTTAATTAGTTTATCACTTAAAACACCAATGGCATGTCCACAGACTTTGTGCCTCTACCTTCCCTTCCAGATTTACACATTTTTATCCTTTCAGGCTAAGGCATTAGGAGTCCATTTCATACCTTACTTCATTCATCATTTCTATGCCTGATGTTCTTTTAATGTCCTGTTCCTTTCTGAGTGAAGCAGGAGCTTTTGAACTGTGTCATCAGCTCACCAGAATGAGATGTGGGACAAAGGTATCATAGGAAGGGCAAAGTTTCTGCACTGCTTCTGTGCTAGTCAGGACCCAGAGAGGCTGCGTGCTGGGCCTCAGCCTGATGTTTTTGTCCCCCTTGCCTGGACTAAGTCAGCTTGGGCCACGTCCCAGCTTTCCTGTCAGTCCTAGGGTCCCCTGTATCACTGTCTCTGCTATTTGTGTCACCAGATGGGATTAGTTGCTTTGACTAAAAAGCAAATGAGGAGTCAGGGGACATGATATGTGCTTCATTCACAGTGGGCAGCAACTCTCTAATTGTCCTTGGCACCAGTGGGAAACACTACTCTCCACCCACCACAGGAAGCCCACGCCTTCTTCCTCCACAGCACTAGAGCCTCTGTGGCCTTGCTTTGTGTTTCCTCCCCTGTAGTACAGGCTGTGGGTGGGTGTTTGTGCCCCTCTTCCTTCCTAGGAGAAGGAAGGAGAGACCTTTTGGAAAGGCCTGCAGCAGCATTGTAGAGCAACTATGTAGTGGTGGAAAAGCACAGTATTCCAGGTGCGGTCCAAGTGCCAAGTAGAGGATGGTGATTGCTTCCCTCCTGTCCTGGCTGTGCTCCTGCTGACACAGCCCAGGATGCTGTTTAGCCTTCATCACCAGCTTTGGCTTGCCCAGCTGTCCCCCAGGATCACAGGCCCTTCTCTACAGAGCTGTACCCTGCAAGGAGTTAGTCTGTCCCAGATACTGTTTGTCCTGGTTGAATTTTGCGAGGTTCTTGTCATACCATTCCTTCAGTCTGAGTCCCTCTGAGTGGCAGCTCTACCCTTGACTATATTGGCTCTCCCACTAATTTGCTCTCATCCACAAACTTGATGAAAGGGCACTCTGTCACCTCCTCTAGGCATTCCTACAGACATTAAACAGGTCAAGTCCCAGGATAAATCCCTACAGTACTCCACTTCTTACTGGCCTCCAGAGAGAGTACAGCCCTTTAACTGCTGGCCTCTGAGTCCTATCATCCAGTTTTTTAATCTATGTTGTTGTCCATCTATCTAGCCCACAATGTGTTCATTTGGATACAAGACAGTAGATGGTGTCAACAGCATTGCAAAAGTCAAGGTGAATGATATCCACTGCTCTTCCTCATCTACAAATCCAGTCATTTTCCTATAGAAGGCAATCAGGTTGGTGAGGCACACTGGCTGTTCCCAATCACCTCCTCCTTCTTGTGTTCAGAAAAGTGTTCCAAGAGAACATGGATTTCCACATGGACTGCAGTAAGGCTGATCAGCTAAGAGTTTCCCTTTGGGTTTTTCAAGAGTCATTGGGGAGCACTCCAATAGTATTGTAGACTCTAGTCTCCACTACCTTTCAAAGATAAAAGCACTATCTTGCAGTGACACCAGACAGCTCCCTCAGCAGCTTGGATACAGCTCTGCTGATCCCATGGATGTTTATGGGTCAAATTCTCCCATGTAATCCCTGACTTGATCCTCACCTGTTGCTGGCAGTTCTTCTCCATGAATTCAAAGCACAGAGATCTGGAAGACCTTGATAATATGCCTGAGATGACACTGGCTCTGGGTGCCACTACCTCAGCTGTTTCCACTGCTAGATCATTTACCCCATTCAGGAGCAAGACAATGTTTCCCATTTTCAGCCTTTTACTCTTGGAGTTGTGGCACAACCTCTTCTTGTTGCCCTTGAAAATCTGTTTAACACAGCTTTGACCTCAGAAAAGAGACCATATGTGATTCCTTTGGATATTTCCAGCAGTTTCTGCATCAGCCCAGAACCTGAGTTACCTCCCCTGATCATGGAAATGTACAGATCGTTCAAATGCAAGCACTGAGGCTATTAAGAAATGTAATATCTGAATGTCCTCCATAAGCTTCAGTATAAATTGTACTCTTCTATATCTGTCCAAAGGCAGCTGCTTTGTTCTGCTTTGTCAGGGAAACTGTTAATAATTTAATAATGAAAGGGAACTAATGAGGCCTATGGATTTGAGCCTCATGCTCCGATTATCCAGTGTCTAATGAAGTGTGAATTTTGACTGAAGCTTTTTCCACCCTGAGGGGAAAAAACCACTCTCATCCATGCGGATTCTCCTGTGACTAATGAAGGGTGAGCTCACACTGCAGCTTTTGCTGTACAGGGAGTACAGGTAAGGCTACTGTTCGCTGCATAGGCCTAGTTTCATGACACTTATGAAAACATGTAATTCTGGAAATATCTACCCCTTTAATTCAGATTTGACCAGTGGGTTTGGGAATTACTATGGAGAATGGACATACTCACAAAGGCTGGTCCAAGGTCATTATTTAAGCCTCAAGCAGTTTGAAACATCCCAACATTTTCTTGCACTAGTTTGCATTTCAAACACATCTCATTGGAAAGGTGCAAAATTATTTACATTAAGTTTTAGCCTATTTTTTTGAAGCAGGTGAACTGTAATGATTCATCTTTTTAAGAACATATCCCTTCTCAAATCCTGTAGACTAACAATTTCAAATGTGTTTATACACTCCACACTTTAGGCAGACGGCTTGCACTTCTAGCATCTTATCTAAAATAAGGTTATTTCTAATGTCAGCCAGTAGGTATTCTGTAAAAGGAAATATTATCTACCATTTTCTTCCCATAGTAGATTATACTTGGATTTAGCAAGGAGGAATGTCGTCTGGTCTGATTTGGATTGCATGTATGCCATGAGCAATCCCTCAAACAGATGCATGAGGCTGTAGCTGTCACCTTCCCTAGACAAATACACTCAGGCTAATGACTGATGGGTGAGGTGTGTTTTGCTGTGGCACAGCTATCATGTATTAGCTGTCCTGTTTTATAACTGACGTGGACACCAAGGCACAGCACTTTTATTGCAGGGTAAACAGGCGAGGCCAACCAAAAGCAGCAGCACAGGGCTGACCTCCCCCAGCAACCTTGCTGTAACTTGTGATTTTACAGGTGTGTAGCTACCACATTCAGTATGTTTCCACTATAAAAAAACCCTCACAAAACCAAAACAAGGCCCTGTGCCGCTGAAGACAAAGCCCAGTGTAAGTGACTGTGTATGTGACAGGAGGTTTGCATTGCACTGTCGGGGGAATGGTATTGGTCTCACCCCAGCAGTATGTGATCTAGTGTAAATAGCAATAAAGCTGCCTGAAAACAGGCAATTCCATCCCATTACGACTGCCAGACTCCTTCCAGTCCCCATTGTCTCCACTTCAGAGCTGCATAGTATTCTTGACCCTCTTCTTGGTCTCACACATACTCATCTACAAAGACTCATCCCATTGAGTAAAGAGCTGGTGTATTACACAAGTGACCCTAAGTATAGTATCTCAAAACAGCTATGTTGCAGGTGAGAATTTTCTTTTTTTTTTTTCCTGCAAATGTATCCTTTTCCACCCACCTGTTCTCCCACATAAGCAAACATACAGAAAAGTTGAGTACATCTGAGCGCAATATCCTGTGTGGCAGTGCAAGAGATGATAATGTGATTTCTGACTGATATACGTAAAAGTCCTTTATGCCAAAATATTTTGCAAAGGGAGATGGTTAGTGGTTACTGGTACTGAATGGTCTTTGTGAGATGTGCCTTCTTCAATATGCCAATGAAAAACAACTGGAAATACATAATTATTATTAACTAGAGAGACAGAATCTAGGTTTAAGTTTTACAACACGATAAGCATGAGGCATCACCCAATCACAGCAGGCTCAGAAATCCAAGTGATGCGTATCGCATGCTTGTGCAAACTCAGACTTGAGAAATCAGTGATAATCAGGCAAACACAGGTGATGGGCTGGTTATTGCAATCTCCTACATCAAATCCATCTGGTAAATTCAGCAATCAGTTGTGTTTTGTTGGCGTCCGAATGGTATAAGAGTGGAGAATCAAGCCTGATTGGACAGCAGAGAATTTAGACCACGGAGTCTAAATTATGACAAAATCATGAAATTCTCATTCTTGTAGGAAGCAGTGATCAGACGCAACATATCCTGAAATCTTCATGTATTTTTTACTTTATTTCTCTTTTGAAACCTTAAAATACAAAATCATTATGTACTTTTCTATTACATATGATCACACTATTTCAGTTTAGTCATTCCCTGAACTGTATTTTCCAGCTTAGTGTATTCACAAAGATTGGCTTCAAGCTAAGAAATTCCAGGTTAATTCAATAGCCTCTGCTGTACATAAGCTATTAACAAAAGAATGGTAGCTAAATTTTGTCAAAGCATGGGAAAAAATGAAAACCATTTCTCAAACATTTTCTTAAAATTAGGCTTAGCTGTATAATGAGGTTTTTTATTCTCTCTCCATATATCTTGATTGGCTATTTCTACTTGAAAAAAAAAACCAAAAAAACCCCAACAAACCAGGGCACTTTTCCAAGCGTCACTTTCAAGTCTTTTATTTCCCTGGCTATTCAAAGATTTTCCTTACTTGATCTTCAGAGGAAATTCTTGCATTATTTCTGATGCTCCGAGCAACCGCTTTGCTCATCCCTCTTAGCCCAAACACTTCTGTAGCACAACCACTCGAGGTGTCCTGGCCTTCACTACACGTACAGCCGTGTATGTGTGCAGGGAAACTGTGCTCTGCCAGGTACAGGGAAACTTTGAAACTCCTGCGAAGCTCATTCCTCGACCTATTTTCTCCTACTAGCCTCGGTGCCATCCTTTCTTTTCACTCTCCTTGCTTCCAGATGACCTCCACCACCCACCGTGCTCCCACCCTTCCCACCACAGGGGAATCCCACAATGGCGTGCCTCGCTGCCCTCACACCATCGCTACCCAGGCCAGCTGCCCGGGACACAAGGGGCACCATTCCCTGCTCGGGGAGATGGTGGAGTCATTGTCCCTGGAGGTGTTTAAGGAAAGACTGGAGGTGGCACTCAGTGCCATGGTCTGGTTGACAAGGTGGTGTTAGGTCACGGGTTGGACTCGATGATCTCAGAAGTCTTTTCCAATCTAATTGATGCCGTGATCCCTATACTCTTATTTATACGCTGTTATTTCTACCCAGGAATCACAGGTGCGGCCCGTTCATGACTTTAACCAGCCCTCCAGCCCAGCGACCCCTCCAGAGGGACAGGGGGCCACCAACTCGTCGCCACGCAGGTGGCGGACGCGCGGGCTTCTTCACCCTCTACTCAGACCTTCAGCGTTTCGCCCTCCGCTCTTATTTTTCCCATTTCCAGGGCGAATTGCTCACGAACACGAAGCCCACTTCGGACCGAACCGGCGGTTCGGCTGCCCTCCTCTCCTCCCCGCGGCGCTCCCCTCAGGCGCCCCGTCCCCTGCCCGCCCCCACGGCCGCCATTGGCCCCCGCCGTGCCTGCGCTTGGCGCGGGGCCTCCCCTCCCGTCCCCGCCGGGCGGCGCAGGCGCGGCTGCGCGCGGGCGTCCGTTGGCCCCGCCCCGCCCCTGGCGGCCCCGCGCGAGCCGTGGCCGTTGTTGTCAGTCGCGACTCGGAGCCGCAGCAGGAGCGGTTAGAACGCCGCGTCTCGTCGGAGCGCGGCGCGGGCGAGGGGCGCCACCCGCCGCAGTCCCGCTCGCCTTCCCCGCTGGACTCCCGGGCCCTCTCCGTCTCTCCTCTGTCCCTCCTTCCCTCCCCGTTGAGATCCCCGTCCCCGCCGCCGCTCCCGAGGGCAGTCGCAGCGGGCGCTGCCCATGCGGGGGGCGGCGCGGGGCGCGGCGCCCCCAGGAGACGCCGCCGCTGCCGCCGCTGCGGGCAGTAAGTTGCCGGCGGGGTTGGGCCGCGTTCGGCTCGGGCTGGGCCGGTGGGGTGTGGTGGGTTCCTTCCTCCCCCTCCCTGCGCCTTCCCGTTCCTCCCGGAGCCGGCCGAGCCCAATGGCGGCCTCGGCCCAGGGGGAGGAGGAGGCGGTGAGGGGACGTTTCCCGGCTGTCGCCGAAGGACGGTGTGTCGGTGCCGGCGGGGCTGGAGGAGAGGGCTCGGGAAAGGGAGGGGAGAAGCTGTTGTTCCTGCGGGGACGGCGGACTCCCGGGATGCGGGTGTTCACGGGGGATCGGCGGCGTTCCGGAATGCGGGTGTTTCTGCGGGGACAGTGGGCTCCCGGGACGCGGGTGTTCCTGCGGGGACGGCGAGCTCCCGGGACGCGGGTGTTCCTGCGGCGACAGCGGGCTGCCGGCAGCCTGCCGTGCCCCCGGCGCGGCGGAGTGTCCGTGCGGCACGGCCCCGTGTGACCGCGGTGACAGCCGGCCCCGCGCGGGTGACCGGGGTGACACCGCTCCCTCCGCCACTCCCCCGCTGCCGCTGCCCGCGCCGGCTCCGCCGCCTATGTTCTGTTGCTGGGAAGGGGGAAAAAAATAAACAAGCGAGGCGAGAGCCCCGCGGTCCGGCCGCGGGTGCGTTTTAGGGGAATGACGGTGCATCTCGCCCCTCGGAATCCGGTGCGTAGCCAACAGGTTTGCCTTCGTCTCCTTCTGCCCAGGACTGGAGCGTGCCCCTCCTGACAGAGGCTGGAAGTATCCCTCGTTCTTTGTCAGTATGTGCCTTGCTGTTGACAGTACGCTTAATACGTTGAATTCACTGTCTAGAGATTAGAGTAGAAATTGGTAGAATAACTAGCAAGGTCCCGCATAGGGGTCTTTGTGCTTTTTGCCAGGTGAGTTCTGGTACCCAAGTGCTTAAATTAATGGAAGATGACTTTTAAAGGTAGTTGATGTGCAGTCTTGGTAATACTCGAAGTACAGATACGTGTGGTTGGTTTTGTTATTTTTGTTTTGTTTTTTCTTTTTTCTAATAAGTAGACCAAGTAAAGTATTGGAGAATATCCACTAGGGCAAAACACCCTGTATTGGCCAAGGGATGGTTGGTGGCAAAAGTGACCTATTTTCAGATTGGGTATTTGTACTGGTAAGAGATGCTAGTATACCTGTGAAGGAGAAACCTTGATGTGGGATACGTGCATGCAAGAAGCTTTGGGTTTTTGCTTATTCGTAGATAGTTTCTGAATGATCATCTCACTTCTAAGAGCTTGTAACGAGTAGATGAGGGCAAAGAAGTGGTTTCTTCAGTGGTACCATTACAGTTACTGGAGCAGCTGAAGCGTATTGTATGATTTTCAGCCATCTAGCATGAATGAAGTGCATGCAAATGTGCTTACGCCTGCCCTCTGTAGTGCAGTCACTACTTAGTCATATTGGCTGCTTTTTTGGAGTTGTTTATTATGGATATATTTAGATCCTCAGGCTCTGGGGAAGGACCACTTTAACGAATCTCTGCAAAGCGAAATCGGTATAGAAGTGTTTACTTGCAAATGTTTATTGTGTTAGAATTCAGCATTTCTTTCAAGGCATGCACTATTAGGAACTGGGTTAAGGAATGGTGGGATTTTTTTGGCAAATATATCACAGAAAGTGGGAAATTGGCTCGTGGTTGTTTTTGTACTATTGCTGATCCTTGGAGGGAATCTGAAACAAATAAGAATTAACAATCATTGCTAAGCAAGGCAATCAAATTTTACCTTGTCAAACATGTCAAAACATTTACTTAGACTGATATCTGCCCCTTTTACTTCTAGTGCATACAACATCCAAATTAGAGGTCTTAAGCCTGGACTTTCTACTCCTTAGCTTTTATGATTGTCTTTTATTTTTCCTGAATATTCTAAATGACCAGAAAAGTGGTAGAATGATGACATGATTTTTCAAGTGATTGGAAAGAGAACTGCTGGAGCTTTGCCTGGTAGGCAAGGTAGCATCAAAGACAGCACATTCATCTGGCTCTTTTAAGAGAATCTTTATGGTCCACACTTGAGGCTTTCATGAAAAACAAGGAAAAGGGAAAATTTAGTGTGTTAAAAAGTACTTACTGTGTTATGGGTTTTTTTGAGAAGCAAGAAAGCACAGTTTGAGTGCTGGACACTCTACAGGTTTCTCCTGTTCCTTGAATCATCCTTCTATGAGAATTGATATTCCTATGTGGTGTGGGTGGTTGCACTGTAATAAATAGTCTGCTTTTTGATTATTTTAAAGAAATAGCATGTTAAGGGTATGCATGCTAACATGCTACTGCAGATATTCTGCTACTTGCAGTAGTCATCTTGTGCACTGGTCTGATCAACCTGGTCTCTTCCAACTGCCTTCGAATCATACTTGAGTAACTTTTTTGCAGTCTACACCTGCAATGTATCATTGTCCTTTTTATCCCACTGGCAACTGTAATGCCAAAGTAGCACCTGTGTCTTGCTTAGCCTGCCTTGCTTTCAAGGACACAGTATCCTGGTGCAGCTACATTTTTTCCTCACAATGTGTCTCTTGTGAAATAAGGCACTTCTTTTCTTGAAATTTCAAAATTTCATGGAAGTGCTGTAGCTGTAAAACTTATTGATGAACTTCCGTCCATTCCTACTTAATAGTGTTTTCTGATTATATATTAAAATAAGAAACCAATGAAACATGGTTCAGATCAGGGATATAGGGCTGAACTGCAGTTTATGATGAATATAGCAATATTAATTTGCATAAGCTCTTAACTTTAGTAGCCTGTGAGGTTCTGCCCATCCTGTGTATCACACTGTTTTCAGACACTTAACTGAAATGCTACAGCTGCTATAATAATGTAAAGTACCTGTTGTTTTAACACACATAACAGTATTATGTAAGAGCTTAAGAGGCTTTGAAAAAAACGTATATTCCCTTACAATTCTAGGATAACTCACCCTGGCAGAATTCTAGTACACATAAGTTGATTGAGTCACCAATGTTAAGAACTTAATGGGAAATAATTATACTTGCAAAGTATAAAACAGAGCATGTTCACTTTCTGAAAAGCTGAATCCCTCTGTGTTACAGTGATCTTCTACAACAGTGCTGGGACACAAATGTTGCACTGTATTTGACAGCCTGTTTTTTATTCTTTCTGTATGTATCCTGGGCTTTTCTGCAGCAGTCTCCTGTCTAATTACTGACTGGACTTAAACCAACTTTACTTGAGAGATGATAGCCTAGACTTTTATAATCCTAGTTCATGTTGGGGCATGGCAGATTTCAGGTGTCTGGCTGTTCCTAACTAATATAGGATGCTATAAATGAGAATGGAGTATTGAAACTGAGTAACTGTAGGTTGGAGCCAATCTATTTATCAAGATTTAAGCAGTTTGTATCCTAGATGAAAAACGTCAATCTCACTCAACTTAATTCAGTACTTGAATTTTATGTTACCAGATGTATTGCTAAACAAATGAAGCTATCTGACCTTTGACCTTGAAGATATGATGAAATTTAATAGAAATTATTATTGTTAGTAAGTACTAAGAGTATGCAGACATATTTGCATGTGAGTACTTATGTTTGAGATGGTGTGTGATGCTTTCACCTCCCTTGATACAGAATAAGAATCTTGTTTGTGGTTCTGAATTTACACAACAAAGACGTAGATGTTGAAACGGTGCTAACATTGAAATGTTATGCCACACTGAAGTGTTAATTGATTAATGGTAGAATGTTTAGAGCTCCTGTTAATGGTCTCGGCTGCACTGCCTGGCACGACAAAATTATGTGGTAATGTTAATAAATAGACATTTGAAAAAGGTGAAACAATTCTAAGAGTTCATGAACATAGAGTAGATGAAGCAGCTCCTCAAAAAGAGTTTATTTTGGTGGAGAAATCTGAGTTGCCTGCTTTCTGCAAAGTTCCTGTAGTAAGTTTCCAGGAAACAAAGATTTAGTGTCCTGTCTAAAAGATGGTGATACCATCATGAATCACTGATATGCAAAATATTTCTGCATCAGGTTCATGTTCCTAGTTATTTTGGGGGAAGAAAGAAGAAGAAAAAAAGGAAATTGTGATGGGATTTAGAATATTAAAAGTGTTCAAAAATCTACTTGGATACTGCTTATCAAGCTTGAAAAAGTACAATTTTGGGCTAGGGAGTCCAACTACCTTGAGTTATCTCTGTTGCTTTTACAATTGTTGATTGAAGTACCAGATCTTGATCGATTAGATGTATGAATGACTGTAACTAAGATATCCATGCTAATTTTCTGTAGTTGAGGAAAAATTTTTCTGTTAGTGGGAACTGCAAAACATGAGGATTTCAATTGAAACCAATTTTTTAATATATTATGACATGACAGGGTCTGAACAAAGTTTTATAACTGATTTACAGATACAGAAAGAAAGTACTAGCAGATATCACAAAGCTTGGAGCAAGTCCTTTTAAAAGATGTTATCACATATTATTATGCAGAATATAATTTATGAGACGTGGCTCTTCAGGAAGATCTGGTATTTTTCTATACGGTAATACTTTAGGAGCAGCTTCAGAGCTTAAGTGCTGTATTGCTGAAGCCTCTGGTATGTGAACAGGGTAGTGCCTTTATTGCTTTTTTACTTTAGCTCCATACTGGCCGTGGAGAGTAGGCATAAGAGGAAAACAGATACAACATGAGATTAATTGCTTTTGGAGCTGTGGCTGGTGTGAGGACTTTAAATGGTGTAAAGCTATTGCTGAGTTCTTAAATCCATGGGGCAGCTTGTATTTGTCTTGTGTAATATGTCCTCTTAGAAATGGAAAGTACCTTGTGAACTGCAGCGGTTATCAGCAAGGTTGTGAAAGTACTTTGTGCTTTTAACATATTTCACAATTGGAAACAATGCCAACAACTACCGGGGATGGGTTTGTCAGTGGATCATAGTTCCATCAGTCTTAGTGCATCTGTCCTCTTAACAGCTTTGGTGTCTAGTCTGTAATCATAATCTTGCTGTTACTGCTACTGTTTTACTACTGCTTTGCAATCTGCACATCAGTGTTGTCTGCATTTTTTTCTCATTCACCTACTTGGAAAGAGAAAGGAAATAGACATTCTTGACTTTAAAGTGGAGGCCTTGAAGGACCAATGCAGATCCAGTGGCTTCTTTAAGTTGGCTGTATTGAAGATGATGCTCACACAGATACCAGCTATCTGGTGGAGTCTCCACAACACAGTTCTCAAATTTTAATTTGCCGTTTGCTGGTGTTCTGCAGACCACTCACCACAGCTTAGTTCTGTGAAAGAGGAAAGCTTGAAGTGTGTATGCTTGATGTGACTGCACTACTCTTCAAGAAAATAGATGGTAGACAGCAATCTGGAGGTCTGAAAGTTTGGGAATTCCTTATCTAAGAAATAAATGTGTTCTTTAATTGATGATATCCTGAATCATGCATTGTATCTTTTAAACTATCTTTTTCTCATGCATTGGATCTGCCTCAAAGTGTCTTGCTCTTAGAACTCAGGTCATGCAGGCTCTCATCATTTTCTGTTACAAAATGCTGTTAGTAATTTTTTTCGTCTCAAATCTATAATAGCGCTACCCTTCCCATTCTCCAACATTTTGTTGGTCCAGGAGCAATGTTTTACCAAGGTTATTGACCTGCCAAATGTTTCTGCTGGTGGCTGTTCACTGAATAATGGACCTTAGAGTTGAAGAATTCTTGTTGGCATTTTGCTTTTATTTCTTGATTCTGAGAAGAGTTGAGGCTAGACATCAGTAGCTCTCTTGTCTGCAATACATTCTAAAATAACGAAACACTAACGTTTCACTAGAGGTTTCCCAAATGTTTAGAACAGCAAAACTTAATCAGCAATTAGCACCCCTTGTATCTTTTCAGAGCAAAGTTCTATAGACTGTTTCAAACTAAGGAATACAATTAAATTATGCTGGTTAATTCTTCTTTTTATGTTTGGAACACAGCATTACTTGATAACTCTTCATCATGATCCTCATAATTTGAGGGGTAGCCAATGCTGAATGGTGGAGAGGTCTGCTGATATATCTTGATATTTTAGTAACAGAGTACGAGCTGGATTCTGACACTGAGGCCTAATAGGAAAATAAAAGAAGTGCATGTACACCTTGAAAAAATCTCCCGTAGTGTTTTATTGTGGAACTCACTGGGAGCAGGAGAGTTTATGGGGTTTGTCATCAGTGAAAGGGAAGATATGTGTGTATGGTGTGGGGCAGTCATGTAAAGTGGAAAATAAAGCTTTAGAGGGCATTGTGTGTATAAGGGCTGAGTTCTACCATAGCTGCCACTCTGTAT
Organism: Orthonyx spaldingii; assembly: GCA_013397795.1. NCBI lineage: Eukaryota > Metazoa > Chordata > Aves > Passeriformes > Orthonychidae > Orthonyx > Orthonyx spaldingii. The sequence goes on from VZTJ01003086.1 coordinate 887,140, forward strand.
TTTGTCTTCCTCTGGACCCTAAAAATGCTGCATCTGCAAAATGTTTGGCTGTAAGGCAGGTATAGATTGCCATGATTTCTCTGAGTAGCTTTGAATGGTTGTTGTGAAGGCTTAGACCATAGGAAGGTGGAGGAGGAAGGGCTCTGCTGAACCATGATGCCTGTGTATGCAAACAGAAGGAGAATACACTTTTCTGGGATCCTGAGTCCCATATTGAGTCTTGAATATTCAAGAAACACTGGGTATTAGGAGCTTAAGAAGTCTGAAATATGCTGGAGGAGTTGAGTAATGGCAAGTTTTCAGAGCATGTGATATGCATTGAGTGTGTATGTTCTTTACATGTCACTCTTGCAATGCCTTGTACTTGCTCCTAGGGTGTTGGTGCTCCTTTATACCAAAAGAAAGGTGATAAAAAACCCTCTGGGGAAAGCAGATTGACACATTAGTGAAGGTGTAACAGTGCAAGTAGTGGCTCATATAGTAAAAAGGTAAACTGTTTTTAAAGGTTCATGGATTAGCCTATAAAGATACGTTACATTAGGATGGCAGATAAAAATTGGTAGGAAATATTGCAAAAAGTATGAAAAATTATACTTGCAATTTATATACGGAGTTAATATGTCCTCCAGTTTGCTCTCAGATTCTAATGATTTGTACAAATTCTTTTCAGAGTGAGAAAAAATTGCTTCTGAATCCCCATATTCTGTTTATGTCAAATTTTGGATTTAGTGTTCCTAGGAACACAAGCAACACAAGTCTTACATTCAACATACAATTATGCAGTAAATAAATAATTGGTATAGATGCTGTTACTCATCTGAGACAAAAGAGAGCAAAAGGAGAAACAGGGTAAAACTTCTTTAATCTATCTGGTGGATGTGTGTAATGTGTGCATCCACTGAACTGAATTCATTCTAAACTCCTGTTCCAGAAAATGAAAGTGTGTGCTTTTAAGAAATTATTCATTTGATCTCTTTGGCTATCTGCTTTAGGGCACAATTTGTTTTGTCACAGACCCTTATCTGTGTTGACTGAATCTTCGTTTATTGTGAAGGGAGACAAGAATGGTTTGCTGTCTGTGGATGGAAGAGTCCCAGTGAAGATTACTTCAGCTTTCATGTCTGTTAGCCTGATAATGCAGGGGAGTCCTTGCATTGATAGTTTTTCAACATTTTGTTTAAATGGGGCCTTGAAGCTTCATTTTCTAAATTAAGCTAATACACACATTAGGGTAAGATGAACTAGGCTGGTCTTACATACAGTGTATAATCTAATGAAACTTTTGGAATAGGGTGAATTGCTTACAGAAAAACTAGTGTCTTGAAACATGCTCCTTACAGATCTATAAATCCATCTTTTAAAGGTGGTTGAATCACAGTACTGTTGTTAAGCTTCTTAATAGGATGCATGTGATATTACAAAACAGTTCCTGCAGACCTCCATTAGTGGCTGTTTGCAGTATTTTGTGGGATAGGTATATTAGCTTCTATGGAAGGAAGGATTTGTTCTGAGTTTGTTTACTGGTAAATGTCTACATTGCAGAAAATGAGTACCAGGAGCGTAGCTGAGTTCTGGTATAATTAGGGAAAAATGCATTTTTAGAACCATAATTAGCCACATGGATTAAACGCTGCTAATGGTTACTGAACTCACCAACTAGAAAAACCTAACTGTGATGCTGAGGAATGTACTTATCAGGGATTTGAGATAATGTGAATGAAAAGACAGGTAAATATTTTCTGTGATATAACTGTCTCTTAAATGCGTTTTCTCAGGCTGTCATTTGACTTGCTGCTAAAGTGTGGCTGGTGGAAATTTTGCTTGTCATCTGCTTTAGTCTGTAGCTCCTTCATTTGGTGAAAATGTTCAAGAGGTCACATTGTAAACTGGATCATTGAAATGATCCATCATTAAAAGTAATCCTGTTTTGGAGGATGGTGACAAAACTAGAGGTTTGGGTGATTTCATCTGTAACTAGCCCCAGAAGTTTAACTGTGGTAACTAAGGAGACAATAACAAAGGAAGGGTCTCAAAGAGTCTCCAGCTTGAAAGTTATGAAAATGTGCTCTTAGTTGATCCTTAAGTACTGTCAAAATTCTGCTTTCTTACTCTTGAGAGAAACTGAGAAAAAGAAACTGCTCTGAAATGTATTGGTATGGCAACTGCGCTCCTTTAGATAGCACATTTAAATTGTAACCAAGGCTTGTATCTATATACACTGTGACATTTTTGCATCCACTTCCTACTACTGAACAATTCTAAATTTTGGTGTGTTCAAACCATGTGTTGCATTTAAGATCCTTGTATTTAGCAGTGGGAGCTTCATCTATGCAGATTTATTTTAAAGCCACAGAGTTAAGGGTTAATTGTTGTGTTATTGTGGAGACTTTAAGTTAAACTGTTAATGAATCTGCACTAATTTTATTGCAGCTAATGGGGCTGCAACATTAGTAAGCGTAGTTTACCTTCCATTTCTGTAAGCTCTTATCGTATTGATTACTCTCTGATATATTTCTCCATGGCTTAAGTATAGCTGGTTTTTGCTGGAATTCTGTTGACAGGTTGATGTTTATGCGTATCCTGTGATTTAGAGTTAAATGCTTGTTGAGTTTATTACAATGATGGTTGAGAATGTGCTAAGTGAACAAAGAAATTAATATAAATCTTTCTAATTAATACAAATCTTTCTTTACTGCTGAGTGTTACAGTTAGATTCAGACAAGTTGTATTTAATTTGTGTGCTCCAGTTTTCCTTTAATTTCTTTAATCTAGAAGCAGTTAGGAGTCAGATTAGGATGATGTGGAGACAGCAGTACTATAAAGCATGTTTGTGTGGAGTGGGTTTTTTTTGTTGTTGTTGTTGGGTTTTTTTAAATGCTGGCAATCCCTTCAGAAGTGAGACTCTGGAGTTGCACAACCATATGGGGCACAGCTGATTAATATATCCCCTATTGCTTCATACAGGCTAAGATTAGGTGGGTTTTGTGTGTACATGGACTGTTTTTCATTAGTCTTCATTTTGGGGGTTAGGTCAGTATGATGGAGTATTATAAAGCTATACAGTAAAACATTGCTTGAAAACAGTGTGCAGTAGGAGTGAAAAAACCCTCAAATTAGCCTAAGAAAGTAGAATATAACAAACCAGAAAATGAGTAGAGAAGGGTGAGAGGAATGCTAAAGCCTGTGGAATAACCTCTGCAAAAGGAGTGATAGACTAGGACTTGAACAAGATTGAGCTGAAGCTAGGAAGGGAGGAAACTAATGCTGTGAGTTGCTTGAGGCAAGGTAAATGGAGTATGATAGTTCTTGTTTTGGAACAGACGGTGAATGAGAAGATGCACAAATTATCAGGAGATTAAAAACGAACAAGAGGAAGTGGTTCTTCTCACAGCACATAGTTAAGCTATTCAGCTCTGCTGCAGTATGTTCATGATGCTAAAAATTCACATGCTTTAATAAAGCACCTGCCCAGTTTCACAGGGAGGGGTGGAGTGGAATCCATCAAGTGCTATTAAACGCAAACCCACTGCTCTCAGATGTAAAGAAGGTCTTGAATCTCTGAAAGATAAGGAGAGTTTTTATTGTTGCCTTTGCCACTGTACTATGTTGTTCCCTATGCATCCTGTAATAGTTTCTAGGTAGGAGAGCATTTGACATGGGCATTTGGTTTAATGCAGCATGCTTTAGTTCAGTTTTGTGCTTTTTTGAATAAGGACAGGATGGTGTTACATGGGAATGGTAGGGAAAACTCTGTAAGATGAGCAGTATGGGAAGTGTTGGGAAGCAGATATGCCAACCATCTTCTAGTGGAGTGGTTTTTGAAGAGCACGTGAGGCATAGTGCTTAGTAGCAGAATGAAAGGGTGCATACAGCAACACAAAACCCAGTGAAGTTTGTTAAAGCTTGATGACTATCCTTAAAGAAACATAAAACCCCAAACCTCAGTGTTTATATTGTTTGCTGTTGTATTAATGCTTGTTGTGCTTAACCCTGTTCCTTGTCTAGGTTATAAAGTTTTGGAAGTTAATTGATTTCATTCAATTTTACAGGGGTGGAGGTCTCAAACTGAATTCTATGTGTTTTGTGGAAGCAGACAGCTGGATGGCGAAGAGGTTATATCATGGCTCCAGCTGAGAGAAGCAGTAAGGTGAGCTTGTTAAACATCACACAATCCTCATAGGACCCCCAACCTTGTAATTGAATTCATATGAAACCAAGTTCATTAGTTTCACTGTCTGTGAAATAACTTGTTTAGCAGGGAGTGTTTTTAATCTAATGCTTACATTTCAACTTGAGAATAACTGATGTAAGGGGCTGTTTGTTTGCCAGCTTCCTTTTCAAAGATTTTCTTTTTGAAGTTCAGTTTTGAAACTGAAATATATTCTAAAGAGCTAAGTTTTCTGCATTTTAGAGTTGGCAATGAACCATCTAATTTTCATATTTCTAACTACTTTGCACTCAAAGTTGGAGAAATGTTTAGCTTTTAGATAGCTAGTTTTTTATTTAAACCTCAGTCTAAGTTAACAATGCAGGAAAAGGTTCTGGAAGGTTTGGTATGTGGAAAAAAATGACAATGGGATGTAAGACCTTCAGAACCAATTTTGAATATGAATATTTTATAAGTTTGGTCTTGTTTGCTTGAATGCCAAATACCTGGTAAGCAGGAATTCAGTACACAAAAGCTGAACTCTTGAGTCTTCTCAGTTTCCTTCCCACTCTTCTTCCCTGTCTCCTCCTTTGTTCCCAGGACTGCTGAACATATGCAGCCAACCTCCAAACTTTTTATTACCAGTTTGTACAACTTCAGTCAAAATATTTGACAAGACCTTTTATTTAGCACTAAGTACATCCAACCCAAATGTTTCATTTCAGCCTTTAAAGCTTTGTTCATTTGCTGTAATTACTGTATTGATTGATAATGCTCAAACTAATTAGAGTAACAAAATTAAGTATGGTATGTCACTCTGAGCTTTGCTAAACAGAAAGCTGTTAAAAGGGAGGAGGTAAAAGTCCCAAGTCATGCCATGAGAACTTTGTATTAAAGCTGTTTCATGCGTGATATGAAGGGATTTGCCAAAAAAGAGATGTGTTAAGTGTGTTCCTCTTGCTGATCTTCTGTGCTGCCCAGCTGTTTTGTAATGTATCTGGAGAAGTTACAGATTTTAGCTTTGCCAATTGTAACAGTCCTTACAACACTGATGCTTTCAAGTGCTGTTTGAAAGGTTTCTGACTCAAGGCAGTGAAGGCCACTGAATTTGAGACAAATGTTCGTAATTGCAGTGTTGAAACTCACTTTCTTCAAGCATACTGATAATGTGAGGTCAGAAATCTGCAAGTTAGCACAGCCTGTCTTATTAAACCCTTTGCAAAAATTCCTGAAGATTATTTCATAAATAATCTGTAGTAATGTGCTAATGTAACATGGGGTAATTACAGGATAATAATTTTGCTTACTTTTATACAAATATATAATCCTGTCTCTTTATTTTTAGGTATGCTTGGCAGTGATTATGGACTATTTATTTGCATCAGATACTCTTATATGAAAATTCCACATTTCCAAAGAGCTTAAATATTATTTCATCTTCTGAAACAGAATGGCAGGCTTCAAACGAGGATATGATGGAAAAATTGCAGGATTGTATGACTTGGATAAAACTTTGGGCAGAGGCCATTTTGCTGTGGTCAAACTTGCTCGGCATGTCTTTACAGGTGAAAAAGTAGCAGTAAAAGTCATTGACAAGACCAAACTGGACACTCTCGCCACTGGACATCTCTTTCAAGAAGTCAGGTGCATGAAATTAGTGCAGCATCCCAACATAGTGCGGCTGTACGAAGTGATTGACACCCAGACCAAGCTTTATCTCATCTTAGAGCTAGGGGATGGCGGAGATATGTTTGATTACATCATGAAACATGAAGAAGGTCTCAATGAGGATCTGGCAAAAAAATACTTCGCTCAAATAGTTCATGCTATATCCTACTGCCATAAACTGCATGTAGTTCATAGAGACTTAAAACCAGAGAATGTGGTTTTCTTTGAAAAGCAAGGACTTGTGAAATTGACTGACTTCGGCTTCAGCAACAAATTTCAACCTGGAAAGAAGCTCACCACAAGCTGTGGATCTCTTGCCTATTCTGCTCCTGAAATTTTACTTGGGGATGAATATGATGCACCAGCAGTGGGTATGTATGTCCACTTTGAATTAAACCAGTAATTTAGAAACATAAATACCATGATCTTGTACCTCTGTCTTCTGTTTCAAGATAATGCCATATGTGGAAGGCAGCTAATTTGCACTAAATAATATAACCTGGATGAGCTGTGGATGAGTTAATGGTGGAGCAGCTCTGTTTGAAGGAGATACTCAAACATTCTCAAAAACTCTTAAAAGTTCTTTTTGTATGAAATGATGCAGTTGTATACAGTGTAATTATTTTTTTTAGTTAATAATAATGTGGATACAATGGGTATATTTGTGAATTCTTTGCTAGAGAAAACCCATCTTCTTTTGGGAAAAGTTGCCTGTTTTAAATTTATTTTTAATATGACCCCACACTCCCTTGCACCCAACCACCAGAGATTTTCTTTGCTCAGTTTAGCCGTGTAAGAACAGCATTGTGATCCCAGTCTGCTCACATGTTCTGCTGCAAGGTGGTGGGAAGCCATGTGTGCCAAGTACCAACTCAGCCATCAAAAGAGGAGACAGGGAGTTAAAGAAAGCTTCAACTCCCTTTACCCCTTCTCTGCCCCGTTTTTGTCTGAGAACTGAAAGTAGTGGATGAGTTCCCAGTTGCTCCTGATTGTGTAAAAGGTAAAAGAAATAGTAATGTGCAAATGAGTCTGCATGTTTCTAGCTGCAAAGCAGAGTGTGCAGGATGGCCTACTACATATAATTCTCTTATGTCTCTCTGAGGTCTACTGCTTATTCTAGTAGAAGTAACTTAGAGTCTTTAAAAAATAGCTGTAAACATTGATAGAGTCACTGAATATTGTCCTGTAGTCATACAGATTGCTTGAATCTGTTAGTTGAGGTACAACTCACTTCTCTAACAGGTGTAGGTACATATAATTCCAAATGGTGCTTCAAAAATAGCTTCTAGTAGTCAACATGCCTCTTGTTGTTTGCTCACTCTCTGATGCCTTCACGGATGTTAATAGCACCCATTAGGACTCTGTACACGGCTGTGTGTGTTTTGTTATGTTTTATAGAAGTGACTGTAGTGATGGTTTAAATTAAGACAGAGTTGTCTGAGTTTTTGCTAATTTACCTGAGATAAACAATCAGCTAATTTTATATTCTGACAGGCACGCTGTTGAAGTACAATTCTTGCATTGTTTTTAATAGAAATTTTTTTAGCTACTAGGTATTATGGTCTTTGCCTAAACATTTGAATAACACTTCGTGGTTTCTAAGTTTGAATAGTTATTGTACTCTGGGTTTTCTGGACTTGAAAGTACTTTCCCAAGTGTGCTATAATTAGAAATTTTGGATCTCTGTTATTTCCGGGTTTGCAAATCCATATTGATGCTACAGTGATATTTTACAAAATGATTTCTGTTTAGAGTCAGATGTTTTAGATGAGTTGGTTCTGGTTTTATTAGTGGCAAACCAGAGCTCCAAACTCCTGAGTTCTTCTATGTTCTCCTATGTCTTTTTATTTTGAGAATTTCCTGAAGCATGAGTGTAACTGATAGCAGTAGCCTTCAAAACTAGATGGAAAAGTGCTTTGTTAAATATTCTGAACAGCGCCTTATGTGAATTATTTCTTGAAAAATGGAATAGCAATCAAATTTTGGAGGATGAGCAAAAAATTAAGTTTTAATATTGCTGCTCAATTGAAGATGCTTGGGAAAAAGCAGGTGTGTGGAGATTAATGGGGGAGGGGGAGTTTAGGAGCATTATGACCAGATGGTCCAAATTGAATTATATAGTTAACAAAGCATGCTTTGGACCTCTGAATGATAGATGTAATAATGTTTGTTAGAGGACTTTGTAAACAATTAGGGAGGTAAGCTTCTGAATAGTATTAAAGGAAAATTTTTGAATGGATTCATAGAGGGGAAGGTCTGGCTAATATGGAATGGATTGATGTGAACAGCAGAAATATTGGGAAGAAATGAAATTCTTTTAAGTGGTGTCCAAGAATGCCAGTTATCTTCTATTTCTGAGAATATTTAAATACACATCAGGGTTAATTTTTGCTTACATATTTGCCAGTATACTGTCTCAGCTACTGAATACTTAAAACTTCTATCCTCTTTGTCCAACTGCAGTGTTTGCATCCTAACATTTTAGTGGCATATTTTTCATCACTTTGTAATGCACTGGAAAATCTCTCTGAAGTACTGTCAGTTAACAGAGTAAAAATACCAAAATTTACTACAGGATTTCAATAAGATGATGACCTTGAAGGGTCTGGATTTTCCTTTTCTAGCTATGGGTAAAAAGGTAAGATACACTATACAAGCTTTAATATAATTTATGTATTTTAGAGTCTTTAAATATAATTTATGTATTTTAAATACAAAGATTATGGGGGGGTGGGGGTGAGAATAGGGCCTTCTTTAAAGCCCTCTTTCCCCAAAAAAAAATCTTAAATGTAAGTTTAGGAAATTTATCACTAGCAATGTAATTATGTAACTGAGAAATCAGCTTCTGAAAACCTTTCTTAAACTTGAAAAATAAACTTTCATGCTAGGATGAGGTTGTACTTGTGGACTGGGAGTATGTATAAATTCAGAATTAGAAATTTTCAAGAAAGAAATTACATCAGTTACATTGTGATGCCAGTAATGTGCAAGGTGTGTGTATATAGACCTTGAAATAGTGGTGAAGTGCTGTGAACTCATTCAGCTGTTGGCTGAGTGGGACTATTAATATTGCAATAATAGTGACTGACAATGGCAAAGATTTTTCCACTAGTTAGGATGAAATTACATTACAGCTGAACCAATCTAAAAACTTGTTCCTTGGTAGAAAGGAGATCATGCTTTCCCCAGTGCAAGTCCATGGTCATGCCCCATTGTGAGCATCTGACCATTTGAAATCTAGCTCAGTTTACTAAAAGGACAAATTGAAATGGATTCCCCTGCTTACACTCTGTGCATATTAAGGTACATTTGCAGTTATTATATTTTTAAAACTCCACACCTGTTTTTATTTATGGAAAATTGTTGCAAAAATTATTGGAAGAAAAATTGATCAGGGTAGATGATGAGGGTTTTTTGCCCAAAGACTTTGCCACAAACATGGCTTTTTGGATCTCTTATGAATAATATTAGAATGAGTATACAGGAAGATGATTTGCATCTTCTTTCAACAAACAGCTGAAATATTTAGGGTAAGTCTTTATTAAGTTATATGCTTAATAAAGATAATAGGAAAACTTGCTTTATGAAAACATAACTGTTTCAGCTAGTTGAGGGATTAATCTGCCCTTTGTGATGTCACTTGAAAGTTTGCACACTTGAAAAGAGCCTAGTTAATTTAGGTCTCTCATTTCCTTTTGTGTTTAAAGCTGTAGTTATAATGATGCAAGAAGAATATTGGGCAATGATCATATGTTCCCAGGGCATTTCAAAAAGCTGAGTGAGTTAGATAATGAGAAGTTCTGTTGCTTGTAGTTTCCCATGTTTTCTTCATATTTAATTATAATTTGTTCTAATCAGAGGAAAGTGAGAGGACTGTTGTTGGACATAAAGTTCATTTCCGAAATCAAATGGACATGCTACTTTAGATCAGAGTTCTGTCTAGAACAGTGGTGTGATACTGTGAACTCCATCAGTATTTAAAAGTTGATAACTACAGATGAGAAAGAATAGTGTGCTTCTGGTAGTACTCTTCCTTTTGCTCCACCAGCGTTAACAGAGATTGGATCATTAGATAAACAGAAATCGCCTCTTTCCTAGGTGATAAAATTTAGTTGGAATTTTTCCGATGAGTTGATTCTGTCAGAGGAGGGAAAGTTCTGTTTTAACTGCTTGGCATCTCTACGGAGTGTGAAGTGCTGTGTAGGCTGCAGTAATGCTGGAAGACACAGACACTTGTGATAGGTTTATATTATTGTAGTTGGGTATTTTGCAGATACATGAAAACATTTGCAGAGTAAATTCATTCTTATGGGGATGAAAAATGGGCAAATTCAGATTGTAGCATTGGGATTTTGTATATTTAGCACAGCTGAGCACTGGCCTTTAGAAAAGTACTGTAATACACAAATAACATTGTAGTTACCATCACAGTTTCTTAGCATTGCAGTCTGTCATCACAGCAACACAAAGAGAATGGTGGCAAGATGTTCCTCATAAAAGACATGACTAACAAGAATATTGTGGTTACTGTAGCTCCGTGCTACTCTACCGGCACTTTTTAGTCCACATCCAACTTGCTGCTGCCCTGGAAGTGACAGATAACTTGTACTGCTTTACTAGTTAGATACGGGCTTGCACAACTCAGACCTGGATATCTTCTCTCAACATGGTAAAACTATATTCATTATCTAGTTATACGTTTTTGATCACAGAAGGAAACAGACTTTGTTATGCATACCCTCTGCTTTCCTGAGATGATGATACACTGCCTTTGGACGCACTTTGTGTCTGTTGGAATGAACCAAATTCTCTTCTTTTCTTTTTGCATCAGGCATTTTCAAGGGCCTTTTACTTGAATATAGTGTTGCTGGGGTGTGTTTAGTGTTTCAAAGCTTCAGCCGTGTTCACAGGCTGCTTGAGCATAGCCAAGTAGCCCTGATGACCCTGTCTGGCCTGTGTGGAGCTAGTTTGGATGTTTCTGGGTGTGTATAACACTTTATTCTCAAATTGAATGACTGATGTAAACCTGTGCCCAATGGCTATATACACTAACCTTTTGCACTAAAAAAATGCTGAATATAAGATTTGACTGACTGGTATTAAAAAAAGGTTGTAAGATACTTGCAGACCACATACAATATTGAATAATTGAGCATACCTGGCGCTATTCTGGAGTTTCAGTATGCTCAAAATCAGATTATAGCCAAATTTGACAGAAATGAGACGCATTTCACTGCTTATTTTGTTTTGAAAATCTCTCTTTTATTGTTGTATTACAACAGTTCAGACCACTTATGCTTAGATACATTATGGAATGAGCTTGAGGCTGGAAGGGTGCAGAAAGCTAAAAGTGTGATACTTAGCTGCTTTCAATGTAAGGTCTGCTTCCCCTTCTGTTTTGCTTGTGTCAGTGCAGAGCTACCCCTTCTCCTGTGCTGCACTGTGTTGCATGGCTGGACATTTGATGAACTGACTTTTATCAGCTAACTTGACAGAAAACTGTTAGAAAGCCAAAAACTGACAGAAAAGGTGCTCTCTGCAGGCTTAACTTCTGCCAGGTTAGCAGAGCTGTTTGTTCTCTTAGGATTGAGTGGAAAAGCTGATGCACAGGAGATGAAGGGAGCACGGACCTTGGAGTAGAGTTCTGGGAGAGAGTGGTAGAAACTCACTTGAGTTAGCAAGTGTAGGTAATATCAGCTCTGCCTGGCTCACTTACCTTCACCTTCCATGTCAGAGAAACTCCTTTGACTGAAATTCATCATCATTGCCAGTGTATTTTTAGGAGAATTGTACACTCTAGTTCTTAGCTTCAAATGATTTTTGAAGCAAAATAGAAGGAATTCATGGGAGTGCCAGGTGTATTTCTGTCCTGCTGTCTTCTCTGGTGTACTTGTGTTAGTGGCCACGCTTTTCCGCCTTCACCTTGCTGTGCTGTGTATTTCATGCTGCTGAAAAAACAGAGTCAAATTTGAAAAATTGTCAGAAATCAACTTTTTATACTTTTTAGAAGGGTCAAATGGAAGGAATTGGTCGTAGAACACTTTAAGAAAGTCACAGTCTTGAGGATAATGAAGGATTTATGTTCTGTGGCTATTTGTATGCAGGTAGTAAAGTTTATTTTTAATGAAAGGGAATTCAGTTTTCATGCAGTATGCTATCCTTTGGTCCTTCCACCCCCAACCCCCCATCTAATTACTGTATTGACAAAAAAATACTTTTAGTGCTTACACTTGAGGATGTTATGCTGCAAGTATTTGAGCCTTGTATTCGGAAGTGAAGCTTTGATGTGGTGGGGCTGCAGTGGATGGTGCAAATCTGTGATCCTGATAACTTCTCAGTAAATCTGAGCAAACTAATATTTATGAAGTATAATTTACATTCCGTTCTGGATTACTTTATGCAAAAGTTTTCATGCATTCACCAGTAAACTGCTGGGTGAGGCAAAGAATAATTTATCCGAGTGAAACTACAGAGAAGAAGCTGTCAAGATAGGCTTCAGTTACTGCCATATCAGCTAAACTGTAATTTAAGTATGGGGATATAGTCATGTTGCTGTGTTCATGGGAGAACTGTTTTCATAGTATTTCAAGCTGCTGTTGTGGAGCAAGGTTTCATTATGATGAATAAATCTCCACAGCCAGGGAGCTTAATTTCATGTATCTTTCTAACAAGTAGTCAGATTACTTATTTCTAGCCTGTGGCTGACTAATTTGGCAACACAGACCTGGTGGGACCGAAATCAGTGGTGTACTACCTAGTTATAAACCAGATTCCCAAGTTTTACATTCATGTGTAAAGCTGTATTCAGATGTTAATTTTTTTCATAAATAAAGTACAAATTATATATTATAAAGCTAAAATGTGTAGGAGAGGATAGTCCATCAGAAAATATGAAGCATTTTTAAGATATCAGGAGCAAATTGTCTTTTTATACCAAAAAAAGAACAAAGTCATTGCAGTGAAACATTACCTAAGCTGTATGTGCTGTATAGACTTAGATATGTCCAATGATTTTGAGAACATGTTTTATAAAGAAGAAAACTTCCTTTTATAGTTAACTAAGTAATATTGGGGTTTATTCTGGCTAATTACTTTCTGGAGTATTAGTATTGGAATTCATGCAGAAAATGTTGGTTTAATTTGGTTTTTAATATAGTTTCAGTAACTTTTTGTGGCTAAACAACAGATATCAAAAGAGATGATAGAACATATTTTTAAATGCAGAACTGATGATTTGGAATAAAACAGGCTGTTTTGGAAAAAAGGCAGTGGCATGTGTTCAGTAAAACCTTTCAATGGTGGTGTTTTCTGTTAAAATACCCTTACTGAAATTTGAGAAGCACTAGTTACTAAAAGAAGAAATTAACTACTGTTTGTATTTTAGTGGTTTTACTCAACCAGCAAAACCCATGCTATTGACTTCAGGGAAAAATCATGAAATCATAGAATGATTGTTGGAAGGGACCTTAAAGATCATGTATTCCCAACCCTCTGCCGTGGGTAGGGACACCTCCCACTAGACCAGGTTGCTCAGAGTCCCATCCAACCTGGCCTTGATCACTGACAGTGAATGGGGCATCCACAGCTTCTCTGGGCAACCTGTTCCAGTGCCTCACCACCTTGACAGTGTAGAATTTCCTCCTAATATCCAGTATAAACCTGCCCTCTCTCAGTTTAAAGCCATCAGCCTTTGTCCTGTTACCATATGCCCATGTAAAAAGTCCCTCTCCAGCTCTCTTGTAGCCCCCTTTGGGTACAGGAAGGTGCTCTAAGGTCTTCCCAGAACCTTCTCTTTTCCAGGCTAAACTACCCCAACTCTCTCAGCCTGTCTCTGTGGGAGAGGTGCTCCAGCCCTCTGATCACCTTCATGGCCTCCTCTGGACTCACTGCAACAGCTCCATGGCCTGCTTATGTTGGGGCTTCCAGAGTAGGAGTAGCAGTTGCCAGAATGAATGAAAATAGGAATCACTTCCAAAGATAAGACTTAGTTACTCTTGATTGTGTCTTAGTCAAATAAAACAACTTACATAGAACAGACTGTTTCACCAGACAGATAAGCTAATTAGGAAAATCATTTGCTAAATGCCATTTGCTATTTATGCTCTTTTTTGGAGGGATGGAGAAAGGAAAAGATTTCTCTTAATTCTCTTCTCTGCTATGTGTCCTAATAATAATATTGATTGGATTTATAGTGCTTTAAAACAAAGAAAAACCCCAGTTCTATATGTTAATTTTGAAAATGTTAGCCTTGATTGTGGATATTTTCTTCCTCAGCCTTCAGCAAGGGAAAAACAAATCCCATTTTACAAAGACAAAAAAATGTTAACAGAACATAACATCTGAAAACTAGAGAGGTCAGTATACAAGTTTATTCAAAGTCTTTTTCATTAAAAATTAAAGAAGAAAAGAATAGTTCAATCAGCTAAAAATTGAGTATCTATGAAAAAGCAATCTTTGTTCTTTACTCCTACACTTGAAATTTTCCTGGTCCAGTTTGAGCATATTTCAGATTTGTCAGTAGTCTTTGCACATGGCACTGCAAAAATACTTGTGATATATACAAATGCTGAAATCTTTTAACACAATTCTTCTCTACCTTCTTGTGACTGACTTTTTATGCAAGGAATGCAACTTTTTAAAGATTTTTAGCTTATACAGGAGTGGAAATACTTTTCTTACTCTCCTTTTGAAGCACACTTATATCAACAAGCACCATTCAAATGATTCAGTAGTATGATACCAGCTTTTATCTTTTGTACTGTTGTATATAATGTTTCATTGCTATTTCTAGTAGAAGTCTCATTTTCTGCAGTGTTTCACCTGTCATGTGAATTTTTACTCTAAAACTGTGTTTTGGTTCTTCAGACAATTATGTGGAACTGTGCTATACATTTGAGTGTTCATTCAGTTTCCCTCAGCCTATTCTGTGAGCAGGTTCTTAAATTCTAACTTGCAACAAGCATGCTTGCCACTTGCCCTCGTGAGCCACCAGCCTGTGCCTACTCCTGAACCCATCAAGGTTCCAACCTTCAATCCAAACAAAGTAGTTCATGATGGGTTTTTGAGTTCACAAGAGCAGTCTGCAGGTACTGGCCAGTTGCTGCCTAGCCCTGAACATGCCCAGAGTGCAGAGATACTGATGCTTTTACATAGGTTTTTTTCCTATTGAGCTCTCCATACAAGAACTAGGTATTGAAGTGCTGATGTGTTGAATCTCTTCCAAGGCTTGTATTCAACGGGTTTCTATGGATTGGGCTTTCTTCATGAAATCTGCTCTGAAGAGGTAGCAGCAGCAGTGGTAACATTCTTCAATGTCATAGTGGTTAGAGTAACTGCCCATAATCCTGGAAACTGGGGTTCATTTCCACCCATCATTTATCCACAGTCTGTTGATACCTCTGTAGTGGCAAAATAAACACATAAACATTGCTGTCATCTCCATAAAAGTTGTTTTGTTTCCTTTTAGCTTAAGTGGCTCCTAGTAGAAAATAACTATAATGTTCAGCTGTTACAGTAAATACTGTGAAGAGAAATTTATAAAACCTGGCTAAATTTACTCAATATTACAAATCACTTTCGAAGAAAAATACTTTCTGTAACACTGGAAACTGTTGAGGAGTTCTAAATTTAAGTTAGGAGGGAAAAAACATCAACCCTTTTTTCCCATCAAGGTCTGAAATAAACAACTTCAATAAGCAGACTTAATTTACATTATCTATGTAAATGCAAATGTGTCTATTCCAAAACAAGTATGGATTTTTAATTGCTTAAAATCACAGGTTCATATAGCATATGTAACGTGTGACAAATGTCTGACTTCTGAGGAACGGTAGAAATTTGAGGGAATATGAAGCTATAGCATCCTGTGTCACTTAAGTTGTAACTTACTGAAATCCTAAGTACTTATTTTAGGAGTAAATCACAAACTTCAGAAAGCAGTAAGTGAGTGATGAAAGTGAAGCAGATGAATATGGATATCCTTTGTGCAGTGTGCAAACTTGAACACGACAGATGTTTGACCACCCTGTGTTTAAGACAGGCATAGCACAGACAGCTAATGTTGTAATTTGGTTTCTATAGCAGTGACTTCACATTATGTAAGGAAGTTGCATATACACAGCCCTGGTTGTCATGGTTCATGGTCCTTTCCTGATTATTTAATGGCTTAGAAAACAAAAACATATTCTCTACTGCAGCTAGTTACGACTGCCTTTATTCTTATTTTATTCTTATCATAGCAATGACAGTTTCAAGTTACTAGTACCCAATTTAAAGGCTAAATTTTATCTTGAGATCTTCACAGGGCTTTTGAAAAAGAGGTCTTGATTTTGGCTACTGCAGTATAGAACTGTGCATTCCTTTACTATAAAAACTTGAAGTTTTGCAGGTTATAAGAATGCTAAATGCATGCAGCACATTGGGCCTAATTTCTACTTTCCCATCAGTTTTCTAATGAGAGCAAATTAGATGACCCTTGAAGGACAGAAATAAGCAGTTTCCACAAAGCCTTCATCTGCTAATTGCTAGTTACTAAGAGTAGGAAAAGAACTTGAAATTGTGAAAAATAAATTATTGTTTGAATCTGCATTTTAAAGGTGGTCTCTGCAACCCTTCTCTTCCTTGTGTTCCTTCAATTAAGGATTTCAAATCTAGAACTGGCACTGATTATGACAGGACAAAACTATGGTAATGACAAACTGTTGTGTGTGGCTTTGTGTATTGTTTGGGGAAATAATAAAATTTGGTAAATATGCATTATAATAAAATAACTTCTGATTCTCCTTTACTAATTTCTCTGAGAGAATCCTCGTTAACGATCCTGCATCTTTCAGCCAGATGACACTATTCTGGAATAGAAGAATTCTCCAAAATGAACTGTGATTATTATATTAAATGGATGAACAAAAACTGTATATTTAGAGAGGAAAGCAGTATATTTTCTGTAAGTGTTTTTTGCAGTATGTTTTCTGAGTTTGACTGAAAAAGATGCAGCTGTGTTAACAAGAGCCTTGTTAAAGATGTTGCATCAGGCATCTGGTTGGCTGGCTTTAGTTGCATGAGGAGTTGCAAACCATTGATGTAGTCTGGTTAAACTGTGGCACAGAAAAAGGACAAGGAATCAACCCTTTGTTTGGAGAGTTTGCATATGAATGGGCAGGATAGAACTTGTGAATGTGTTCTCTTAGTACCCCTGCAGATATCCAAATGCTTGGCTCTGCTTCCAGAAATGAGAGGCTTGCTATAGTATGATATTTTGAAGGGCTTGTGAAGATGTTGCTAAGATGACATCTGTCTTGTGACATAATAAGGTCTGCACTAAGCCTCCCAGTGATTTTTCAGTATTACATGTAGATTAGACTTTCTCACACACATTATTTTCTTGCTTCCTGGTTATTAGTAGACTTTTAAGATTTGCTGAGGCTGCTCAGCTCTGTCCATGACACTGCAAGCTGAGTCGTTTTAGTCACCTTGGCTGTAGGGGCAATGAAGTTGATCTTTTTACAGCTACAGCTGTAAAAATAGGCTGAGAATAAAAGCCATGCAATTGTTTCTGTCCACTGTTATTTCTTGGTCACATCAGAATAAACGTCTGCTATGCTGGCAGAGTAACAAACTATACATTTGTTAGAAAAGTGTAATAGGAAGCTTTGCCTGTGGTATGTAAGAGTGAGGTAAGGTGTAGTTGTTGCTGCCCTAGTGCTCTTCACTGAGAGGCTAAGAATATCTACATAATATGCCAAGGTTAAATGGTCTTAAGCACTATTTTTAGTTTCTAAAAAAACTTTTCCTGCATACACATGATGCCCTTTTAGTGTATGTTTTGTGCGTTAAACAGAATTCATGATATAATGAAATACAGTAGCAGTTCAGTGCATGATTTATATTTCATTGTTAACAAGAGTTTTTATTCTATTTTTCATTACAGCTATCTTAAAATTATTTCATTTTACTATTTGCATCTCTTCCTACCTGGAAAGATCCATGAGTACAGAGTGCAAAATACAGTAACGAGGGAAAGAAAAATACACAAAATTCTCTGTTATATGCTGGCTAATCAGTAATTACTGTTTTGTCAGAACATAAAGGTTGATGTCTAATGGAAATTGCTTAACAGCAAGCAATGGTTTAGAAGTTTACTTTGCATTTTGAGAATAAAAAGTGGGTTTTATTTTTTATTTTTACGAAGTAAATGTGCATACATGTTTATCTAAATAACTCCTGGAAAACGAAAACAGTACCTGTTATCACATATCCTTTCAAACTGAAATATAGCAAAGTGTACGTATAGCCCAGAGAAGAAGCCATGTGTGTAAAATAGAAAATAAATTAGGAGGCTACCTTGTAATGGAAAATACTTAAGGATATGTTCAGTATCTGCTCAGTGCAGTTGAAACTTCAAGGTCTGGTAGAGTTTCCTGTACATGGGGATTTCATGGAACTTTTAATTGTTGTCTTACTTTGATTGCTGTCCTTTTCTCAGGATTGCCTTACTGTTTTTAAGCTTGATTTCTTACACTGCTGTCATTTTCCTTCTGTTTAAACTTTCTATACACTTATTTTTAACTAACAGTTTAATTATATTGCTCCCCTCTTCAATATTTTTCTCTTGGC
The DNA here is from genome assembly GCA_013397795.1 of Orthonyx spaldingii. Classification (NCBI taxonomy): domain Eukaryota; kingdom Metazoa; phylum Chordata; class Aves; order Passeriformes; family Orthonychidae; genus Orthonyx; species Orthonyx spaldingii. The sequence goes on from VZTJ01003086.1 coordinate 905,567, forward strand.
TTAAATTTAGTCAGTATTTATTGCTTCATTATAGCAAATGTAATTTGTCTGCAATCATGAATACTATGTGCACTCTTGTAACATACTTCATGCTAAAACGACACAGGAAGCATTCTATGTGGGGGAGTATTGAACAGAATACTAGGATAGATCAAATCACAACATAGATCTTAGACAGAATTAAAAATCTAGAAAGGATATTGATAGCCAGAAGATGACTGTTCATGGAAATGCATAAATTCATGTGTCTTTTGTGCTTGCAAAAGCTTCATGTAATCTGTTGTGTGATGGGAGATAATGCACCAAAACTTTTTGGCTGCTTTGAAACTAAACAGCAGCAGAAAGACAAGTAACTTCACAAAACTTGGTGAAGGTGGACCTTTTAGGTGAAACTGCCTTCCTGTCTTGTGAAGGCTTTTAAAGTCCTGTATTCCTAAACATCACCTTTCTGGTCAAGCTATCAAAGTATTAAAGCACTTACTGAATCTGTAAACATGGTGATGGTCATGCTGCATTTGCAGGTATACATGATATGGTGTACCAGCCTCAAAATGCTGAGTACCTACAGGATTGAGGCTCTAGTGAGCACAGCAGAAATCCAATAATTGTCTGAGTTTAATAGCATACACTTACTACAAATTAAAGCTCTAGAGAAAATCACCCTGTAGTGTTTCTGTTCCTCTGTCAGCTAAACCGTAAGAAGAATAGGTCATAACTAGCAAAATGAGTAATTGTTCTAGGGATGAATCTGTGTGATTTACTTTATTAAATAAAATTGTAGCCATCCTTCAGCATTAAATGCATGTGAAGTATTTCGAATGGGTCACAGAAATCAAGATGCAGTTGAGTAGGTAGCTTATGTGTATCCCTCTTGCAGGCACTTCCAGGAAGGTGCTGGTGTGCTCTGTGTCCCAAATCACTGCCCCTTGCTCTCTCCTCTTTCCTTGGGAAGTGCCTGCCTGATCATTTTTCAGCTGTTTGATTTTACTGGGTACAGTAACATGTTAAGGGTTTAAGACCCAGAATTGCTGCTGAAATCCCCAGAGCACGGAGTTGTAGCTGATGTTTAGGATCACGGCGATTTTATTAAGCATACATTGGAGCAAGTTATTTATTTTTCTGCAATGTAATATATTTCTTAATATTTATGCTTTCTTTATTGAATGCAGTGACACTCATGAAATATTTTCTTTTAGGCAGGCTCTTAATAAAAATTTGAACTAAATATTAGCTATTACACTAAGTAGAAACCAACTACAGGGCTTTATGCCCCAAAGTGCTTCTTTTTCATCTTTTGGTATGCCATTTCACTGGGGAACAAGTTGTAAATGTTTATTTTATACAAGCAGGAATTAGAAGGAAACAAGAAGACTCCCAGAGTATAGTAAAAATCGCTGTTAATTGTTATGTTTGGGTATTAAAAAAAAAAATAAATCCAGCAGCCAAATCCACTACTCTACACTTTGTAGTATTATTGGTATAAGAACGTGGTTTTACATAAATTAATTTAGTTACTATTGGAAGTAACAAATTTTAAAGCAACACAATGCCACTGAAGGAAAAACAGCTAAAGCAAAAAGCTTTAACAAAGCTAAAGTCTTATTGAAATGAGTGACTTTCTTAGTAATTTCTTCCATCATAGGGTAACATATAAACAATACAGAGAACAGTTTATGTGGATCCTTCAGAAAGGAATGTCCTTTGAATACAAATCTCTTGAATACCCTGTGCCTACCTGTTAACAAAAGAGTAATGAATTCTTGCCTTCTAAGTGACCAGATTATTTTCAGCTTTATCTAACACTGCTGTCAAAAGTATTAATGCACCTCAAACTGTTATGCATCCTTGAAGTAATGAATTCTGATTGCTTTTCCCCTTCAAAAACTGTAAAAGCTGTCAAACAATGGAACTACTGTATTTTGTACTTCAGTGGAATTGCAATTTCCATAAGTAATGGTCATAATGCAGAGGGCGGTAATCGCCCCAATATGCATTTTAAGAATATTTCATGGGTTGGATGGTAATTATGTCTGTATCCTCAACAATTTGGGTTTTTTTAATATGTACTTTATATTTACAGATATATGGAGTTTGGGGGTCATCCTCTTCATGTTGGTCTGTGGACAACCACCATTTCAAGAAGCAAATGACAGTGAAACTCTGACTATGATAATGGACTGCAAATACACGGTGCCACCTCATGTGTCCAAAGAATGTAAAGAGTAAGTAGAGGACTCAACAACTTGGAAGCATTCACAGAAGTAGATTTTCATTACTTTCCTCATACTGTATTATCAATGTGTAGAATACTCCTTGATACTCTTTCTTCTATGTCTTTTAGTTGTCATGCATTTTATAAAGAATTGAAGAAGTTATTCAGTACCTGTTGGCTTTGGCCAACTCTTTTGCTGGACAACTTACCAGGTGGTGTTGAGATTATTTTGTGACAAGGGTTAGGAAGATACTGCTGCTTGCCAATTTCTGTCCAAACAACAAGTTATGAAAACCTGTCACACAGCAAGTTTTGCTCATCACGTACTGAAATTGCAACTCCAAATTAACATACTAGGCAATCAAGGGAGAAAAATATTTGGTCTGGAAATACCATATCCACTTAGGAATCGTGATTCCTTTAGATGTGTTGTTTTTCTGCAGTGTTCACTGGAGTTTTTTTATTTTTATTTATATGTTCCAGTATTTCCCATGTTTCCCTATTGGTTAATGACCATCAGTCCTTTAAATATATATCCCAGTTGCATCACTTAGACTATTTTAAAATGTTTGCCTGGGTTCTTGAATCTGCAGTAGAGTATCTTTTAATTTTCAATACAAAGAACCAGATGCCTTTATAAATGCTTGAAAAATGCATTTGGTTCAGTCAAAAAAACTACAGCAGCATCTAGAATTCTGTTATTTGCCAGAGAATTAAATTTGTTATAGCTGTGGTCTTTTCTTTACCTGTCATCTGTGCAGTCTAGGAGTCTAATGCATAACACAGTAAAGAGCATCCTGGCGTGCATCAGCAAGTGTGGCCAGCAGGACCAGGGCAGTGATCCCCTGTGCTCAGCACTGGTCAGGGCACATCCTGAGGCCTGTGTTCAGTTTTGGGCTCTCAAGAAAGACCTTGAGGTGCTGGATTGTCCAGAAAGGGCAGTGAAGCTGGGGAGCAGCTGAGGGAGCTGGGGTTGTTTAGCCTGGAGGAGGCTTAGGGGAGACATTATTGCTCTCTACAACCACCTAAAAGGAGGGTGTAGCCAGATGGGGTTGGTCTCTTCTCCCAGGTAACAAGCAATAGGATGAGGAAATGACCCCAAGGTTAAGATTGGATATTAGGAAAAATTCCTTGTCAAGCTTTAGAATAAGCTGCCCAGGGAAGTGGTGGAATCATCATGCCTGGAGGTGATGATGATTCAAAACCAGGGTAGATGTATAGAGAGATGGTTTAGTGGTGAGGATGGTGGTGCTGTTTTAGTGGTTGGATCTGATGCTCTCAGAAGTCTTTTCCAACCTTAGTGATTCTATAATTCTGTGCCAGAGCTGGTGTTCTTGTCTTGTCATTAGTGTCTAGCACCCTCCAGTAACATGGAAAAGCTGCTGTGAGCTTGAAGAGCTTCACATACAGGAAGAGGTTTAAAATACAATACAGGAAGAGGTTTAAGAGACAGCTCTTATCAGTGAATTGTATCAAATCAATATCTTGAGATGCTGCATGCTGTGCTGAGGCCGGGAAACTTATCTTTTGCAGCCTTTTGCTCAATATATTTGCTAACACTGATTCGCTTACATGTCCAGATCTGCTTTCTCTATACAAAGCATGAACAATGTACAACCCGTTACCCAGGTCCTCTATAGGTCAGGTTTTCTAAGGAAAAAGACTGGGAATGTTTAAACTTCCTGCTTGGAGTGAAAGCATTTGTGGTTTGAGATGCATAAACAAGTTTCAAGCAGGAGGCACATGTGCTGCATTTGTGCAGTTTTACTAGAGGTTTAGTTTTAAAAAAAGTCAAATTAGGTATGGAGTTTGTTCTATTTCTGTCATAAGGTTAACAAATGCAAAGAAGCTCAAGGCTCCTGTGTCTCACCCCGCCTTTCCTCTCAGTAAAGGCAGAGACCACAGCTACTAAAAATAAATGTGACTTTTTTTTTACTGTAGAATTTTTAAGAAGGTTGAAATAACCTCCACTTTTAAATCCATACATCATCTCACATCAACACCCCCCCCCCAAAAAAAACCCATAAAAAATTGTGATTACCTTTGTGCTTTGTGTGTGGCCTTGCAGTCAGAAGTTACATGGTGTAGTATAGTTAGTGCAAGAAAAAGCACTGTATGAGAACTGGAGAATGTGTTGGAGCAATACAGTTTCTTTGTAACCTTGGCATCAAAACCATCTATCCATATTTGTTGAACAAAGCCAAAAATATCTCCTCCAAGAATTTTCCATGTATAGTAAGTGAACAGAGATGTGCTGTACTAATGAAGTGTTCTTTCTTTGTTTACTTGGGGAATTTATGCACTTTCTTTCCAGCATTTGTAAAATCTCAGTATCAGCCCATTAGTAGATCTGTCACTGCATCATCCCGGAGAGTGTATTGGTCTGTTTAGGTTTTTTTCTATGTGGGCAGAACAAATCAGTTTTTGCAAGGATACTGAAGACTCAAATGTCTGATAGTTACTTCAGAATACAATATTTCTGTTAGTCTTGCCATTCCATATACTTGACAGCAGCAGTAATAAAAAATTACATTTCTGTGACTTTACCAACTAGCTGATAGGCCACCTGTGACCTGTAGTTGCCCTATAATACCTACTAAAAACCAATAAATGAGAAAATAAATTATTTGTTTCAGTTCAGCAATATTTGGAATGTCTTTGAGACTAAATAGTTTCCCATCACATTGTTTACTGTGAGACTTGTGAAGATCTATGTGACCTGATAGCAGAGAATGTCTTCCTAATGTTGCTCTTACAACAGCTGCTTTTTTAAACACGTGTGCATTTTTGTTTAGATTTATTTTTTATTCACAGTCTAATTACACGGATGTTGCAGAGAGACCCGAAGCGAAGGGCATCTTTGGAAGAAATTGAAAACCATGCATGGCTCCAAGGAGTTGATCCATCTCCTGCAACCAAGTACAATATTCCTCTTGTATCATACAAGAATCTGTCTGAGGAGGAGCACAACAGCATCATACAGCGCATGGTGCTTGGGGACATTGCAGACCGAGACACCATCGTGGAGTAAGTTGTCACTTTCTAGATGCAGTTTGGTTTGTGCATCTCTTTTGATTCAAGAACATCATAAGAACCTGGTCATTTCAGTGTTTAAATATCAGGCCATTCAGTTAACAAACAAAGTATTACAGTCTTGCTCTGTGTTAGGGTATCGTGGGATCAGAAATACTTAAGTGTACCCAAATTTAGGAAAAACTGCAAGAAAATGTGTTGGAACAGTGTTTTGATTCCTGCAGTAGCCATCTTGAGTAAACTTAACTGCTTTGGAATCCATGCTTTTACTTGTTTTCATCTTTCCTGCATATTTGGAGTTGACAAATTCTAGTATTTTTCCCTTAGCACATTTCCAGCGTACCTGAATCTTTGTTAATTTAAAATACTATTTCCTTTATCTATGTAATGCATAATAGTCACTGTCACTGAGGGAGCTTGCTAGAAAGCTACATAGATTCTCCTAATAGATTAGAAGTGCCAAATTGAAAGGGGTCTTAAATATTTTTTTCTTTGTTATGTGTTTATGCTGTAAAAAACTGTTGATGGGGAAGGGGAAGCAGCAGTGTCACTTCTTAAGCTTTTGCTGTATAACAGGGACATCCTTTCTTTTATAATGTCTGAGTGGTGCTTACTGGTTTATGAACTTACTTTTACTGTAAACGCAATGTGACAGCCCTAAAATAATGAACATTTTCTTCTATTTGTTGCATAACCAAACATTAGTACTTTGTGGTTTTATGTGCCAGTGGGAAAGCCCATCATTGGTGCAGAACATTAAAAACCACTGTTATCATTTAAAGAATGTAAAATAAAAAAGAATTTCTTCCTTTTGTTGGATGATATTATGAGGGTGTCTTCTTCTGACTATAGCTGAAATTACTAGATTTGTTGGCTCTTTATTTTTAATAAAATTAAGGCATGCTCGTCAGAAGATCAGAAATGGGCAGTCCTGCTTTTCAGGCCCTCTCCCTGCTATGGGAAGCACAGCAAGCTGTGAGATGCGTGTCCAGTTCTTAGAACCCACTGATGGATGGGTTATTTCATGTTTTGTACTTTCCTCAGGGCATTGGAGACTAACAAATACAATCACATCACTGCTACTTACTTCTTACTAGCTGAAAGGATCCTGCGAGAAAAACAAGAGAAGGAAATTCAGACCAGATCTGCAAGCCCCAGCAACATCAAAGCTCAGTTCAGGTGAGAATTTAGGAATCTAAATGGCTGGGGGGGATCTTTCTGGGGTTTCTTTTTGTTTGTTTTTAAAATTGTCTTAATGAGAATATTAAATTGCTCAAGTACTGCTTTATTGAAAACAGTAAAATGCTCATTGCAAATTTTAAATGTCTTTGAAGTGCTGTGGACACTTCAGAAGCTGTTCAGAAATCAGTTGCACATAATGTTTTCAATTCCTACCCTTCTCAGGAAATGACAAGGCAATTTGAAGTCTGTACCTAAAGAGGCAAGTTTTCACACCACCTAGAAAAGGGCTCGTTCATTGACCTTCAGCGCCTCATACAAATTGTGTTATGTAATATCCCTGGAGAGAAATCAGTTGCGTAATCCATAAATCTGCTGATACAGAATTAGTTAAAAATGAGATATCACTCTAAATTTGATCTGTAGGTTCTCATGTCAGTTGCTGTGCCTGTTGTCTAAGCAAAATTGTTGAATTTACTGTTTTAATTGGTCACTTAAAGACATTGCAATAGATTTCTTTTATTTGACAAAAACATAAATAAATAAACCCCTTATAGTAAGGGTCCCTGAGATTTTCAAAGCCTCAGCTTGTGACGCAGTAAAACTAAAAGGGGGGACTTGGGCTTTTGGAATGTAGTTGGTATTGGTATGTTCAACCAGTTTATTTGCTCTGCAATCAGTTACATATTTTCAGTTACAGCAGAATATGCTTTAAAAAACCAACCAACCAAAAAAAGAAATCCCAAACCAAACAAAAAAAATCCAACCCAAAAGGCAAATAGTATAGTTTCCACTTGGATATTTATATTGGAGGATGCAAGTTTTGAGCAGTTATTTTTCTTAAATGTTGTGGTTTTTCTTTCCTGAGTTAAGTGTTAAACTGTCATTAGGGATCTACTGATACTGGATAAAATATTTATCGGCCCATCTTGGCAATTCTTCCAGTGAAGATGGAGGAGGTACTGAGGCATTTCCATTAACTTTCATCCAGTAACCTCCAGTCTTTTCAAAAGTTGCCTATTTAGGTAAAATATTGGTAACTGCGACTGGCAATAATAACAATTGTTAGTAGATAATTTATTAATGAGAAAAGAATACTAAATGTTTGTGCTGATATTTAGCATTGTGAACTCCAGCAACACCTTCAGTGTTGTTTATCTGTAGGACTTAGAGAAAAAGACAAGCCTTGTTCATTCCAAAGGTTTCTTTGTGTGACTTTCACACAAGGTCACATGTGAAATCACTTAATAGGAGTAATCATAGGGACATAAATGCTGGGATGTCCTTCTGGTGCATAGTCATAGTTTCCTTGGCCTAATTGATAAAAGTAAGGTACTACTACCTCAAGTTGAAGCTAAAAAAAAAAAAAATGGACACTTGTTATAAATTAAGGACGCACACTTGGGAAAATAGGTTAAAGTCTCCATTGGTTGTCATCTTGTATTTAGGCTTGAGATTTTAGAGACATCTCTTCTGAATACCATTCTGTCTCCTTGAATTATGACTTAACTATAAATGTTACAGTGTTTTCAGTATTTTTATCATCTCCAGGTGGATTGTACCCTGCACTGTGTACACTTAAAGATCATTCACTCATTGGTCACTGATGTAGAAAATTTTATCTTAGGTGGTTACAGGTAGAGTTTTTGTTGCAGGCGTCTAAGGGTTGCCTACAGAACCTAAACAGTCTGGAGCTTGGTGTTACAGAGCTCACCTCTCTTCAAGAGTAATACTGTAAACTTTGACTCAGCAGTTCTCTCATGATGGATCATCCTCTCATTTTTATGTCAACTTCTTTGAAAAAGTCCCATCAAATGTGCCTAACACTAAGTATTACTTGTAAAACAAATTACTTCAGAGGAAAACCTAGAGTTCACCTTCAAATGGAAATTCTAAAACTATAAAGTTGGTTTTTTAATTGTTTGGGGTTTTTCCTCAGTCTCAGTGTCACTCTTTCAGTAAAGAGCAGGTCTAGTTATACAAGAAACTAGAACAAAAAGTTCAACAAATCTAAATCTTTCTATGAATTTGTAATATTGGAGTAGCTGTAGCCTGCCCTATGAGTATGAATTTTCATAACAAGGACATCTGCACAAACTTGGGAACCCTTGCTCTAATGGTCCCAGTAGCTGTTCTTTGCCTCCATGATAGTTTTAAGTTCCAAGTGTTTGTATAGAATGACCTCATGGAAAAGACAACAAAGTAGTGCAATACTTTCATTTTGAGATCTCAAAAGATTTAAAAAAAAAAATTACCTTACTTGCAACCTGGAGCTTCTTTTCTGTCCCACTCTCCCCTCAGGCCCACTGGGAATAAAGGGAGAGGCAGAAGGGAAGGGAGGCAAACATGGGCTGCTATGAGAGATAAACATACTGTAGTGAGGAGGTTTATTGCCTGGCAACTACAGTACTTTAAGATACTATATTTGCTCTTTATTGTGACAACCACAGAACTCTTCCTATTTTTGCTGACAAACCAGTCTGTTCTTTAAGCATGGCAAATTCCTGAAAGATTTAGATCTTTATTTTCTGTCATGTTTGTAGTTATGTTTCTAGTGTATTCAAGTCCTGTTTGTTAATTACAGACAATTGTTTGTGTTTAAAATACGCAGCAGAGCACAAGTCATCAGCAAACTGGGTCAGTGTTTCCCAGCGTTTCTGGAGTCAGCTGGGGCCTAAGGGAGGGTGCCAGTGTCAAACCAAGGAAGAGCACAGCCCAGGTTTCACTTCCTGTCTGTGCAGCTTGGCTTGAAGCTGCTGGTTGTGTTGCCTCCCTCCAGGTAGAGCTCCCCACCGGAGGGAGGCTGGTGGGAGGCCACCAGCAGCTCCCAGTGAGACAGGCAGGAGCTCCAACCAGGGAATGCTCTGCACAGGCTTGGGCGGTGTGTGGGCAGCTGGGCCCTGCTGTTACGGGGTCCTGGGGGCTGCTTCTGGCACTGGTTGTTTGAGTAAATCTGACATGAGTGCTTCAAAGCAAAGTCTGCAGCAAGGCTTGGTGAGTTTATCGTTGGCTTTAGGAAGGCCTCCTCTAAGGTCATACAACTGGGGATAGAGTTGTGGGAGACCACCTGGTGTAGACCAGTATCTCACACCTCAGTGTCCTCTTCTGTGCAGCCTTCAGCAAGTGCAGTCCTACTGCAGCAAAGAGGTGTCTGAGCCTTCCCTCTTCCTTCAGCTTGACCTCCTAACGTGGCAGAGAACAGGAAACCAATGTGATCCTTGTGTCTTTGTATGTAGCCTGTCAGGCAGATACCTGGGGTCACACTTGGTGTGAAATATTCTCTGTCCTCCTCCTTTTGCTTCTAAACTGGGCTACAAAGTCATGCAGCCCTTTCTTTTGGCACACACAAAATATGGTTGGGAATGTCTTGTAATATGCTGTCTGTATGTGAACAGAGGTCTCTACTACAGCTGTTCATGCAGTATGCCAGAGTATTTTTGTTTTGTAAAGTTAAAAGATTGGCAAACTTTTTAAAACAAAAGACAAGAAATGAGGGGCTTATGCTGAGTGAAGAAGTTGAAGAATCGTTGAAGAATCGTTGAAGAATTGTTGTGAATTGTGTTGTGTTGGTTTATATATGTTGGGGTTTTTTTTGATTAGGCTTTCAAAATAGAAAGAGTAAAGACTGACAGTCTTTGTTCTTAATTATTCTGTGTGCATTATTGGAAAATTACAATATATGTTAAGATTTAAAGTCAAATACCAATCATTAGAGAGCACGTTACGATACTGGAGATGAGACATCAGCTGCTACTTGTAAAACTGATGCACACTCATGTTACTTTTATTTTGAGCTAATGCTATTAGAGAGTCATAAATTTTCAACTTGGATTTACAGTTTATTCAAGTGTAATAATCTTCAGCAGCTTGAGTTCTGAATTCATGCCAGTTGCATTATTCCAGGTGCTCAGCTAAGGACAAATAAATGTATGGTATCAGTTTGCATGTGTTTAAAATTAAAGGGAATGTTGTAGAATAGAGCTTGGTGAGAATGAGAGACAGTTTTGTCTGACTCACCTTTTCAGTCTCACTCATGTTAATTCTAACCTAATTTTTATATAAAGAATACTGGGGGGAAAGACCCAGAAGCTTCAGATTAAAAGTAGTTTGCAATACTATCTTATATAAGTTGTGCTTGAATAGGCTTGTACCTTCCTCTAGGTACTGGTGGTTCTGTACCAATCTCAGATTATTTTCTTTGAGAGACAATTATTTCAAGTTTTTTTTATTGCTTAATTCATTTTCTGAGAGCAGTGAAATGTTGAACTTTGATTTGACAGTAACCAACATAATATAATTTCTAAACTATGTTCTTGTATAGATGGCGTTCCTTTCAAAGAGCAGCATTACTAAAGGAACGCACATTCTCTGAGAGCACTTCCTTGTGCTCAGTCACTCAGTACTGTTGTTTACAGACATGCCACTCAGCAGCCCAGTTTGTGTGTCAGTACTTTGTGCTTCTCTACTGCAGATCTTACACTTCCTTGTAAGTTTTGAAATGCTTGCCATGATGTAACTTCCTGTTTATCTTCTCTAATTTTTTATGCAGGCAGTCGTGGCCAACAAAAATTGATGTCCCCCAGGATCTGGAGGATGACCTTACGGCAACCCCTCTCTCCCACGCCACTGTTCCTCAGTCACCAGCTCGCACGGCTGAGAACGTTCTCAACGGGCACCGGAGCAAGGCCCTTGGGGATTCGGCAAAGAAGGAAGAGATCCCTGAACTGGCTGGGCCGGCACTTTCAGCAGTTCCATCGGTGAGCTTAAAACCCACTACAAGTGGCCGCAAGTGCTTGTTCCGAGTAGAAGAAGATGAAGAGGAGGATGAGGAAGATAAAAAACCTATTTCTCTTTCTACTCAAGTTGTTCTGCGTCGTAAGCCTTCGGTTACAAACCGTCTTACTTCGAGAAAGAGTGCACCAGTCCTCAACCAGATCTTTGAGGAGGGCGAGTCAGATGATGAGTTTGACATGGACGAGAACTTGCCCCCAAAGCTCAGCAGGTTAAAGATGAATATCGCCTCGCCCAGCACGGTGCACAAACGCTACCACCGGAGGAAAAGCCAGGGCCGGGGCTCCAGCTGCAGCAGCTCCGAGACCAGTGATGACGACTCGGAAAGTAGGAGGCGTCTGGACAAGGACAGTGGGTTTACTTACTCCTGGCACAGGCGGGATAGCAGCGAAGGGCCACCCGGCAGCCAGGGAGATGGTGGTGGACAGAGCAAACCGAGCAATGGAAATGGAGGGGTGGACAAAACAAGCCCAGGTGATAACAACAAAGGCGGGGGGAGTCCCTCTGGGAGCTCTGGCGGGAGCACCAACACCACCTCGGGTTCCACTCGGAGATGCGCTGGATCTGGAAACTCGATGCAGCTGTCGTCCAGAAGTGCAGGGGAACTGGTTGAAAGCCTGAAGCTAATGAGCCTTTGCCTAGGTTCACAGATTCACGGCAGCACGAAATACATTATTGATCCTCAAAACAATCTGTCCTTTTCCAGTGTAAAAGTACAGGAGAAATCAACGTGGAAAATGTGTATAAGCTCCAGCGGAAGTGCAAACCAGGCTTCATCGTTGGGCAGCCTAAAATTTTTTTCTGACCAAATGTCAGACACAACAAACGAATTGGAACGGCTAAAGAACAGGAACTTGAAAAACAATGTGCTACAACTACCTCTCTGTGAAAAGATGATATCTGTGAATATTCAGCGGAACCCAAAGGAAGGGTTGCTGTGTACCTCCAGTCAAACCAGTTGTTGTCACGTCATTTGACAATGACCTGACTTGAACAGCTCGATCTGCTTGACAGCGTCATTCTTCCTGGTCAGAGCTGTGAACACCTTGTCACGGACCCCCTTTTGTTGTCTTAAGATTTTTAAGTGGGCTTCAAGCAGTTATTTATTATACTTTAATTTTGTGTTTGCTTGATGGTATGACAATGCATGGTCTTTGCATGCTGCTAGCAGATATGTTTTTCTTTTTCAACAAAACAGAATATTTTATTGTGTAATTTTTACATTTATAATTTTACTATGGAAGATCTGGATTAAATTCAAATAAATATCTGGATCCTAATGTAAATGAAGCACTTAGAAGTTTCATGTTCTGCACTTAAACTAGAGAGAGAAGCTTTTGTTTGCTTGTGAAATGTTAATTCTTGTTCTGACCTTCTGTGAAAACTAAACTATGTGATATGTGGCATACTTCTATGTGTCTGAAACAGAACCAAAGCAATAATGTTTTGATGCTGAAAACTCTTCAGGGAGCTTTCAGATGTTCCAAGGCTTGTACAAAGCAAAGATGCACTGAAAATTAGTGATCTTGAAATATGATTTTAAACCCACACCTATTTGTCTTAAGCTATGATATGGATGAAGTCGTGGCTCAAAAATCAAACCGAAAAGATCTTGTTTTGCTAGAGGCAGTTTTCTTCAAGGAAAAAAAAAAAAAAAAAGCAAGTAGATTTGTAAGGCAGCTTTCTCCCATAGAAATATGTTAATATTACAAGCGGACAATCTTTTTTAATATAACAAACGTAAATTATTACGTCTACTTCTGAGTTTTTACATGCTAACTGAAAATAAAGTATTTGTATGAATTACTTTTGTTAGTAGTATATCATGACACTTAGTATTTTAGGTTTTTACTTGTAAACCCTCTCCACTGTTCTCTCCTCCCATCCCTGAGATTCCAGAAGGCAATAAGGGATGAAAAACCTTTACGTAATTGGATCCATATTGAAATTATTGTCCTTTACATTTTTGTTATTATTACTCTTTTTAAGACTTAAAGTACTGCTGTTTCCCACATGTACACCACTTATTTTCCCTCAGTAATACGTTTTTTCATAAAGTCCATTTAAAGTAGTCTGTAGGAAAGTGTTTCTTTCACAGCTCTCAGCCTTCCTGCCAGGTTTCCCATTGCCACGGCAAGGTCTTGATTTAGAGTATTTCTGTACAAAAGGATACTTTTGACCAGATGAATTAACTTTGTGGAATTTTATTATCTAGAATAAAATATATTGCAGATTCCTAGTTTTGGGAAGGGCAAGAATGTTTTATTTTTTCATGCTGTGCACTGGGTCTTCTAAGCAATGCTAGTGAAACTGGGGGTACTATGTAGCAGCGCCCTGGGCAGACCCTGGGTGTCCCAGAGGAGTTTGACACTGTTGAGCATCTTGTAACACTTGCAGAATGGTCAATACAGCACGTTTTGTGTCTGCTGTGGAGGGAGCAGAGCGCCAGAGAATGGCTGGGGCAGGATGGCCTCAGCTCACAAGGCCACAGCTCTTGCGATTCCTACAAGACTTCAGAGAGTCTGAATGCATGGGGTGTCCTTCCCGGCCAGCCGAGCCAGGGGTTCTGCTTCCAGAACAAGGGAAAGGATAAGTGTTTCGCTTCTTTAAGTTTTAATCTCTAGTTGCAGTTTAGTTAAAAGCTACAAGTGTAGATGTGTGGGTGAAGCCATAGAACATAATTGCTTGAAATTTTTGAGCAGGGATCTTACCAAGGGCCAGAAACGAGATGTGTGGTTCACAGACAGTGAGCGTAACATCCGCGTAAGAGACAAGTTTATAAAGGGCATTGGCAATAAACTTTATTTGTTGCAGCTTTTTTCCAAGTATTGTAAATACTCTTTCCTGATATGTACAGCCTTGGAATGGCACCTTTTAACTAACCCCGGGTGTATTTTGTTTCCAATGTTTTTATATACGACTGTATATATGGTGCTCACTTTAGAACAGCAGTGTTGACCATTTATGCTGCATAGTTGTATTATAGCCTTATAGTTGTGTGTGGCTGGTTGGACCTCTGGGTGTACAGATGTGTTAGTCTGAGTGCTGTCCTCTCCCCCTCTGTTGATAGGTGAATGATTGTGCATGTGGTGTACGTCGTGTTATGTCGTCATGTAAAAGGAAGGGCGAGAATAACCACTACATTAAGATAATATTGGACCAAACTATTTAGAGCAAGTAAACAGTTTCTTGTACCCCTTAACGTGTCTTTAAGAGTTGCATATAGTTACAGTAGTGTATAAAGTAAATATTGTGGAAAAACAGTTAGTCTTGTATTTTTCTGTATGTGTGTATATAAAAATATATAAAAAATAATGTACCTCTAGCAACTTAATCTGTATTTAAGATGTGACAATCTTGACACAGAATTTTAAAAGTAGCAGCCTAAATAAGCAGAATTAATGAACAGAAGTATAAAAAATTCTCACCAAGAAAGAATCCATGTGTGTTAAGAGGGTACAGAAATATCAACTGATCTTATTACTTCTGGCAATGTTTGGCTTTTTCATTGTACAAACATTCATGGTGTGCGACAGAAATGGAAAATCCAGTTAATAAAAGTGATATCCTGATTGATGCATAACTGAAGCCTTGCATGTGGATGCGGTTTGTCTCTCCTGGCGCTGGGTGTGTGAGGGCAGCACAGGCTCCGGGCCAGGCCCGTGCTGCAGCACCTGGGGAGAGCGAGGGGTCCGGCCGTGCGAGAGCCCAGCTTTGTGTGTGGATGGACATTAATTTGTGAACTTGCAGTTATTCTCTTGCATTGATCAAACACGTGCATTTGGGCTTAGCAGTTGTCACAGTTGTCGTCTGCTGAGAGTTTTTTGTCTCAAGGCTGAGGTCGCTGTTCCTCAGGCAGAACTTCAGACTGGTTTAATGGTTTAGTAAACCTGGCACGCTGCTGCTCAGCGAGAGGACACGTGTGCTACCCCTGTGCAGCTTAAACCTCTTAGCAGTGCCAGAACACACGACACAGGGGGTCCTAAAGTCCCAGCTAAAATGTTTGCTGTGTGTGTGCCCACGTCAGGCAGATGGGTCTCATCTCAGCCACACATGTCCACTACAGCCCCAGGAGGACAGGAATACCTTGCCCAGTCCTGATGTCACTCGTGGGGGAAGGAAGTTGCTTCAGTGCTCTCAGGCTGACCATGTTAGATGAAGTGATGCCAGATCTGCAAAGTTGTGGTGTAAACTAGTACTGTTCTTCTTGTGAAGTTTCAGCAGTATAGATTGAATGTTTTTAACCCAAACCTAGCCCAGGACCATTGTTCTTTACAATGTAAAGTGGGTAACAGTAAAAACAGGGGAGGGCAGCAGTGCCAGCCCACTTTGCCCCACCAGCACCCACAGCAGTAGGTGCATGGGGCTGCCTGGGAGCAGAGTGACTTCTGGTGTCTCGCCCCTCAGGGACATCTGTGGTGACCCGTGGTTGGAGCAGCTCAGCACAACCTGTGCTGCTGCAGGGATTTAACTGCTCCTGGAGCACTAACTGTACCCAGCCAGGGAGGGTATGGACATAGGGATCAAGGACACGTAACAGGTTATGCCAATATATGCCATTAACTGGTCACTGCCTTAGGCCGGGGCACTTGGTGCAGCTGGGACCTCACCCCTGCTGAGGAGCTTCCCAGCTCTGGTCACTGCAAAACGGGGTGGAGGCGGCAGCAGGAGAGAAGTGGCCAAGGAATTTGCAGGGCTGTGACTGTGACCGAGACAGGAAAGGCGTAACACATCTCATAGTGCAAGGCCAAGCAATAACATCTCAGTAGCTGGTAGGTGCAGGTCAGATACTTTTCATGGCAGATTTTTTGAAAGGATTTTTTCATTAGCAAATAAAGGGAAATCCCAATGCAGCTGGCTGACAATAAATGGAACAGGAGCAAGTTGGAATGTCCCAACATCAGAGACAACTCAGCCACCCCGTTAGGCTTTCCCATGGTTAAGTTTATGTGAATGAATCACAACTGATTTGTTTGTCATTAGTTCCAAATGATTACTTGCTTTCAGTAAAAGGTGTTTGAGCAATAACACCTTGATGTGACTACTTGGGAAAGTGTAGCAGTGACTCAGTTGTTGAGTTGCTGACTGGATGCAGCGAGCCTGGCTCCCTCACTCAAGTCACATCCATGTGGTGTTTTGGGGGACTGCTGGACTGGCCTTCTCCAGAGCACTGTCTCTGCAGCTGTCTCAGCCTGCTCCCTCCTTGAACCACAGGCTCTGGCTATTTATTTATTAATTTTAAATTGTAATCATAAGATGACTCAGTTTGGCCTATCTGCTTGTATTACAAATGATATCAATTTCTGGAAGTCAGGAACCCTGTATTAGTGACAGAGTAAAATCTTATTACATAGGGGTAAAGAAAGAGATGACCTCTGTATTCCCATATGGTGGAAGAATTATGTTGTATGAAAAATCCAAGTGTAGGGCCTGAGAAGCACAGAGAGGTAGTACAGACTTCATTAGGCTCTGAGATGTGTCACGTCAGATCTCCTCAGCAATTCACTTCAGCAAGCCCTTGTGTAACATCCCCCTATTTCCTCCCTCTCGCTGCTCTCTCTTGGGAAATCCAGAGCTGGGGAGGCAGGGTCTGGTTTTCTCTCTGGGCCGTTGTGTGTCACATGCCCTCAGCCTGGGACAGGCTCCTGGCGGCACTGGGACGGTCCTGGGAGCCGGGGCTGAGGAGCTCTTACAGCAGGCCCAGCACCGCCCTGATGACACTGGTGATGACAGAGGCCAACACCACAGTGCTTTGTGTCAAGCACAGGGGTGCAGAGACAGCCTCCTCTCTCTGCACCAGTCTCCAGGGCTGGCACTGAGGCACCAGGCCCTGCTGTCAGCCCTGGCCTGACACTGGCACTTGCCCCTCCAGCTCTTGGGGGAGGCATGGCAGAGCTTCCCTGAAGAAAGCACATCGCAGTAGTAGGCACCATTCCCATGGGCTTTGCTTATATGAATAAGAAAGTAAACTCAAACTTCTCTGAATGAGATTCAAGATCAATTCCCTCAAGTCCAGGTAGGCTAAAGTATCCATTACTGCTTGCCTGCTTCCAGAGGAACCTTTCCACGTAATGAGTGTTTTCCTCTTCTGTTGTCCTCAGGTTCATGGGAGGTGAACAGTAGATATCTGAGTAAGCACATCTTTCTGGGCCACGCAATTAGACCTGTGCTCGCAATGTACCTGATGAGAGAACTTTTGTATCACCAGCAAGTGATTTATGAGTGCCATTCTTGGGTTGTTATTGTTGCTGCTAAGGAGATGTGTAAAATCCAAGTCTTAACAGACAGATATGGGCTACTCCCACACAGTCATCTTCCCAAACAGAACGCTGCCAGCTTCATCCCTGGTTTTCCCCTGAAGCTTGAGGCCAGAGATAAACTTATTTTATTGCTTGGACTCAGGTACTGGCAGAACTGCCTCACACCTGTCTGTCGGCCTGCACTCCTGAAGGGCCCAGAGCCACGGCTCTCTAGAGGTGTGAGGCTCTCTCAGCTGGGTAAGGGACCCTGAGAACAGACATTCAGATTCCATACCTGGTGAATGGCAGCTACTGATAAATATCTTATTCTTTCTGATATTTTCACCTGACAACTGATTTTGGTCAGTGAGTTGCATCCCTGGCATCCCACAATTTTTACAGGTGCACCTACACAGAAAGGAAACAGCACATTCATCAGCACAGACAGAAATGTTTTTTTCTCTCAAATGAGAAATGAAAAGAGACGCCATCATGAATGTAAAAAAAACCCCAAAAGACAAAACCCAGTACCAAAGAGTATGAAACACAGGAACCCCTCCCCAGTAAAAGGACAAAGAGCTGCATACAGAGGAATAGGAGCTAAATTTCAGCTCAGTGACAAAATACTACTTGGCACTATGAGGGAACATGTCTCAGCAAGTCAAAGCATGTGCTTTTAGGACAGAAACAGTCTCTGTCGTGACCATGCAGCATCTGTGATGCTAAAACAAGATTTTTCCCAGTATATGGAACAAACTTTATCCCTATAAAACAAAGGAGTCCCATACTTCTCACTCACTCACACCATGGAAGGTCAGAATTCCTCCACACTTACTCGATTTAGGTGGAGAATGCACCTAAGAACACCATTATCCCTGTTTATAGATAAGGAAATTAAGCAGAAGTGAAGGAATTTGCCCAAGGCAAAGGCAACAGCCAACATTACTGATATCACTAGGTGCTTATACCTCACTAGAGATTTTCCTGTTAATCCAAAGAAAACAGAAGAAATGAACTCTACCAGGGAAACCACAAGGTCAGTTTTGCAGAAGGTGACTTAATTGTTTCACATCACAGTTGACACATGACTTCATTCCTTTTCTAATCCATCTTAGAAAGTTATTCCAGACACCTGCTACAGCTGCCATCAGCAAAACACACCAATTTCATGCTCCCAGAACACCATCAATTAGCAGACCAGCAGAATCCCTTCAAAATGGCTACCAGGTCACAAGAACATACTCCATTAGGACCCTAACCCATGGATTTTTCTTCTCTGGAACTGCTCACTCAAAAACACTGACCAGGCAGTTAAAACTTGAACACACATGAGCTAATTCAGATCAAAGTGGGCAAGAGACTGCAAAGCTGGGGAGTTTTCATGGAGAACATGCTGGTCCCCTCCTAAAAACACATCTGATTTTGGGAATCTCTACAGC
Source organism: Orthonyx spaldingii (assembly GCA_013397795.1). Lineage (NCBI taxonomy): Eukaryota > Metazoa > Chordata > Aves > Passeriformes > Orthonychidae > Orthonyx > Orthonyx spaldingii. Next base: position 924,460 of record VZTJ01003086.1, read on the forward strand.
ACTACAGGACGGGTGATATACTCCCCTCAGAGATCCCCAGGGCAGAGCTTGTGCAGCCACAGTCCCGCCACTGCTTCAGGAACAGGCTGTGAAAGCAGCAGCCCATGAGATACCCCTGAAATAGCAGCAGCGTGGGGGACTAACAGTGGGAGAAGCAAGAACAGAGCAGCTGTAGCACAGGTTTGCTCCTCTTCCCAGGGGAACAGTCATTTCTTACTGGGTCACACCTGCAGAGCCTGAGAAATCCTAATTTTTAGTTCCAGACAAAAGATATTATTTTGGCTTAGTTACATTACTCTGCTGTGAGGGCCCTGTGGCAGAAATCTGAAATGTGCAGAGTAGGCAAACACCTTAATTATGGTGGCAGCAGATTTTTGCAAACAAAATTCCAGCAAGTACCACACAGAGTTACATCTACCAAAACTGAACATCACAGCAGCCAAAAATAAACTGTCTCAAGGTCACAGGAGCAAACACTGTAGATTCCAGTCCTATTACTGCCAGAAAACAATGGAACATTAGGACAACTACCTTTTTGTGAAATTCAAGGAAAACCAAATCACATATTCACTACATACACAAGTACTGGTGGATCAAGTATCAAGTTTAATTGATCTGTTACTGTTAAGTCATTTAACCAGAAGATCCATTCATACAATACTGCAGTTCAGAATCCAGGGGAGTGATAACAAAATCCAATGTAAATTAGAAAAGAAATATACTTCATAAGTCACTGATCAGCAATGTGTTTCCTACCAAATATTTTTTACCTAGCTTTTGAAAAGATTTTAGCTGGGACCTGTTTAGAGAACTAGCAAACAGGAGTATAGAATGCATACTCTATTTATGTTCAACTATTTCTCAGATTACATAATGAAATACAGTGTCGTTCCCTATGAAATGTATAGCATACTTAAATTAATTTGCTGTGGACAAGCAGTAGCTAATAAGCAAATCTTTGAAATAATACAGCATTGATTAGCTATTGTAATGAAGGAACAAAAGGGACAATAACCATAAAGGGACAGTACATTGTGAATTAAATAATCGTCTACTTTTTTTTGCTTCCCCTTTAGGAAGTTGCAGCTGAAAATTCTAGTTAGCTTCTGGATGCTTCCTCACAGGATCTGTTTTCAATCACTCAAAGCACAGGGAGTCTGGCAGACTTCATCCAGACCTGGCATAAGCTGGAGTGCTTTATTTGGTGTTAACTTCACAAACAATTGCATATGAGAAACAAAGGGAGCGGGAGAAAATACAATTTTTTACAGTGTCAGGCAAAGATTATTTACCAAGTTTCACATAAGCAGGTGCCACCTACTCAGTAGATGGTGGAGGGTGCACTCTGAGCGCCACACATGACCACAAACCCTGGCTCCGCCTCACATGTGACCGCCTTAGTCATCCTCATTCCTCCGTGTTTACTCCTTCAGGGACTCCGCCGCCAGCTTCATTTGCTGCCAGAGGAGAGAAGAACAGAGAGAGACGCTGAGTACAGCGGCAGCAGGAGGAACTACACAAACCAGCTAGAGCCGAAAGCAGGACACTCCAGGATCCAACTGAGTCATAAAACCACACCAAAAAAAAAAGAGCTTGAGCATTTAAAAACAAAAAGCACAAGTCTGTCATGCCTGATTTTTACCAAATACACCATTTTAACAGAGCCATTACTTTTGTCCCCCAAACACTCATCAAATGGCAATGCAATTTGCATGTTAATTAATTATTTTTGTGATGAATAATGCCTTACACGAAAGTCATTTAGCCTTAAATACTTAGGCTTTTAAGCTGATCTCAAAAGGTCAATGAACTACTGACAAACTGTTGCCCCCATTTCCCATTGCAACAATCTGTTAACTGTTATTCAGTGTTTCTTCTTTTGTTGTTGTTGAATTAAATAAAAACTTCCTGTGATATACGAAGGAGGTATCAGACTGCTATGGTGATACGTGTTATTTCCAATCCTGCTGATAACCTGTTTTGTTTTCATTATCCTAGCATGTCACCAGAGAGATCTCCATGTGAAACCAGGATAACAATCCCAGGTGTTGAAAATATCTGCTGAGTAAGAGAAAACAGAGCTACTCTGTGAAGCTTCTTGTTAAAGAGGATGTTTCGTAACACTGGACTTACAGAGGCAACAAGAAAGAGTTAAAATTGTGCCAAACTCATCTCCCACACATCTTCTGGGGGTTGTCAGCCAAGGGCCTGGCAACATCTGGAAGGCTGGAACCACCCTGATAAACCAAGAAACAGTCACAGTGCCTTAAGCCCCCAAAGAACAGAGACCACAGTCACAGGCAGGAGACGAGAGGGAGACCAGCCCAAAGGACAGGGTGAGGAGCAGAGGCAAGGAGATGCACAGCACTGCTGGAATTCACCGCTCGTGCCCAGCATCGCTGCCTCCTTGGAGGCAATTTGGCAGACGAGGAAAGGAAAAGGCTGGACACGAAAAAATGTGAGTGATCATATGAAGAAACAATTTATGCAGCTTTCAACTCCTAAGCCACTGGGAGGGTTCTGTATCATTCCCCCAGTGGACGATGGACATGTGCTACTGAGCTGAAGTTCTTTATTTTACATCTGTATTTGATTTTATAGAAATGGCCTATGACATATGAGCTATTAGAGAAGTATCTAATAATGCTATAACAAAACTGGAAAAGACAAAACTGTAAATAAAGTGGACACTATCATTCAGCTTCTGTCCCACAACATGGGATAGAAAGATGTCAGATGCTTTAACACAGCACCGGCTACCTTTTCTTTGCTGCTAGTCTGGGCCTGAACCCACTCCAAAACACTATTCTGCATGATAAAACACACCTGCAACAACTTTCCCTTACCATTTTTATCTGTATTTCCATGCCATCTATAAGTGAAGTAAAATTAGTTTGTGATACAAATATTTATATGCTTCTCCATAGCAACAGTGCAAGGAAAAAAGCTATAGCTAAAGGTTGGAATACAGATTCCTCTTCTACATCCTGATTCACTTATTTAAATAAATGTCTGAATAAAACTACAGCATCTTTAATTAAAGTGACTTCTCCTCCTATTGCAAAAACATAGAAAAGACACAGAAGACAGCAACTTCATTCAGTTCCTGATTCATCAAATTCAAACTTAATTCTCTTATTTTAGAAAGATTTTCTTAAATTTTGAGTGGTGGTGTAATTATATGGCAATTGATGAGAAATGCAGAAAACTGGAAAGGTATTTTTATTCTCTGATCTCTGCAGGGCTTGCCAAAGTCTGGAAAAAACCCAAGCACATGACTGCTAATGATGACTAAATGTAATCTGTCCAAAAACTCTGTACAAGCTGGACCACTCTCATTTATTTTTGAAGGCCCTCCTAATTTTAATTGATCTAATCTTAAACCAGGATTCTTTTGTGCTGGCAATCTTAAGCTATCATATTTTAAATACATGATATGAACAAATAAATATCCCAGCTTCCTGAGCGGGCCAGTGAGTAGAAAAACCTCTTAAAATAGCTTCACATGCTGCCATGGCACACAAGGCCTGAGCAAAACGAGTCCAAGTGCAGTCACTCACATAAGTCAGGAAATGAATCATAAACCACGTGAGAACTCCAAGAGCTGTGTAATTTATTTCTTCTTTATAGTTTCTAATACCAAAATGTATTTGGCAGTACCTGCCAGCAGCAGGCTCCCCTAAGAGCTATCACAAGAGCAAGCAACATGTGGTGGCACCTTTAAACAGAGAAATTCTTTGCCAAGTTCAGGCTGAAGAATTTTTAAATTTTCTTTTTCTTTTACTGTGAAAGTAAATGTTCCATTTCAATGGGAAAATATTTCTCTAAGACAACATATGGGAAAGGGAGTGTATTTTTAAATTTTTATTGCTGAGAAAGGGAACTGACAAGGTACCTTCTAAGAACACTTTTCCCCTGACGGCCCCAACAGGTTCACTGACAAACCTGTGGGGCTGAGTTAACTACTCTTCCCTCAAAAAGACATTTCTTTGTAAGCTTTAAGGAGTATTTTAAAAATATAGAAAAAGAGGTATTAAAAATGTCTTGTGCTACTTGTCAAACCTACTAGATCCAGAATGAGAAACAACGGTCATTTGAGGAGTATTAAAAGCCTCTGAGAACTAATCAGAGGCATAGCTCAGAAATGAGTTGGCTCAAGAAGCCATTCTTCATTTATTATCAGCTGAGAGTTACCAGTGAAAGGTTTGCACTTAATGCTCTGTTTTATGCAGCACCCTTAGCAACGGCAGCCTATGCATGCAATACAAGTGAAACGTGTTTAAACTAGTTTTAATTTTAATGGAGCTACAGTGTTATTTATTCTAAAATTCTACTATTAGGAAATGCTCTATGTATTTATCTGCTGTAATTCAATAGATTTGCTATTTCCATTTTATTACGTTTAAATTTCTTTGTAAAGCAAATGTAATATAATTAGACAGTACTTCCAGGAGAAATAGCAAAAACCCTTCAATGTGGTTTACAAATAAGCTTTACCAATTACTTAGATTTCCCTACATTTCAACATTAAATTTTCTGAAAGGACTTTATTAAAACATAACAGATACTTTCACACCACAAACAGAGCTCATACCAAGCACAGAAATCAGGCTACTTCCTTCATGGACTCACTCACAACCAGAAACACAAATTTTAGTGTACAGAGTATGGCTGTGGTAGCTCTCCAGGTAGAGGGTCTATGGAAGTCTAAACATGTGATTTAGTGCTGCCAACAATACCAAAACACAAAATCAAATAGCTACGAACATGAAATAACAGAAATACACAGCAGCACCAGAGACCTGAACAACAGCAAAACCTGAGGAGCTGCCAAGGGATTTACCAGTAGCAGTGCCAGGGCTAGGTTCAAGCCACAGCCTCACTGGAAACGCAGGATGTTTCTGCATGGCACGAGGAGGACCATGGCCCATCTTTTTTCCCAAGCTCTGTGCCCAGGGCTGAGGAGCTGCTTTGCCCCCTGCTCTGCACAGCAGGGCTGCTTTGGGCCAGGGCTCTGTGTGTCCCAGCACGTGGCTTCCTTCTGCCCCTGGGCTGAGAGACGGGAGCTGCCTCACCCCCACCCACCTTGCGCATCCATCTGTGACCTTCTTTCTGCACCAGAGGATGACAGAGAGAACCCAGCACTCCTGCTGTCCCAGTGCTAGTTTCACACACACTCATAACCTAATCAAACACTCTCACCTTTCCTTTGTGGTTTCTGTGGGACAGCCAACATTTAGCAGGCGCTAACAGTCTTTGCTGGTTTAATGTTGATTTACTGCCCTTGCTGAGCTCTGTGTCAATTGCTTACAACACTGTTATTTTCCAGTTATGCTCAGTCCTGGTAAGCCAGCCTCTAACTACTCTTAATTTCACCATTGTGTGTGTTAATGCCAACTGACAATTCAACCACAACCTGAGGAAAACAATTTTAAAAATAGAAAGCATATAAAAGTGAAAACCAAAGAAAACAGGATCTAAAGACTCACTGGTTTGGTGCTTTTTCATAGGTAAACTCAATGTACACATAAGTTTGTACATATGGAGAACAGACATGTCAATAGTCTATATTAAATATAAGAAGACATGAAGGCAGATGTTTTTTATCAGCAATTCCATCTTCTAGTTTTCCTGTATACACCACATAGAACAGCTCATGAGCAGTTAGAGCAGTGGTACATGGTATCTTTCCCACTTTCTAACACTAATTATAATATGAAAACATGACAGATATATATTAAACTCTTATTTTGTAATGGTGTCTAATCACAACAAAAGTAGTTTCTTGGCTCTTGAGCTGTCTCAAGAACTGTATCAGCTTAATCTGTAAGTACCAACCAGTTACAGAAGAGGCAAATTAACACCCACTTCAAAACTCAGTAAGCCTCTTCCACATGTAGTATTTTATTCTGTGTAAAGGTTTAAGAGTTTATTTAATGGAAATTTGTTCTCAATTATTAGAATGGTGTAAAGTTATGGTAACTTCATATTTAGAATCGCAAACCTCCCCTCAAGGTTTTTGTCTATGGCACTGAACATTCTGCAGGGAAAGTCGCTTAACGACACCGAGCTTTGGGTTACTTTTAAGCTGCATTTCTGACTCTTGACCAGTTTTACAGCAACCCGTTTGTTTCCTTCGCTAGAGATGGTAACTGAGGCTTCTTGACAGTAGTAATAACCAGTCCCTCTACTAGTACACTCCTGTTTATAAATCCCAGGACCACACAGCCACAATATAACACTGAATGCTTATTTTCAGTGAAGTCATCTTGCACAACCCTTAATTCTTTTTGAAAGCTATTGATTTCCAGAATACGGTTTCTTCCCTACTTCAGGAGTATGATAAAAGACTTGTGGGAACAATTTCACAACTTCCTTGTTTACCAGAGCCAAGACCAAAGGCCCCGTGATGCTGCAACCCAGCGGAAACAACCCCCTATAAAGGAAAGTCACACATGAGCATTAAACAGTCAAATGCAGATTTTTCATAAGGAAGTGAGAAGAACTTTAAACTGAAGATAACAAAGAAAAAAATCCTGAATTGTCACTCTCACGAGGACTGCAAGCATTTACGGCACTTTAACTTTTTGAGGAATATTTACTAATCTCTTTACTTTCAGGTTGCACCTGAAAGATTATATCTAGTTTTGGGCCTTGCAGTATAAGAAGGATACTGATCAATTCTGCCAAGCCTAACTATGGAATTCAAGATGGGCAGGGAGGTGATGCACATGCCCTGAGACACCTGCCAATACCTACAAGGAGGTCAGCAAGAAGATGGAATCAGGGTCTTGGCCAGGGTGCACAGCCAGGGAACAAGAAATGAAGTGATCATTAAAAAATAAGCCAAGAAAGCCCCAACAGAAAATATTTCACTACAAGGATTACTAAGCACTGCAGCAGAGGCCCAGGGAGGTTTTGGAGTCTCTGTCCTCAAAAGACCTGACAGGAAATGCCCCCCCACCC
>VZTJ01003086.1:931451-1017982 GCA_013397795.1 Orthonyx spaldingii
CGCCCCCCCAACAGTGCTGGAGTCTGAATTTGGTGCTGATCCTACTCTGAGCAGGAAGTAGGACTACTGACCTTCTGAGGTCCCTCCCAAGTTGAGAGATTTTTACAGTTGTTTCTACAGGAACTGTGACAGGAAGTTTGCCTGGACTCCACAGACCCAGAGTGGGAATCTGCTACATGAAATAGAAAGTAACGGGAAAGAGCAAAAAAAAATTTCTCTTTTTTCTTTTCTTGTATGCCTAATTCAAGATAGAATACCAAGTACAAAGCTGGTGTTAATGAAACAATAGATTTGCAAAATTAGTAAGTGCAGAGTCAGGAAAACTTGCAGAATCACATAATTTGTGCCCTGGAGTATTGTGCCTGATTAATAGCACTGTGAGGAATAGCAGACAAAGCAATCCCCTTTGTAGTACATTTTTTCCAAAGATTTTTTTTCTGATCTACTTCAGATTGTCTCTGATTTAAATTGCAAAGTATTAATTAATACTCATTACAATATTCTTACAGTATTAGTCACCCTTTGCTGAACCTTATTTTAGTTCAGGAGACAGTACAAAAATGAAGAATAGTGGAAGTCACATAAGACAGTCTAATAGTATTTTCTTCAGAAGTATAGCTTATGCATTCTGTCCCTCAAAATATTGACATTATTTTTGTCCTTGTATAACTCATATTTTGTAACATTCTTCACCATAACTGGCCATGTAGTTGCCAAGTAACAGATAAATACACAATGTTAAACAACACATCTGAATGCCTGACGAGGAGTGTGTGCCGAAACGGCCCTCACAGGATGCCAGTCCAGCCCAAGGGATGCTCTCCCCTTTAGCTTATGCAATAACCTCTCACCCAATGGTCAATAGATTTTGGTGTCAGAAACTATCGACTAGCTATGAAAGCAATGATGCAAAAATGTCCAATGTGACACGACCTTGGTGACATCTCGAAGTGGAGGGATGGACCGTGCAGTTCCGCACACACTTCTGTACTTTTGTGCCTGTCACTCACGCATTTCTTTAATTTTGCGCCCTAGGTCAAATAGACATCACCATAGTTTAAGGGTGCAGTTGGTCCCTAGGTCAACAGCACATCAACAATGCCTTAATGATCTCAGAGTGAGCTATGATACAATTTATTTTCTCAGGGGTTTTGGAGGATGTTAATTACCAGCTTGCAATTACTAGTTTCAATCAAGAGAAAATGAGTAAACCGAACCATCCTGCCTCTCTGATGCTTAACAAGCTTATTCACTAAGCAGGGTGTCCCCAAGTAGGCACAAACCCTTTGGGAGAGAAATATCCAGCACTTTGAGAGTTTAACTAGCCTTCTGGACACAAATGCCTAATATATGGGTATAGCTGACACTGAAGCTTAACTGCAGACATAGCTGTGTTAGCTTCATACCAACTGTAATCTCCTTCCCTGGAGATACTCAAAAGCCATCTGGACACAATCCTAAGGAACATGCTCTGGGGGTCCTTGCTTGAGCAGGGAGGTTGGACTAGCTGATCTCCAGAGGCTTCTTCCAACCTGACCCATTCTGTGGTTCTGTGACAGCAGTAACAGCCTGGCTATCAACCAGGCTGCTCAGTAGGCACTGATTTACCACCTAAGCTCACATGCCTTGCACTCACTCTGCCTCATGATTGAGGAGGCACAGCTGAGAAGCAGCCAAACAGCCTCTGAAGCAACACCAGCAGCGGTGGTGAAGGGCTTGAGGGCGGTCAGTGGCACTGCAGGGGGACAGTGACAGTCCTTCCTCCTCACACTGCTTGAGTGGCCAAGTGCGTGGGTGATGGAAAAGATACACAGCTCACTACAGCTTCTGCAGAAGATGTTTCAGACTAACAAGCAAAGCTGTGTGCTCTGTGCTTCCATTTTTTCCAGCTTAAGGCCGGAAGGACCTTGCTGGGTTACAGACTCAAGCCTCCCTGGAGGGCATAAACCCATGTCATAGAGGTTTAGCCAGGGGAGACTACACAGCATCTATTCCAGTATTGCACAGGCCAAAAGCCACACACTTTTTGCCAACATCCTTTAGCAAATCTATTGTACAAAAGGCAAGAGACTAGTTTAAACTATTTAATGCCACAAAATGAGCAGAGGCAAAACTCAGAGAGCATGAATGCATCTCCTCGTAATCCATGCAACAGCAGGGAACAGACTGTGTGAAAAACAGAGATGGTCTCTCAAAATGAATTATGCCCAACCCTCAGAAGACAAAAAAAAAAAAATTCTACTACTTTCTGGACAAAAATTTGGCCATCCCTGGAACCCAGGCACACAAACCCCAACAATTAAGCATCCAAAGCACTACTGAAGTCCTACCCACCCTCTGCTCTGCCACTGGACACAAAGGCATGCCTAGTCCCAGCCCAGCTGATCTCAGTTTTACCCTGGGCTTACACTTACCTCCAAATTTGCTAATTTGTGGAGTCATACAGAGCCCAATTTGGTTTCAAATAAAACAAGTAACAAGATAAAAAGTTGACTCCTCTGTGCAGGAAATTCACTGAGTAATGTAGATCAGACTCCAGATATTAAACTAATAACCCAACTTCAGGTATTATTTTTGGAAATTACCATCTGTGACATAAATCTGACATAAATAATCAGAGAAATGTGCAGGGGGGCATGGCTGTCATCTGTCCTGCTACTGCACAGCAGCCACAACACTGCACAAGTACAAAATTCTCATTTCTTTGTAGCAGGCAAGAAACTTCAGCCACACAAATATGTCAGAAAACACCAGAGAAATCAAATGTCTGAAAATATAAGTAGAAGATATTATAGTATGTCTGAAAAGCTACATTTGAGAAACCAGACTTAAATGCTGGGCAGACACATAGCAAAAGCAACCACCGTTGTGAAGTTCTTTTTAAGAGGGAATTTGCCTCTTTGTTTACCTGTTGTATCAGCATGAAAAGTAAGTTTAATTCTAAAGTAACTGATACCAGAGTATTAAAAAAAATTAATGCAATAAAGTAGGAAAAACTAGTCAATGTTTAGATTATTTGGTGAAGAACTATTCTCAGTTCTACTCAAGAGTTTATTAGGTAAGGAGTCCAAGGCCAGGAACAAAGGCACCTGCCAGGCCATCCTATTTGTTTTCCTCCCCTTCAGAGGCTCTCCTGACCCAAGCATGTTTTATTACAATAAAATTTTGAGTAACATTTTCATTCTTGCTTTTCTCTTCAAAGACAAGATCTCTTCTACTTTCTGTGAGGGCTCTGCTATTGCCTCTTTAAAGCTTAGTGAAAAATAATCAACACAGAGCTGGTAAACAATTGCTAGTTACAGTAATTTTATACATATTCTGAATCTGTCAACTCTATGAATTTTGAAGTGTGCCAAATATGTCTTTAAATACTTCCAAAATGGCAATGGCACCACTGACAGAATTTCTTCCTTCACCAAAGATACCTGTGACAAGGCAAATTCCCTTCTGCCAAGTTCTCAGCTCCTTGGGAAGTCTGTGCACCCATGGAAAGGGATAAATTGTTTTCCCTTAAACACTGGACCAAATATAAGTATCAACTGATTACAGGCTACTGATTTGCTCTTAAATCTATATTTAAGTCAATATATGTCTGATCAGATGAAGTCAGTTACTCAGATTAGTTATGGTGAATTTATGGCTTGATCTGGTTAAGGAAATTCTTGAACTAAGCACAGGCAGAGGATGGGGCAATACATGTTATTCCTGCTTTTCTCTCTATCCTAGACATCCGTGTACTGCCACTTTTGAGGCTTTGGTATCCTATACAGATATACACACACAGAGCTTACCAAACATGCCATTTTCATTGAAGAGGCACAACTGGACACAAAGTATTACTCTCATTGTACTACAAAAGATTGTCCAATAAGCAGGTAGGAGAGTAAAAGGTTGGTTTGGTAGTTTATAACTGCATTTCTTCAAAATGAGTAAAGTTGTAACACCTGACATAGTCCTAAATTATAGGTATGGCAGTATTTATAAATCTATAATGTTTATCAATTTCTCTGCTAAGCCTGTTGCAATTTAAACAACCTAGCAAAGGGTAAAGGTCTGATTTCCATGAAAGCAATGGCAAAGTTCTCATTTACTTCAGTGAAACCAGACTTTCTCTTTATATGCTTCCTGTGTTACAAGTGAAGAAAATGCTTTTTCCCCTTTTTCCAATGCATTAGTGGGAAGAAAACCTCTTTGCTGGAGGCTTCTCATCACCTTTGTTTTGAAGTGTAGTGCTCTTTCTCCACAGCCTTCTGTTCAGAGCTACCTGCACTGTATCAGAGACACTTACAAAATGCTGTGCGCCTTTCTGCCTCTAATACCATCAGCAATTTCTTTGCAAAGCTTTATGAAATTCTTTTGCAATAAAGAGCAAATTAAAGCTGTATAAGAACTACTATTTTCAGTCTGAAGAGATACGATGTTTTAAGCAACTCTGTAATATGAAGACAAACAACGACCTGTAGATCTGTCGAGTATTAGCGTTTACTCTGAGATCTGTTTTAGTGCCTTTGAACACCCTATGCTATATAACTCAGAAACTACAGAAAAAGATTTTGGGATGAGATTTAAAAAATGGACGAATTATTTCTGACTACTGATTCTTATTATTTTCATGCCTTACCAACCCTATAATACCAGGTTTTTTCTGTTAATTTAAATTTTGTGTAATACAATACATAAAGGCAGAGTACATGTGTTATATAAAATACAGCTACATTTGTAAGAATTCCTTTTAATAATATTGCAGCTTTTAGGTTTAGAACTTCATGTTAAAATTGTTACCTTCTAAACAGAACCTGAATGGTTACAAAAATGGTCACACATATTGCGATTATCTTTTACTTTGTCAACACGAACCTTGTGTCCATGCATAGAGTAAGCCAAGTTTCGTATGCCTTGATAACACTCCTCCTTATTTTTTCTGCTTTTTGATTTCCTTAAAGTATTTTTGCTTTATTAAAGCATTTTACTCCCTTTCCTTACTTATTCCTTGCTGATTCCCCGCTCTCTATTCTACTGCTCTAGCTGTACCCTCTCCCTTACATTTTCACTTTAAATTCCTTCAAAATGAAAAATCTTTCCCTTCTGCCTCTAAATTCACAGGTGAGCAAGGGTGAGATCTGCTGGCAGAAACACTGCCGAGAAGACTGGCCCTGGAGGCTGGCAGCTTGCCGGTGGGAAGAGAGCCACACTCCTCCTCCCACTCCCATCATCCCGCTCTGCCTTTCAGGAGCGGTGGGAACCAGAGGAAGCGCAGAGTACCGCTAGCACAGCCCTACTTTGGGGCTCTGCTCTGAGGGGCTGGATGAAGGCTGACAATAAACTGAAGCCTAGAAATAAATGTGTGGAACAGATATACGCAGCTCCAGTCCAGCTGCTGTTCTAGACTGACCTCCTTCTTTTGCTTCAATGGAAATTAGAGCTAATGGTGCCAGCTTCAGCATGCACTGAGGGATTAACTATTGTGATTCATGTTAAATTGCCACACTAATTTAATTCTATCAGACCTCAAGGCTTGGCTTGGGAATGTTTGTTATACATTGCACAGTGCTTTTACTGGATACCCTGAGTTACCAGTGCCATCACACTCCTATTCCTCAACTTTCATCTATCACAACAAATATATTATCTAGCATGCAACCACAAACATCTAAAGTAATTTCTCTTCACCACATTAGCTGTAGCACATCAAAACTGTCCGATTGCTATAGAAACACTGTACAACATTACCATTTGTGAGAAAACATGTTGTCTTATAAATTTTATAGTAAGACCTTTATAAAATAGGTTGTTATATCCGTCAAACCAATCGTATTTTAACAAACATGCCAGCAGTGCTGTAAAAAGACTCTAAATAAATGCTGAAAACATCATATGATTTTGCATCAGTAAAGTGAGTCAATATTATCCAGTGAGTCACCTAGATAATGCACTGCAAATTTATGTGATGGTATAAGATGGAAGGTGAACACACATTTCCACAGATCCTTCAGGGCAAATCAAATATGCAAGCTAGAACAGGACAAATAATTGCAAAATATTAACAAGCTGCAGAAATCCATTTTCTGCACTTTGTGCTTGATAATATGTCAGTGCTCACATGCCCCTGCTTCCTTCTTGGCACTGGAAACAATCAGAAAGTAAAGACACACCATTATATAGGACCAATAGAACTGCAAAAACCATGGCTGTTAGTTACATACTTTTCTAAAATAATTACATTTCACAACCACAGCAAAAGATTTCTTCAATAAACCAAAGCAAATATCTCTTACATATTAAAATGAGAGCACATAATTTCCCTTATTAATAGGAAATTACAGTAATTATAAGTGGTGTAAGGAAATACAGCAAAGACTATGCTTTACAGTAAGCCAGTGTAAGAATGCATCTACAAAGGACCTGAATAGCATTTGTAGGCATCCACACACCCAGAGCCTCATTCTTTCTCTGTTTCTGTACCTGTATACTGCATCTATTTATCTACCTAAAAAATAAAGAAAATGCATTCATAAAATAAACTTTAACCATGTTTGTATTTAAAGGGGCATTATCCACAATATTAATGGGAGGCTGTTAGGTTTTGGTTTCCATGCATTGGTTTTTTGGTTTTTGTTACCCTGAAAATTCTCCTCCTAACGCCTTCCTCATTTTTAACTGTGAAATTTGGGAACTGGCCAATATTGCTACCATAATATTATAGGGAATCCACACTTCAGTTCAGCAAAGGAGTTTTTCAGCAGGTAGTATATACTAATCAGCATTGAGCACTAATTTAAAATGTGTATTATATATGTTACTCTATGTTACTTGGTATGAATCTCATATAAATAACCTTCAAGTTATTAGAATATTAGAATTTTGCCATCTTTCTAGCTTTTGATCAAAGAAACATATCCCATTGAAATTGCCATCTGCTGAACTTGCTTCTTGACTTTGTTTCATCTTTCTGTGACACAGGAATAATCACCAATACTATCAGGAAAAAATATATAAATAACACCTTAAATAAGTTTTCCCTCTTCTGAAATCTGCAGGGGTTTAACTAAAAAGAAGAAAAGAGGTTTTTGTCCTGTTTTAGTGAATGGCTGAATCTCCTTTCATAATTTCTGCTGATCAGTGAAAAAACAGAAAAGAAAATACAGCTCAGAATTACTAAGATCCGTATAAATGCTCTTGTATTAGATGCTTATGCAACAAACTGGAAGATTCACAGTGGCATTAAAAATAATCTTGTTTGTGAAGCAGACATGAAAATTCTTCCTATTGATGAGATAAGCTTAATAATAATTGAGGCAGCAAGTAAGCAACTGCTCCCATTAATTGTTGCTCCAAAGTTTTAATTGTTCACTACACTTTTATATACTTCTCATGGAAACAACAGGACAGATTCACTCCCAGAGAAGAAGTAACTGGATAAACTAATTAATGGTTTGGTCTGGTAATTTCAACATCACCACATTAAAAACAAGTAAGGGAAGCTCTGGGTGTGTCCCACCTGCAGAAGAAAGGTGCCTTCTTGCCACATCTGAGTTTAATTTAGCCACTTAAGAGTTTCTTAACCTGGCAGACCAGTTAAATTCTAGTTTTACTCAACAGTATTTCCACCAGCCTAAGCCCATCTGTCTTTCATTCCATTAAGAATTTACCTCACTACTGGTTACCAAATGTTAGCTAAAATGTGTTAAGAACAGACCTTTCCATCTCCCCAAAGAGGAAAAAGACAGATTTCTTAATTTGATAGCATTTCTCAAGTCAGAAACAGGAAGGACCAAGAGTCACAAGAACCTTATCTATTTAGCAGATTTACTACTCTTTTATATATAAAAGTAATCTTACCTTTTGAAAAAATCCACTACCTCAAGAAGATAACAACCCCCATCCCCCTCCACAGAAACAGACTTCCTTAGTTATTCAATTTATTTCAAACTATTCAAACACAGAACTTCTCTTCAACAAATATCCAGCAATCCCTGTTGTGTTTTGGGCAGTCCTGCTCTTCCAACAGCATGTAAAATTGTCCTTAAACATCTACAGCTGTGTTGCTGGCCAAACTTTTTCAAGTCTTCTTTTTTCTTCCTAGGTAACCAAAAGCAATGCACAAGGCATAATTTTACAAAGCTTTTGAAACTTGCATGGGCAAGCAGATGATGACCTGTACCTGCAGCACAGACACTCAAAAAGGCCTCTGGGGCAGGAACTTAACACTTGTGTGTTTTTATAGAGAGCTAAGGCAACAGAAGTCCTAATGTGATTAGGCCCTCTAGGTGCTACAACTAAATAAACACTCCAGAATAAATAGTAACCTAACACACAGTTCTTGGGTCTCAGAGTCTGACCTGAATATTAAAAACCTGGGTTTGGTGACCCATTCTGGCAGATGTACCATACCCCACATGAAAATTACCAAAATAATTACAAAAACTTTTAAAATCCTTCAGATATTTCCTATTTCTTTTCTATCAAAAGCTATGGAGTCACCATGCTTGCACATGTCTGCTAAACCTTCAAAATATTTTCTCTGCATTGAAATTTAAACTTTTAACACGTCTTCGAAGGAACTCGGTCACATCCCTGCAAGTTTCATTAACCAGTCTGGACAACATTAGAACAATATTGCTCAAAATGGAAGGAAGCTTAAAAGATCACCTAGTTCCAATCCCCTTGCCATGGGCAGGGACACCTTTCACTAGAACAGGTTGCTCAGGGCCCCATCCAACCTGGCCTTTACTTCCAGCAATGGGGCACCCACAATATCTCTGGGCAACCTGTTCCAGTGCCTCACCATCCTCACAGTAAAGAATTTCTCCCTAATATCTAATTTAAACCTATTCTCTTTCAGTTTGAAACTATTACCTCTACACGGCCATGTAAACAATCTCTCTCCATCTTTCCCGTAGGCTCCCTTCAGGTACTGGAAGGCCACAGTCAGGTCACCCAGAGCCTTATTTTTTCCAGGATGAAAGCAGCACTTGCTCTGTGATCAAAAACTGGTTTTCATCTTCGAAAAGAGAAGTCGTTGCTTTATCATGTTGAACATCTTTGTTGCTTTTTACTGGGGTTTTAGGGTTGTTGGCTTTTTCCTTCCCTTTTCTTTTCTCCTAAAAAGAGATAATTACTTTCCTCACCTCTCCATCCCTTCTGCTCAACTGCCCGATTAATTTATTCCACAGTTTTATCTGGGACATGGTCCTTTCTGGCTTGTATTTTCCTTTTATAATAAGCCAATACCCTACTAAACATTCAATTGTTACCTGACAAGGTAACAATTTCTGGCCCAAAAAGACATATTTTGAGTGTTTCCTCCTCTGCTCTGAGGGACCCAGGAGAGGTCAGAACTGCAGCAGACTCTTGAATTGAGATGTGCACTGCTGCAGTACATATTGCTCCAGGACAGCTTTGCTTTGAGATAACAAGGTAGATAGTAGAGGCTATAGCTCATTTCTCTACACGCATTCCACATTCCTCTGACTTTTGGAAGTTTTGTAATTTATTCCACGTGAAACAAAAATTGAGACAGTAGAGGAAAAAGAAAACCTTTGGAATATGAATGATACTATTGTCATCTGAGGAAACATATAAAAAGAGAAAGAAAAGATTCTCCTAAGGAATTAAGGTAATCAGATAAAAAAATTATAGATTGGCTATGCAGCCAAAACAAAGACTCAAAAACTAAAGCATTAACAAAACAAAACAAAAAACAAACAAGAAAAAAGACCCCAAAAAACGTATCACCTAGCAAAGCCTGTAAATGAGGAAGAAAAAACAACCAACCAATCCAAAACCAAACAGGGCAACTAAACTAATAAAGTTCAGATTCTCCAATGCTTCTCAGAAAAGCAAATCTTTCTGTTTTCAGTCTATCTCAGAGGAAATGCAGCCATAAGGAGCGCACATTGCTCCTATTCCTGGGTGAATAACCTAGCAAACTACAGAGGCATAATTGCTCTGAAATGATAGCTGAAGTTTTGCTTGTTGTCAGTAGAAAAGAAAGGAGAAAAAGAGTATTACAGTACCTTAACTTATAAAATGTTTTATTTTATTCTAGTCCTGCTTTTCCATTTAATTTTCATTTATTTTAGTAAAACTTTAAAATACAATAAAGCTTAAAAAAGTATCTGTCTGAATTTAGTTCTTTTGGCAGATATTTTCCTCCTGGCTTCTCTAATCCGTTTTATATAAGCTGGCATCTTAAAAAGCATGCTTTAGTATGCAGAGCCTAACAGTACCATTGAAACCTCCTGACAGCCTGCTTCTCAGAAGCAAAAAAGACATTATCTCCCCAAAAGACCTGCTCTGAACAGTGTTCTGTTTTGCACATGAGCTACCTGTCACCCCATGCGCTGTTACTTGTTATTCATAGAGCTGCACATCAAAGACAACCAATCCTGAGAGCACATACAGGAAAACGTACTCTTTTGCTTAAGTACACAGCTATTTATATAATGGTGTGTTGCTTTCCATGTACATAAATGAATTTGGTTTTTACGAAAATTCCCTCAGAATATTGGAGACTTTAGTCTCTTATTAAATGAACACAGAGCAGCAACATAATATTGCTTCTGTAACAGAGTAACACTGAGACTGATACACATGCAACTATGCATATATATGTTTGTCTACAGAAAGCTGTGGTGTGTGCCCCATTATTTCAGAAAGTTCCTAGCAGAATGTTATACTGACAAAAATGTAGAATGTCAATCACTTCAGTTTAATGCTTATTTCAGGAAGAGAAGGTTAAAGGAACTTCACTGTTGTCTCCTTGCTAAATTACCTCCAAATACATTTTAGTACTTTATAATCTGTTAAGCATACAACATTCAATATCCTACTCTCTGTATGGATAATAAAAAAAGTTATTTTCAGCTTGTCAAAAGAATTATTTCAGTTTTTACAGCATAGCGTGCAATGAATTAATTACACACTAGGCAATTAAAATCTAAAATATTCACCATGCTAACTTAAAAGGATGCTGAATACTAATTAAAGACTGACATGCTCTTTGACCCTAACCAGCTTTCTTTGAAAACAAAACCTCTCAAATTTCTCAAATGTCAAGCCTTGCTGCTTTTCCATAGAAGTGTATGAGACTTCAAATGCAGCAGAAATCCTGTCTTTGTGGTGCTCTGCAGAACAATGAAAGAACAGGCAATGCTTGTATGTTGACTGTTGCAGACGTGCAGGTTAAAAATCCCCTACATCCTTCATGAACACATCAGGCCTCATTTGCTCCACTTAATGTGCTCCCTATTTTGCTTGCATATTGAAAACCCCCTCATCTTACTGTGACTAACCTTCTTATATTAATTTTTCTTTGTTTAATCAGTTCACAATCCAACCATTTCATAGTTCAGCTGTTGTTTCAATGGGATGGTCTCCAACAGATTTGTTGGTAGTCTGAACTACATGTAGGTGCTGGCCAGAATGGCATTTTCTACAATCTTGTGCTAGAAACAAATTTGATTTAAGGAGAAAATGCAATGGTAATGAATCCATTTCCAGTGCTTTATGATGTATAATCCTACTCAGAGTTTCTCAGTTCTCTAAATATCTGCCTTCCCCTGAGGTTTTGTGCACACACCAAATCTCCTCTCCCAGGAGGAGTAACACATGCCATCCACACACAGTTTCCTACTGTGGGTGCATAGTCATAACAAAGTGCAGAATGAATACTTTATCCAGTACCTGAAGAGTTTATGCATGCTGTCCACTCACGCTAAACTAAAAAGGACTTGGAAGTAGGTAAATGGTAGATTTGCATATCAACAAAACACTTCCAACAACTGCAGTTATTAATGGGTAGTTTCCCTTCCTCCCTTCAATGCCTGTCGGCATGATCATTCACACTGTCACTGATTCAAAGCAGTATCCTCCCACATATTCACAGTTGATTAGGAGTTAGATTTGAGAGTCTTTCAGCTGCACAGCTGACACAGGACCGCCAAGAACAGCTTTGCTTCTGGAAGTCTCTGGATGGGCAGAGTTTGGCAATAGGGTAGCAAACACGGGGGTTACTTTTCAGATGTCAGAACTACAGAATTTTCTGAGAGCTCAGCACTAATTCAAACACTGATAGGTGTATCTAGGTAATAAAATACAGGCAAGTATCTCATTGCAAACTCTGATGACTTGTTATCCTGTTAGTGATAGGGTGATATTGAGTATAATTGTCTTGAGTAATCAAAACACCGAAGTTAAATAAAAAAAAATAAATTCTGAAGCTGAAGTGTGCAAAGCACATGGTCATCCAAATTGTAACAGGCATCTGGACAAGCAAGTAATATAATCTTGAACTGACAGCATGCATTACTACAAAATAATTATTACATAATAACTCTTTAAAATTCAAGCAAGTCTCTGAATTTCAGTGGCGGCCAACTGCTGTCTCCTAAAATTTGCAGCTTTCACAGTGACAGTATGTCTCTTTAAAATCACCTGAATCAGATATCTAAAGGGCCAGGGCCATGGAGCAAGGGACCACAAAGTAACCTTCCAGCCACCAGCCAGTTTCAACAGAAGTCATAACTTTGCAGAGGTCTCAAGGACGCAAATTGTCTCTCCTCCTTATGAAAACCAGTAGCTGTGTATGAAGGGAAATCCAAACCAACAGCCTATCACTGAAAACAGAATTGTAGCTCAGAGTAACTGCCACTTGTTTAACGAGGACATGTGCACAGCTGCCTATAGGCTCAGGAAAGACAGGACATAAATCCTGAGGAAATCAGGCTTCATTAGTTCTGCTGCCTATAAGCAGATTGAGTGCAATGGGAAAACGTGCAAATAGAAAAGTTTACTGTATAAGAAATCAGTCCAATCTCCTACACAGTATCTGTCCCTGTACGGTCTTGATAAAAGTACAATCTCGATTTTCATTCCCTTCCCTGTTTACAACCTGCATTTATCAGAGTTCTGCCATTTTCGCTAGTCTCTCAGCATACAGGTACCCAATTTTTTGATTTCTTTTTATTTTTATCTAAAAAAGACTGTAAGACTCTATATCCAAAATACCTTTTTGCCCTTTTTTATCTCTAAATTAAAGTTATTCTATTTGAGAGAGCAAGCAGGTAAAAAGAAATTTTATAACATTTTTAAAGAATAAAATTAATGCAAGCATATGACAGAAGGAAACTGTCAACCGCAACAAAAATCAGAGTAACTACAACTTACTGCTTTGATAAACTTGAAAACACTCATAGTTTATAGAAATGTAGCTCTCCAAGGAGCCAGGAGAATAATATCTGCCATGGCAACCAAACAGAGCAGTCTTCTGGCACTTTCTGAATGAGCATTTAGGAGGAGATTAATTCAATACTCTGCATGATGAAAGGGCTCTTGAGATCCATAACTGTCTCCCACAAATTACCCTTATTGTACAACTGGATGTTTAGAACAGATTGCACATTATCTATATTGAACTAGAGCTTTCACAGCAAATTTATACGAAACAGATTAAGCCCACATGATGTGTCACACTATTTTTCACCCACTCATTTCAGGGCATTTATAAAAATGGGCATTTTATTAAATGGATTGTTACAGTTTTGCAGAATTTATTTTTAAGCTTATTTATATTTAGAAGTACTGTAAAGCTTTTTTACTATGAAACTTTGAAATTTCTGAAACATGTAAAAGCATAAAAAGATACTACAGAATTTACAGTATAGTATGTAAACAGACAACAGAAAAACTGCCACGTAAGTGAGCGTTACAGTCTTCATCATGCATTTCACACTATTGTGAATTTACAGTAAATTCAAGTGATGATATACCTCAATAAATAATTATGTCTTCCTATTTATATATGTATCAAACCATGTTTTTCAGCAAATGCAGCACCTGATGAGCACCAGGCAGCTCAATGAGAGCTTCTTATAGAATGCATTTTAGAAGAGTGTGTTAAACCTCTAGCTGCTCCATCAGAATCTAAATTACTATGAAATCTTGCCTTCCAGGGCAGAAGTGATTTGGTATTTTGTTTACTGATCTCCTTATATTGCATCCAATCATACTGTACAACATAAAAAACAGAAGAAACTTGGAATAAAACAAGACTAGAGTGCAAGCACATTTAGGAATGATTGCAGGATAGAAGAGCCAGTCAGCTACTCTTAGAAAAGAGGAAAAAATGTCTTGTCTCTTCTGAGGCTACTGAAAACTCCTCTCTGCAGCACAGCAATGCCCAAGATGAAGTATTTCACTTGCTGGATTAAGTGAAGAGCTTTCCAGTTGCAGTTATGAGTAACACCTGGATTGCACAAACTGTTCTGGAGGATGCACACCCAAAAGGGAGTCTTAGCCAGTCTGATGGAAGTTACTTGAAGATTATAAACAGCTTTGATTCAGCTTTGTATTTGGAACCGCAATGAATAAAGGGTGAACTTTTCAAAAAATTTCTAAAGGCCACACATAATTTGTAGTGATAGACAGTGGAAATTAGACACTTAATCCATCAGCATTTCTGAAAATCCCACTTTGGCTTTGATTACATTATCATACATTATTTCTGAAAAATCCCTATCTTCTTTACAACTAGGAATACATTAGGCAGGCAACAAGAAAAACAAAAAAGTGAGTGTAATTACAATTTTGAAGATCCAAGACTTACGTAGAGCTACCATTTATTTGCAAATGAGACAATTCTGAATCTACACCGCTTAAGTATAGATCGTACTCTGTACTGTGTGTGGAGGAACTGTGTATCCTGAATAATAAACACCATGTAAATCAAGGAACAGCAGCTAGGTTCTAAGCAGAGAAAAAAAAAGTATTTACTTTGCCATTAAACAGTGAAAATAAAAATAAATTTAGGTAAAGCAACCTCACTCACTGAACATCATGTAACTTAGACTGAGGTAAGAATATTGGGTGGAATAAAAATTCAGAGCACAAGGGGCAAAGCTGTGGTTTGGCAAGTTTCCTTTAATTTACTACTTTTCACTTCAGTCCCATTTTACAATTATTATATCATTAACAAACCCTCAAACCTCACTTTGATACTGATAATTAATGCTGTTATAAGTTTTAGAAGGTCATTGAAAACATGAGGCATTTCAAGCATTCAAACATCACCAAAAAAAAAAATCCCTTTAGGCTTGAGAGTGAGAGGCTCTCAAACCTAATGGAGTTGGGCTGATTATTCCAGATAAAGACTTTCATGTTTCTTGACTCTTTTAAAAGCAATTAAGTGAAACAGATTTGTACATTTCACCATTTAAACTCTGCAGGAAAGCTACATAGGTTTTAATATCTGTATTTTAGAAAACAATTGAGGCTTTGCAAACCATTATAATGATACCTCTTCCAGAAGTATATCTGTTGATTAACAAACCTCCAAAACAAATCTTTCCTATATAAAGAGAATTAAACATGTTACAATTTCAAGTCAATGTATTTCCAAGGAATTAGAAAAGGTAATTTGAAAATTGTCTCAAAGGATTTGCAGAAGTACTTACATGATCAAGTAAATTGCTTCTTCCCAATAATACTGCCTCAAGATCATTATTTTCCAAAGCTACTCTTCACAAACAAGCTGGAGAAATCTACAAAATGTGGTAAGAATTTGAATCTGCAATTCGTGAAAGAAAATATATAACCAGAGAGCAAAGAATCATTCACAGATATGAAATCTATCCCAACACCAAATTCCTGTCTCCATGTCAGCTGAATCTGAGGCTTTATGCCTGCACTCATTCCTCCCTCTCTTCCATAAAAAACCCCAAAACCCACAAATATCACTGTTAAAAGTATCTTTCTGATCTGTGCCTTTATCACCATTCTCTCCAGCCTACTATTCCTTTGCATGAAACTAAATTCTTCTGACTTTTGGAAGTTTTGTAATCCATTCTGCATCCACTTGCTCCATTCTGACACAGAGAACTAACTCTTCTCATGGCTTTGCCAAAGAAATAATTCCTTGCTAGCATGCTTCTCCCCCCAAATCATTGTTCTTTCATGCTGCCACACATGTATGGAAAAGCTCTCCATGAGTATTCATAAAAAGCATCCTGAAATAATCACTTTAAATGTATAAAGAACAGTTCATAAAACTCTGATCAGGCATTTATTAGTCATTTATCATGAACATGTTTTCCCAGGGGTGCTAAGAGCTCTACATTAGATCTGTCAAATACCTGATTGGGTTTTTTTACTATGTCCTCTAGAACGTATTTTTGACATAGTTCTAATATTGTAGTTTAATGTAATAGAAAGTATTATCTAATCTTAGCTATAGATATCACTACTTGTCTCCTATAATAGTTACAGTGAGAAACTGGAAATGCAGCATGACCTGTGACATATTTAGAGTATAGTATTGGGAAGGGAATATATTTTGTAGGAGTGAGTTCTTTTCATGACTGAATAAAGACATAATGAAAGCTGTACTTTACATTATGAAAGTTTTATAGTTCCAGATATTCTGAATGAATGTAAAATTTAAATTTAGTAAGATGTGTTCTGAAAACAACCTCGTCATTTAAACACCTTTCGAGTCTCTAGGAACAGGGCTGATTGTTGCCTTGGAAACAAAGACTGCTCTAGTGTGTTCATTTCAAGGGATTCAGTCAATTTGAAGTCAAATTTCCAATTGCTAATTTTACAGACAGTGCAGGTGCAAAAGTTTTTAAGATCAGAACAGAAACTGTTTGCAGTGCTGTTCCTTGACAACACTGTATATACATTTATTTATTTATTTTGCACTGCCCTTGGCAAATGATGATATTCTTGCATAACATTCTCCAGGAAACTCAATTGTATATTGTCTCTCTGAAGAAGAGGGTGATTATGATAATGGAGGAAACAAACCTGAAAGTGAAAATGCAAAAACCTTCAGGCATAAACAAACAAATGTATAATTTTGGTCCTAGTGTTCTTTAAACTGATCCAGGATAATTATAAGAAAATAAACAGGATAACAAGCAAAAAACTACCTAATGCTCTACTTCTGTGCATATATTCTTTTTTAAATCTATGTTTAGACAAAGTATGTGTAAAAATGAGGACTAACATTTAAAAAGACATTCCATTCATCATTTCAGTGAAGCCACTTGTTTAAATAAAGCAGAAAAAAGGACAGGAAGAAACACTACCAAGCAGGACCTTTGATAGGGGATGACACTCATATTTTCTGAAGCTCAAATTCAGTCTTGTATTAATGGGCCCCATTATTCACCCTCAAGTAAATCAAGACATAACTAATTTTGTCCCTTACTTGGTCAAAATATAAACACTTCCATTTTCAAACAGGATTTAAGTGATAGACCAAGTTCTTAGCCGGTATCTACCCATGAAAATATCCACATTTCACCCCAAGGGAGACTTGTCCCAAGATGCTCCATGCACAGTTAACAGAGACGACTAGGCTCCTTCATTGATTGCTCATAACTCAGAGTTAGATTCCTGTTCTGAGGAACCTCTTTCTCTGCCTTTCTTCAAAGAATGGGGGAGACTGACATATCTAATGCAAGTTTTCCCAGTATGTCTATATACTATTCAGTGCAGGTATTTTAATGGTTCTAGCTATGACAGCAACATGCCAGTACTACACAAATACCTCTAATCAGCTATAGGAACTTTATGCTGTTAAAAATACTTTTTCTGCCTCATATGCACAGGGCTCCTTACCTTCTATTATCTCACATTGCCAGAAAGTTACAAAGCACATCCCCAGAGCATTCATTCATCAATCCAGTTTGCAGAAACTATTGTTTCCACTCAGCTGTAAAAGAATCACTCACTTGCCCATCTTAAATCCACATTCTCCATTCCTGCTGGTGAAATTCAACCAGACTCTTCTTCGGTATTCTGGGATTTAATATATCTAAAATTTTCTCATGACTAACCTTGCCTTTCTAATCAAACTGCAGAACCCCTACCTCAATAGACTGATGAAATGGAAGTTATTTTACAAGAGAAGGAATAGTTCATCCAGAAAAAAATTTATAAGCATATGCAGTATAGGGGCCAAAAGTAGCACATAAACACAGAGGGGAAAAAAACCCCAAACCTTTAAAAACCCCTGAAAAAAAAAAATTCAAATTAAGCAGCTACTGAATGATTCAGCATTTAAAAATTGTCATGGATAAGTTCATTCAGTATTACCAAAAAAGAGTTATAAAGGTATATGGCTATGTACAGACCCAGAGACACACGCAGGTGTATAAAGATGTGTATGTACTCCTGTACTCACAGGAGGTTAGTGAATTAGGAAAACAAAAATGTACTTCAAATAGAATGAGAGAACTCACAGTTAACATAGATTTCAACATGACAATGAAAGCAAGAATTGCTTATTATTTTTTCTGCTGTGAAGACAACAAAATTGCTTGATTTTGGTATCAATGCAAAGCTAAAAAGCAAATGAAGGAACAAGATCTTCTAAGGATGCCATGTGCAACTACCACTCCTGTCACTCCTCCACCTTCCTCAACTTTCAATTTCAGGTTTCAGTATTCAGGTTTTTTTGCACCAGGCTTTCTTTGGAAACCATCACATTCTGTTATCACTGCAATGAAGGCCTTCACGAACTGAGTATTTTGAGTGTTATAACAAAAATGTGTGCATAATGAGGGTAAATTAAATGCAATTTAATCTAGTTGAGAGGCTGGGAGATTTTGTTCAAATACTGAATATTGTGATGAGTGAACTGAACAATTCAGAATAGATTCTTTTCTTCTATAGTTCTTTGTTTGTGTCCTAATAAAATCAATGTAAACAAACTGCCTAGCAGAGCAAGGCTGGCATGGGTACTTAAATGACTTTTTTCAGTTCGTTTCTTTTCCTGGATTAATTCCATTGTCACTTTGTGTAGAGCTGTGGAACACTCATAGTGGCAAATAAATGGATGTTTACAAAATACTCACTGTACAGGGACTTTAAAATGCCTAACAGCTGATTAGAGTCCAGGGTGAACTGCAACGAGGCAAAGAGTATAGTTATTAAATCAGGTTCAGGAAACTCATTGCATGACAACAACATCTCTCCCATGGAGACAAGAAACATTAAGATAAGTAAAAAAAAGAAATGCAAAACTGGGAAGATCATAAGAGTCTACACACCAAAATGAATAAAGACAAAAACCCTTTCAGAAGAAAACACAATGGACAGAATATAAAAAACAGGTACAAAATTTGAGAGAATAGGGCAGGAAGGGGAAGGGACTATTTTTATACCAAAAATTTCCATAAACCACATTTATTTCATACTCAGGGACACTTTTCCTCAGATAAGGGTAACCATCTGGCTGCAGATTGATGTACAGGACTAACTCACTGCAGGAACAATGAGCTAACTTTTTTGTCCCTTGTTTACCTAAAGACTCAATGCTAAAGAAACATAATTTTACCTTAACTGGTTCTTTAAATTATATTGTATGAATGTGCTGGTGATACACTTGACACCCATGATTGTTGTGGACTGCTGGTCTTGAAATCCCACTGGAAAAGAAACAAGCAGCTCCCCACTGCTTTATAGATAAGGAACCAGGAAGATATAAATTCTGCTGAGGCAAAAAGTTACAGTGCAGCATGATGAACACAGGCTACACATATTTCATATACATACTTACCTCAACACGTAAATAATTGCAATATGTAATTTTATTATATAAAAACTGCCTACAGAGACCTTGCTCCCAGTGACTAGTAATGAGTTACACATGGACAGGACGTTTGTGTGAAATGTTCTACTTAAACAGAACAGGCACTGCAAGATGGCTTTATGGGGCTATCTTCCTAGACATGGGAAATAAGGACAGAGATCTCCCTCAAGGAAAAGATACAAAACTCAGTTTGCACTAACAAAGCAAAAAGCAGTTGCTCACAAACTAGACACCGAGATCCCAGCAAATGTGAAGCGACAAAATGTGTTTCATGGCACTGAAGAAGGAAAACAGGCTGCAGTAACTTCTGCCAAATGTCTCTTCGTAGAGTTCATGGAAAGCTGCAATTACTGTAGGACCAGCCAAGAGACTGAAATATCAGGAAGCTTTCTGCAGGAGGTTAGTGATCAACATTAGACTAGCAATGGACAGAATTTCCTTCATTTTACTTAGCAAGTGAGTCTTCATTCGATTTTGTTGTTTCTTGCAGGGGAAGGTCTGACATACAGCCGAACTGCCCCTCACTCTGGCAGTGAATTGCACCAACAGCACTGCAACATGCCAGAGGCAGCACTGCTGGGTATGAATGCAGATCCCAGCTGCAGTTCTGAGAAGCACCATCAGGCAGAAGAGGTAACTGGGCTATAGGCTGGACTTAGATATTAGCAGTCTCTAACAAAAAATGTGTTCAGTTTATTTCAATGTTGATCAGGTACAGAGGCTTCAGCTCAATTGTGACTGTCCCATGACCAAAGCAAACTGTTTCTGGACAGATTGGAACTAATACTGCTCCTGTTTTGTTTGAACAGTGACCATTGTAGCACTCTGTCAGCATTTAGCCTCTGGACATGTCATCTGTGTTTCACAACATCTGGATGAGACGACGTTCCTTGCAAACACTCCATGCCATCTGCATGAAGGCATTGTGCTGCCTTTCCCACTTCCAAGTGAGTTTTTGAGAGGAGACTGAAGGATGAAAAAGATTACTCCTTTGCAAAGCTGAGTTCTGTTTCCCAATAACTTAAGAAGAGAATGCCTTATAGAGCTCTCATCAGTTATTTGTTATAGTTAGTACAGTGATTTCAACCATTTAACCTGTAATATAAGTTAAATCTGGCACACTGTCAGAAAGGAGCTGTAGCTATCTGACTGAAGCATGAAGAATCGAGCTCTTACTGCTACCACTAAAATGTGCTGCAGAGGGTGGAAAAGGTTCATCATCAAGCACCTTTCGATCTTGATCTTAAACTGTGACGGATTAAAGAAGCCTCAGCAGATTTCCCCCCATGAGAAATATCCATGCTTCTCTTTGCAAGAGAACTGCAGGGAAATCTGCAGAAGATTTTACTAGCAATAACAAAATAACTAGCCAAAATATTGCTGAGCTGCAATTCTCTTTTTCAAATGCAAAGAAATGCTTATTCTGACTGTATATAAACAGCAGGTCCTTCCTGTTATATATATATATGTAAAAACTCCCCACCATTTCATAGTATTGAAACATATTCCACTGCAATACAAGTGATTTGCTCTTTTATACTGATACTCAGTTTAAAAAAATTTTAAAAATTAATTTCTCATGGACATTTGATTCTGTTCTTCTTACAAATAATTGTATGACTTTTGAATATTTTAATCTGTGTGTTTCATGCAATCAGGCTGCCACCGCTGTAGAAATAAGAGAGATGCCCATTTTCCAAGCGTGCTGCCTGTGTTCCCGGGCTGGTTTCAGGCGGGTGGCGGTGAGTTTTGGAAGAGCAGCCGGTGACCTGGAGCATGCGGGAGCTCTTATGTAATATGCTTATACACCTTACATAACTTTCATATACTGTGACAGCCAAACCATCTCCCAGATATTTGACTATCTGACAGCTCTTCCTCTCTACCTCTCACTATCCGGCTTTTAAGAAGATATTTTAAAAAACTCCTAACAATCCTCCCTCACTTCCCCCACCCGCCGAGCTCCCTAGATTACAGACACTAATGGCATCATGCTAGCTACCAGGAGGGACAGATGAGGTCTCTCCTTTTGGACCTTTTCACATATATCCCCTGCCAGTAAACCTAACTTTAGAAAAATCACATTTTGCATACACTACAGCCATGGTTTCACAGCAGGAGAAACCTGTGTTTTTACAAGTGCTTTTTCTTCTCAGTCCCCGGTAATTTAATCTCTAGTTGAGTGGATGGCAAATATTAACCAAGGGCATTCACTGAGGAGGAAGGGAAAGAAAATTTCATGTACAGTAGTCAAGTATTTAACACAGCTACAACTTTTGAACATATCCTGTGAAAAAAACAGTTCTTACCAACTGATATCTGAGATCTTGGCTGATATCAATGCAAAAAAAAAAGACATTTTAAGAACATTACTTCTATTTTCCTTTTCTAGGATAGTTACACAATACATAATGCCTTTTTTTTTTTTACATGTTTGTTTATAATAATTTATAGCTTGCAGAAAACAGTATTTGTAAAATAAAGTCTTTCCAGAAACTCTAAGTATAAATAATGAACGCATACATTCTTGGTCAACAAAAAGTTTAACTTCTAGCACATTGCTGTAGCCTAAGAGCCTCATTGTGCACCACTATTATAATGACACTGGCAGAATACAAAAAGCAGAGATGCTATTGTAAGTATGAAATAACCAGCATTCTTCTTAAGTGCTCTAAGGAAGTAGAATCACTCTGGTTTTCTTGCCATTGAAGTTGGGACCTTAACTGTGAGATACCCTCTCTTTAACCTTGTCAACAAAAATGGAACACAAAATCTGAATTTTAAAAGTAGCATTTAGCAGCAGCATGTTTAGAAACACAGTCAGAGGATACAAGATAATTTAACCTAAAAAAGCTAAGAGGTTTTGGGCATTAAAGCAGACTCTCAAATGTTTATCTTAGCGCAACAGTTTTGCCCTCAAAGCTACCCGGTATGATTAATGTTTGCTGGAAAATATTATGCACACACAATACCTAAGCAGAAAGACAGTAACTTTTAAATGCATATCCTCCAGAGAAAGCAGTTGCCTATATTCAGCTGAACTTTTAAAAAACCTGCTTATTGTGACTATAAAGATGCCTTTAAGAAAATAAAGTAAATCAGTAGTTACAAAGGAAAGATGTAACTCAACTGGTAGACAGAGAGCAGGGGCTGCTGGAATTTGGCTACACGTTAAGGAGGTGCTGGCCAGAACCATATGAGCAAAACATCCCCCTAGAAACACAGGAGAGCTCAAAGAGCAGAAAGGTTCCACTCCTTGGTATTTCTAAGCACTCCTCACATGAAACAAACTCTTGACCCTTCTGCACGTAAATGCCTCTCACAAGCTAATTACTAATGGAATGTTTAATTTATAATTAAATAATAATTTCAGATGCACAATACAACTTTATATGTCACACATGTAAATAACCCAATATACTTAGGAATTCAAATCTATTCCTCATCAGTGCAATATCTTCTTCTTCCATAAAGTTAACAGAGTTTCAAAAACCAGACTTTTAAGCATTCCAGTCTAAGTGATAGAAATGACCTCAGCTATTTTAAGAAAATAAACAGTATCATGGCACTGTTATGTTGCAGTATATATATATGCCCAGTATACTTCAAAAACACAACAGGCCATGATATCAACCACTACCAAGTCATGATATCTCATCTAATGACAACTATCAAACTGACAGTATTCAACACTTTCCATGTTTTGGCAGAATAAGCAATTTTGCATGAAAAAAGAAAAGAAAGCACTCTTAGCACCTAATATGCCCACTAGGGTAGCAAGGAACACATTAGGTAAATCAATTCAGGTACTGTAACGGGGTGGAAGAAAAGAAACTCCAGGAATCTTGCCAACTTGAAGTTAGCCAAATTTGCTAAGTCTGACTTTCATCGTGTTAGCAAAATGTTAACCTGGCCTCCAAGAAAGAGGACTCTTTGCACCAATGCACATTATTTGACCATCTATACACAAACAGAGGAAAAAAGGAGTCAGCTAAAGCCCTGAAGCATGTGATTTGATTATACTAATTGTCTTAAAGCAAATTTGCAAGCATCATTAACAAGCTAAAAGCAAATCAGACCATCATGTTTTCCACAAAGCCCATAAAATAAACTTACAGAAACTCAAATTCACATATTACAGAAGCCAAAAGGACCTCCACGACAATTTAGCCAAATGCCTCCTTTCATATGTAAAAGCTAAAGACTTTTTCCCAACCATTCCAAATAAAATATATTAAAACATCTGCAAATAATCAACCTATGTCCTTAGCACCAAGAATAATTTGTTGTGGCATGTCTTGCTGAAGGATACTGTGGACCCTAAAGCTAAAAATGGTTCAAAAGGTAACAGAACACTACCATGGAAAAGAAAATAACTGAAGATTACTAAATACAAAGATACTGCATCTGTCTTAGAAAAATCAAGAGCTAGAAATGACTAGAAATTATGAGAGTTTTAGGAGGAAGCACACCACCTAGTTGCCACACTTCCCTGCCCTTTTCTAGACATCTGTTTGTGGACGCTAGCAGAGATTGCATACTATCTTTGATAAAAGTTCTTTTTGTCCCTGATATGCTTGTTTTCTAGTCTGGACCAATATTCACTTATTTTCACAGATACAAAATCGTACCTCCTTTATGTAATATCTGATTTCAGACACTGGGCCACAAGACATTTTTATCAAGATGGCAAAAAAATCTCCCACTACACTTCCACGCACCAGCAAATACATACCTACATAACTTACAAAATGACATCTCTCACCCTTTTCTTGACAAGCTAAATAAATTGTCTCTAAATAATCTCTGTATTACGGCAGCAAAGGTTACAAAGTGCTGGTTCAGCCTGTCACATAATTTAAGAGAATGACTTGTATATGTACGAAAAAGAACTGCTGATACTGGAACAGAAGGCTTATAAATGTACCTATGGTAGACAGAGACTTCTCACACATGCATCTTAAATGTGCATTAGCTGGAAAAAATATCAGAGCTTAATCTCTGCAGACTTTCCTGTCATCATCTCCTGCATTCTTGGTACACCATCAGAGTTCCTTTCTGATTCTCTAATCATATATATCCACTAAGAAATGCCAAAACCAAGTTCTTTGGATGATGCAAATGCTACCAGGCTCCTCGTAAGAAAGCCAGCAGGTTGCAGGAAATGAAGAAAAAATCAAGTTAGAACTTCTTTCTGATTGATACCTCACACCTACTTCTAGGAAAGTCACTCAACACAGGGTACTGCTTTAGTTGCCTGAGCTGGCACAGGGAGAAAAAGGGGCTCGCCGTCTCCCCCTTCACGCACAGAGTCTCTGCATCTTCCTCAGACACTAGACATCCTGTCATGCCCTGGTAAGGGATCAAATTTTCTTCAGTTCCTCATCATTTACCAGTTTCATTTCAATCAAGCAGTGTCCACCACTGAACAGTGTATCTCCACCACAGTTACACAAGTGAAAATACTACTTTACTTATTTTCATTAGTGAAAATATTAAGTATATATACAGTAAATTGTGGTGGTGCTGTCCTGCCACACATGCATATTCAACTTGAGTTACAGTGCTTACATCTCTACTAGTGACAGAGGTGGGGCTTTTTGTTTTGACATATGCATGGCACGTTTTCACAAAGCAAATCTCTCACACAGTTAAAAATGTTCCAGAAAAAAAATAGATGGATTTTATTTTAATCATCCAAAGCAAATAGGGGAAAACTCCAAAAGCCTCTCTGACAAAATGTCACTCTGCAGGAAGTGTTTATTTTAAAAATATGACCTTTCTTAGTCCACAAGGAGCTTCAGTTATACCAACTAGCT
The DNA here is from genome assembly GCA_013397795.1 of Orthonyx spaldingii. NCBI lineage: Eukaryota > Metazoa > Chordata > Aves > Passeriformes > Orthonychidae > Orthonyx > Orthonyx spaldingii. The sequence goes on from VZTJ01003086.1 coordinate 956,868, forward strand.
CAACATGGGGATTTTGGGCTGGATGACTTCTAGCTGTCCCTTCAAAACTACACCAGTCTGTAACTCTGTGAAATCACAAACTCTTAAAGATCATGTTTAAATATAGTCTAGGTATCAGTCTGGATATTGGAAAAGGGCAAAGTATTTAAGACATTATAGCAAAATTCATTGTATCATGGATATAGCAAGCCTTGGAAACCAGGTACCAACACAGAACACATATTTGCTAATTATCTATGAACAAGTGGGTGGTGTCTATTCTGATACAACAGAGATACCTACATCAGACATGATTATTTTTCAGTTGACACGGATGAGCATATGTAGAGTTTGCAGCAGCCTTCTAATACACTGGAGTTAAAACAAATAAAACCACCTTTGTTGGACCAAGCTGCTTCATATCTGTCTGTTCACTTGGAAGGTTTTCCTCAGCACCAGTTTGACTACATTCAAATTTTTGAATTATCACAAATTTTGAGAACTAGCATAAAGGACAAGTAGACAAAACCGAATTGCCAAATAATATGCATAAATTACAAGACTATAAATGAAATATGAATTGATAATTTGTTCTAGAAAATTATGAGTGGCAGAAAAATCCCAAGCCAAAATTCAAATGTTGCCATATGTTGTCCAGCTTTTGGGAACTCAGTGACTCCTAGGGAGCAGTAATGTGACTAAGAGTCCATCACTTGCACTACCTGCCAGGCAGGTGTCCCCCATAAGACACCTCAAGAGACAGAGGCATTCAAAGACTGAAACCTCTTACAATGCAGTCTTTGCCTAGTTTTGGAGAAGGAAGAGCAACCATTCCATCCATCCTGAACTCCAACTAGATGAGGGGGTGAGGGAGAGAAAAGTTAATGCCTTAAGATAGGTTTGTTGAAATAAACAATCATCTTAATAGATATTAGTGGTACAGAGCAGTAGTTGGAAAAGCTACTGCACAAATTGCCACTGCTTGTGTGACAGGGATCCGAACCATGCAGGATAGGGTCCACTCTGTGATAGTCAAAGGAGTGGTCTTTGCAGTAAGAGATTAATCTCAAGCCATAGTTGCAGCAGAAAGTATCAGGAAAGGTGGTGCTGGGCATGGATTCAGTAAGGGACAGTTCAAAGTGTCTGCAGTGTGTCTCCTCTCCTACTTTGCAACACAGTCCTTGACTATACTCAGGGATTTTGCTGTCTCTTACGAATTAAGTGAAAATGTTCTGTATCTATACACACTGGTGACACTGTTTGTGTCTGGTTTACCTGTACATACCTGTGATTATAAAATAACCTGTGGCCTGCCCATTAAAATGCTGCCTCTAACTTACATTTCAGGTCAACATCACAGGCTGAAAAATAAGGAAAATAATACATGACAGAGATAACAAGTGCCAATTTTTACCTTTTTAAAATCACCCTCTCACTACATTTTGAACTATATCGGCTCTTTAGATGCTGGGAGAAGGTACAGAATTAGACACTTGAAAGTTCCAGAAGCAGCAGTTCATTAATCCACCTTTACAAAGTCCTCTGTGATTAAACTTTGAAAAACATTTGCACAAGGACTACTCTAACATACCAAAAGCATGTGTTAAAGTCATGTATATATAACATAACTAAGTATTAATACACACTATCAAATATAAACAAAATGTATACGCATTACTTCTTTTTTCTTTTTATGTTATCCAGACAAGCAATTACGTCTCATTTCAGAACAAAAATGAATCAATATGGCAAGAACTTGAATATTTGCCATGAGTTTTACTGAAATGGCAGATATATATCAGAGTGCTATTTCTCATACCACAGAAAGTATGAGTATTCAAGGCAGCACCAGGAGGCATAGAGTTTTTTTCAAAATCAAAAATGAACAAAACCTCAGTGGCTGGGTAGGCAACATATCATACTGAAGACTTGTTCTTAGAATCACCATGATCAGGCTGCATAGCATGTGCAAAGACTCAGTCACAGTACAAGTGTCATCACTAGCAACATGTAGACATGAACCCACTTTTAAATTTTTTCCTCTTTTTCAGGAATTCTGTGGGTTCCTGCTCTTTGGTCTCCAGTTACATCTCAGAAAGAGCTCTTCCTGTAGACAGGATACCAGAGATTTTCTTGGGAAGAGGAGTGGTAGTGGTATAATCAGTAATAGTTAAACATCCAAAATTTGCTTGACATCATCCTCTCCAAAAAGTCGAAATGTATCCTACTTACTGCCTTCCTGCTCATACAGAAAGCTTTCTAGAGCCTAGTTTAATTAGTTCAAATAAATTAGCATTTCTTTTTAAAGTCCATTGTTCTCACTGGGATCTTTTGAGGTGGCATAGGGAAAAGGATATTTAAAATGCAACAGGTGTGCAGGAGTCCACAGCTGCTTGCAACAAATACTGGTTTTTTTATCATCAAGTTCTATTTCTAATCTCATTATCAAAGCATGGTAAGTGTAACCCTGTGGGATTATTTTCTTTTGAAGGAATTTTAACATGAGAAGAGATTTAATTTTTACTTCTCACTCTAGTCCTTCACCTTCTCAGTAACAGGTATAACCATATTTAGAAGTCTCTAATTACAGACACATGAATGCCCTGTAAAAAGCTGGTTACCAGAGTTCTTGAAATCAAATCTCACTGTGCACTTTACTCTCATTTGTATGGGAAGTGCAACAGCCTCTTGCCTTGTATTCAAACTAGTACACACATAATTGGGATCCCCTCTGGGTTCTGAAACTATGAAAGCCTCATGTAGCTGCAGTAGTCTTACAGTAGGAACAATTTTAACCTAGTTTTTATCCTATCCCCTTACTCCAGGTTTCTTTGTTGAGATCACATCTTGTCAATGACCTGGGACATCAGGCAAAAAGCGAGTACTGAATTGATTGATGTTTATTCCATCACCAGGCTCTAGGTCAGGGTTTGAAAAAAGGTAAAATGGGTTATCTTTCCAGAGAGACTCAGCAGTTATGGAAACGAAACTTGATGCACAATTCTACTCCTAGCAACAGCCACAGAGAACGAATGGGTTGTTGAAAAAGAAAATTACACCTTCTGGCAAGTTGGTGCACTATTTGTTTCTGTTCCCATTAAGAGCATGCAAAAGTAACATCTACCATCATATTATACCTATTTAAAAGTTTATATTTATACTGTTAGCTCTCAAGGGTGCCATAGTTAAAAGTTGAACTTATTCCCAACCAGACATTTGTCATCTTACCTTCAGCTGAAAAGTCGCAAATGGAAAGACACAGATCTTCTTCCCAAACTTTATTTTACTTTTCTTTTCTTAAAGGACCACAATTTATTTTTGTTTTGCTAACACTTTTATATTGAAAGACATTTTCATTAACATACTCTCAAGCAAGCTCCAGGATTAAAGGAATTCATGTTTAAAATACCCTGGCAAAACTATGTTTGAGCACAATCTGTTCTATGACTGGGTGCAAGTCTTTCTATGCTTAAAAAACTGCTATGAAAATATAATGAATCTTACTTGCATTATATCCTCCTGCTACCAAACATATACAAATGTTATACTGACATGTCAAAGTGTTCTGCCTATTCACTAGGAAAAAACTGTATTTGTGAAGTTGAAGTAACAGGTTTGGCTTTTAAAAAAAACTACAGCAAACAACAGTGATTAGCAATGATTCTATTTTAACATCAGCTCTGAGTTATGTCTGATTACACAAACCAGTAGAGTCTATGAAAAAAAGGGCAGCCACATATTTTTTCAGGAAAAAAATGAGGCTCTGTTAAAAAAAAATTATATATATTTTTAGAAACACTGCTATTTTTAAGGACTGGGGGGGATGTGTCAAAACATAAAGCAAATGGTTTATTTGCTCACATTCTGTTTTAACCTAAATTCAGTGTTTGAGCTCTAACGACTTACATTCTTCCAAAGTTAAAAGATTAAAAACAAAGATTCTGTTTTCTTCCTTCCCCCACGAAAAGAGAAGGGTGATTTCTGAGGCTCACTGGTAATTCAAGCAGCTTTACTGGCCCATCACATTCACAGTCATGTTTTGAGACACGTGATATGTTAGTACATAGAAAATCTCTGCAAGAACAATGGCTTGAAGAGGTGCAAGGAGAATGCACAAATGTCACACAGTACAGAAGACCCTTAAGTTGGCAATACTTCTGTTTTGATCTGAGCTAAAGAAAGCTGTTCTCAGAGAGGCTACACACTCTAACAGGCCAGTAGAGTGTATTCCTTCTGGAAAGGACATGATTAGTGCTAGCGGATACTATTCCCAGGGGAAATGGCAAGGTTCAGCAATTGCAGTCAGAAACCAGAAAGCTTTGCCATTATTAAAACTGCTGCAGTGTAGTGAATTGCAATAATAAGGCTCTGAAATTATTTGAATCAGAAGGTTTTCACTGAGAGAACAGCAACTTTTGCATGCCAAAATACCTGCAGAAGGAAGGAGGAAGGGTTTAAACTTCCCATATGACTGCTCCTAGGTGAACAGACACCTGTCTCTTTCTGTCATTGTCTCACTATCTTCTTCAAAAAAAAAAGCTTGTTAACACACTGTCATGTTTTGAAGAAGCCTCTGGTCAAAGACGATGATGCAGAGATCAGTCACAGTATTCTTAATTTCTTGCATTTTCTTGAGAGGGAACTGAGACTCAAGACATTTTCAAGAAACAGCTGACATTGCTGAAGAAATCCTAGTGAATGCTGCACCTACTGTTGCTTCAAGAAACTTGTTATTCTGCTGGGAATCATTAGGAAGGAACACTACTGACTTACAAACACCTAGACATCACTCTAAAGCAACTGAAACAATTGTTTATGGCTATCCAGACTATACCACTGCCATTAAGCAATTGTATATGGATGGCACAACTGCCAAAGGAGATACTGTATGAAAGAGCAAAAGGTCTTAACTGCATTGCTTTATCACTCTCTGAACAGAAATACACCAGGGAGGATAAAGGAGGCATATTTTCATGGCTGGTGTTCACTAAGCCTGACCTTTTTCATTACTGCCAGTTGAGGAAGGGTGACAGCTGTCAATCAGCTGACTGGGCCCATTACTCATGAGCCTGTTATCTGTCTGGAGTCGCCTTCTGGTGGAATATTTACAGATGGACACCAGACACCTAACAGATGGACACGCATCTTCAGAGGAAGCACTGAAAGGCTTCACAAATCACAAGGGAAAGGCATTTCTGTTAAAGATACTGCCCACTGATGGCTAGAACACTAAGGAAGGAAGCAAGAGCACAGGGATAACAGGACGTTTATAGATTAGCTCCCCTTGGAGGTAAGGGATGGGATGAAACTGGGAAGGGATGCACAGAGCAAATAATCCTCCATATCTGCATTTCTGCTCCAGCTTAAGGACAGTTTTTCTCCTCTATAGTTATTCTGAAAAAGCTAGCTCTTGCAGGGAAATGTATTTCTGTCTTGTTGCCATCAGGGCTATGTTTATTTTGCTGAGAGAGTGGTGAAGGAGATGCTATAAGGAAAAACATCTTTACCCAATTTAGGTAATTCTGATGTTTTAATGCAAAAGCCACATAAAAACCACAAGCATTTTCATATCAACAAGCTTGTGTTTTCAGAGCTAGTATTGATGCTGTGTAAGTAGTTGCACTTTGTGAAAAGAGAGGCCATTCCCCATCACTTAACACTCTATCCTTCCTTGAAAAATATCTACTAGTTATACATCATCTTGGAGTTGTTACTATCTGTATTTTATGATCAGAAAATAACTACCTAATTATTTTTCCCCAGCTGGGCTATAATTTGCCTGGGTCTAGTTTCAGTGCAGAAAAAAGGTATTTATTTGATGCTTGTCTCTGTTGGAAGTAGGTAATACTGGGGAGATCTCCCAGTACCTGAAAACATGACTGTAATCTAGTCCATAAAATGAAAATTGTGCTGTTTAATCTGTGGTTGTCTTGTGCTTCTGGAACTTAGACCTTTTATAAGGATATATGGCTGACCCATTTCCAACCACAAGGGCTTTTTGTCTATTCATTAAGCTTTGATCCATCCAGAAGCTGAAGTGCTTATCAGTGAAGCTTTTACTGTCACTGCCCTGAAAATGCTAGATGGTGACCTCACAGAAGTTTTACATCATGATTTCCATGTACAATGTATGCAGTGGTAATTCCTGAACCACTGGAGAATTAACTGACTGTTGCCATGCTGCCTGCAGGCACATCTCTACTTGGTCTTCCTTAAAATAGGACCTAAACTGAAAAGCATGGCATGCTTCAATGCACTTGCAGCAAGTACATGCCACAGAGCAGAGCATCGCAAAGACGCAAGGAGAGTCTCAGGCACCTGACTCCACTTTACCAAGTGGCTACTTCCCGAGGAAGGATCCTGATGCTCACCAGAAAAGGGCCCATCACCCTGGCAGTAGACAATACCCATTGCTAGTTGCCCATTATCCAGCCTTCCCTCCAGGCAACAAAGAACTTGACAACACCTGAAAGGAATTGTTCCTGCTCCTCTTCCAAAAATCTTGATCCATAATCTCTTTAGTCCTCTATGACAAAGTTCACATTAATTTATTCTCTGTCCCAGCTCCTCCCAAAAATAAAGTCTAACCACCCTCCTGTATCATTCTTTACATTGAAGGACACCAGGGAAATTTGAAGCAAAATCTACAGCTGTAGCACATCCCCCAATTTGGATTCAGAAAGATTAAGGTACTTTGTCTTGAGTTACATTAACAAACTTTGTTAGGATACTAGGACATAGTATCATAGGACCAGTATAATAACAAAGAATTTTCAAAATAGATCACATTATTCAACCCATTCAACAGTCTACTCCCTTTCAACAGTCTTAACACAAACTATGTAAAGAAATGTTTCAAAGAAACATTTCAGGAGTTCCTAAAAACCTTTCCCAAAGTTTGAGAACTTCAAAATAAGACTGACATTCCAATATAAAATTACTTCCTTTTTTTTTAATGGCATTTTTCACCATATAGAAGAGGTTTTTTAACAAGCTCTAATGATGACTATTCATCTCTATTAGAGAGCTGAGACACTCTATTCCCTAAAATCCCCTTCAAATAGACACTCAAGTCTTCAAATGGATTTGAACACAGAATAGTTACAGTCCCACTGCATCACGTTAAAAAGCAATTAGCTTAGCATTAATGAAAATGTAAAGGTACTCCCACTGCCTAAAGTTAAGGATCCCAAGCATAATCAATACAACTGTTCAAAGCAGCCGTATTAGGAGATCTTCTCTCCATGCACTATACACAGAGCCTAATAATCTATTTTGGCATCTCAGAGGTTTACAGTGTTAATTGTTAATACCATTCTAACAGCTACATCCCAAGATAGCAGCACTCTAAAAGATTATATGGTAAAACACAATGGAATGCATGTCTGGATAGCATCAAAAAGGAATGTGATGCATACTTGCACAAAAGTATACAAACCAGTTTCTCCATAACATTTGATGCCACAACATATTTGCCCCAGATATTTATGCCTGTTGTTTTAAATACATGTTTTGGGAGACTTCGTTGTTCTTATTTTTTGCTTGAAAGCAAGATATACAGCATAAATTACCATGCTGACTCTCAGTAACAAGAGGAAGAAATAGAAAATGTGCTTCTAAAATAAATCCTTCAGTATATTTTTGCAGTGCAATGTACCACTTTTAAATGCAGATATATTTCACTCAAAAAACCACTAAGGAACAAGAAAAAAAGCCCAAATATCTACATGTCTGTGGCATACATAGCACAGTATCAATCAGAGTAAATCTAAAAAGGTGACGACACATACTTGTGTTTAAACTACTTATCAAGGCACTTGAAACTCAGCCAATACTCTTCCTAGATCCTTTAGGAAGTCTGAAAGTATAGGTGAGAACTAGGCCAGGCTTTTGGTTCTTGTTGAAATTCAGACTAACTTGGCTACTGAATTAATGAAGCAACCCTGAAAAACTGGGAATCAGGCATACATTGTTGTAGAAATGCACAGATGTTAGGACAGGAGATGAAGACCTAACTGCTGACATGCACACTCATATTGAAAGTGTCTCTGTATACATTCCAGTTGGAACATTGTGACCAAAGGTGACTATATTCACTTGACCTTAACGTTCCAGTGGGTGACCTAGTTTTGCCTGTATACAAAATGAAAACAGAGAAAGAACAGCTGAAATAGAAATGTAGTCCTGTTCCTTTTAATATTATCTAAAAACCACATGAGATCCCTGGCCAGTTCCCGGTAACTTCACATCAACCTACCAGAGCAAAGCAAAACAAAACTATCAGGCATTAGACATGATTGTAATGTGGATTTTGTTTGTTATGGCTGATTAAGAAAGACAGCACTGACCTCAATAGCGATGTTCTGGTATCACACAAAACTGTGGGATTTTAACTAGAAAAGGCAGTGTATTGTTTATAGACTCAGCTTGTTCAGAATAAAGAGATCATTTTGTCACATGCAGCTACAAGTAGATGCTTTAAAAAGCAACCTTCCATTTTACACACATAATAACTAGTACAGAGGAGTTTACACATGAGCATGTGGAGCACACAAAGAACCATGTAAAACCATGCTCCACAGTGTGAAAATATCTGAAAGAACAATAAATAGGGAAACCAGTCTCTGCAGCTCAATGTTGGAGTTTTAATTCTTAGGTTTTTTTCTGATATGTAAGACAGCTTAGAAATCCCATCTAGCATTGTACAGTCAGAAACTCCTAAAGAATGCCACCATTGCAAAACCAGCTCTGTAGAATCTCTGTATCCTGCTGAAGCTAATCCCATGCAAGTCTTCATCTCTTGTGATCTCCACCATTGTCTCTATGGAATCCTTTGTTAAAACAGAAATTTTCAGTAAAACAATCTAGTTCCTTATTTTCCTAAATCTTTTTGGAATGCTTGTTAAGTATACTGTAGAATATACCTTTTTACACAATAAAATGAGAATACTGTATGGACAGTAAAATAAGGCAACATTACTATTTCCTCACATGTATATACTTCTCGACACAATTATTTCAAACATGTTGAGCCTGTTTATGATTTCTGATTAATACTAGAGTCAACTGTTTATTTGTGATGGCATTCCAGAAATGAAAATTCTAGTGTTGTAATAACAAACACCTCCAGGGGATGAAATGAGGTTTCATAGGGCCCAATGTCCTTTAAAAGCGACACTATAAACAAAATATGTTTGCACACACGAGGACAACGGATATTTTAAGGTGCTACATTACCACCTACACCAGGAATTTCATGCTATCTGAAAGGGAAGATCATTTTCCTGATGTTGATTGGCATGCATTGGGGAGTTGAAAGGACAGATGAACAGGTTAAAACTTTCTGCTCCACTTCTTAAGCAATGATGAATTTAGAGAAAATGAAGCTGCATCTGAAATGCTCTTACCTGTTGTTTGAGAGCCTCTAAAGATTCAAATTCCAATTTGGCGAGTTTCATCTGGATATCTCTTGGTTTATCAGGAATTACAAATGCCATAATAAACTTTACTGCTAGTAGTAAGTGCTGTAAAAAAAAGGAAAAAATAAAAATATTGTTTTACAGAATTTGAAGCATGGAGAAAAAAAGCGTACTATTTCCAAATTTTAGTAATAGAGGTATAAACAAGGATTTTTTGTGACATGTACAACACAGCTTACTATAACCACATTAGGCCTCAGCTACTTCATATTTTTTCTGTTTGCAGTGATTCAGAATTTGAATCTGAACACACATAGTCTGTCTTATTTTCATAATAATCCTATTTTCACTGTATACTATAACATTCTAATTGAATTTTGTATTTGTGATTCCAGATAAAATAATAACTCTTAAAACATATTATTGGTATATAGGAGTTGAATTATGGAACCCAGCATATACAATTTCAGAGTGAATTTTTTACACACGTTTGTATATATGTATACATACAAATACATATCAGATGAAATTATAACAACATAAATATGTGTATGCACACATATATGTATGTTATGATACAAATGAAACAAGCTATTGTAAAAGATATGAACAAACACAGAATTTCAGCATTAGAGAAGTTACTAAAACATGAAAGCACTCCTAAGAGCAACAGAAGAGAATAAGACTAAGTAAAATGTAATCCTTGAAGAAGTGGCACATTCATGAACAGAAACTTTTCAGGAAACGGAAAAACATTCTATATGTAAAATGTCAAATTAGTCATAATTCATTGCAAAACTTTATAATCTTACTTAAGAGAAAACAGTCATGAAGTTCTGTTCAACCTAGTCACTGAGCAGTCTTTAAACTTCCCTTAAATATGCACTATCTCACAAAAAACAAGTGCCAAACTGCCAAGTCAGCAGTTTTGTTTCTTCATTTATGTCAACTATATATCTAAATAATAAATCTTCTTCTATCAAGATCTGAGCTGACTGTATGCTGCATATTTGTAAGCAGGAACTTGCTCCTAGATGAGAAAACTCTAAGATAAGGCAGCACTCAAATATATGTGCTTAACGTCAAGCACGTGCTTACACTGGCACGATGATGGTCATGGAGGTGCCTAAATTTAGATAGCACATCCAAGCTACTTCACAAATTCCCCTGATGTTTTTAATATAAAATGGAGCAGAGCAGTGCTCCTCTCTGAAATACATTTTTCTGAACTGTATGATCTTGATGGACTTGGGCACATGAATAACAATGCAACAGACCAAAAATCCTCAGATTCTGGTATTACACAAGCAAGAAGCTAACGAAAACACTACAGACTTCACAGGAGCGGTAGTGAAACTCTGAACAAGCCAATGTCAATAAATAAGAGTTAAAGTAAAAAGTCAGGTTATAGTAACAAGAGAACAGTGACAAAGAGCCATACATTAAAGTATTTCTTAAAATGTATTACAGAAACACAGTAGGTCTAGGAAACAAACAGTGCAAGGAATAATACTTTCTGTAAAGAGGTGAGAGGAAGGCTGAAAATTGATAAAATGAAAACACAAAGACTAAGAGGTTAATTAATCAATTGTCAGGTCTGCTGTGTAATGCAATGGTTAATACCACATTATTTAAAAAAATGATGTCAACAGTAAAACATTCTCTTACTCATTTAGATTTTCTTTTCCCCCTCTACTTAATATTGTCTGCTACTAAGAAACTTTTCTTGCACAAAAAATGATAGCAAACAATGTTGGTTTATCTTAGAAACACATAGCAATAAAACATGTATCAGAGTCAGCTTTGGAGGAATCTCTTAAATGGGAAAAGGTGAAATGTTGAAGACAATAATTGAACAAGACAAACAATACTCCTAGGCAGAATAGAGTTGTAAGTAATCACAGATTGAAGGGGAATAACTAATCTACAGATAAAAATTTGGTATGGAAATGTGAAAATAAAGAGATCAAATTGGGAATAACTCAAAACAAAATAACAGGATTGGGCAAAAATCTTCGACTTAAGGCAGAACTAGCAAAAATTGATGCCTTTGGAGAGGGATATTTATTTGAAAAGTTACAACGGGCAGTTAAAAAAAGACTCAGCATCACACAGTGTCACTTCCAGATGCCCAAAGTCCTTTGGTCTGGGGTGTTCATCTCACATTGCTCAACAAAAAAAAAAAATTGTATTTTTAAAATCATATTAAGAAGTGAAAATCAAATTTCGCAACTGTAATTATTCAAGCACTGCCTCTTGAGTTTTGAAAACATAAGCCAAGCTAGAAACTTTACACAGAGACTTCAAAGTAGCTTCAAATTCAAATACCTTCTATGAAAATTAAACAAATAATTTCAAAGAAATGTAAATAATATTATGGAGGATAGAGACTGTTTTTCCCATTTTTGATACAGGTGAGGAAGGAATAGAAGAGACATCCAGGGAAACCAGAACTAAACCCCCTGCAGTTAATCCTGGAAAACATTTTATCTTTTCAAATAAATTTAGAAGGGCAATGTGTTTTAATTGCTTCACTATGTGAAGAGTTTTCTTGTAGTATTACCTAACTAGCTGCTTGTCAGAAGTTAGCTTCCATGCTAGCACAACTCAGCCAACAAACACAAGGATACAGTCTTAAACACAAAGGCAGAACCTCTGACTCAGTCTTCAAGCCAGACAGGGATCAAAAGCTGTAGTACAGATGTGGGAAGTCACTACTTTTGCCTGTCCCACTGCCATGTCTTTCCTAGGCATCCACTAAAGGACATTGTTAAAAAAAAAAAAAAAAAGAAAAAGAAAAAAAGAAAGAGTTTAGGGTTAGGTAGACCTTTGGTTTACTCCTCTGAATGGTTTTTTAATGTTCCTTTCCATCCCATGGAAACAAAGCTTTACCAGTCATAAAGTGCCCAGATTGTGTGGGATGTCCCTATGTGCAAGACTTGTGACTTCAGAAAACACAGTGGACTTAACAGACTGCAAAGTGAATTCAAGCCCACCTCATAACTCCCATGAACTTGGAAAAAGACATCAGATAAACAGCCTCCCTTGGATAACTTTTCTAGCAGTTCTTATTTGCAATTTAGAACAGTATTAATAAAACTGTCAAGGTAATTGTCAAGGCAGAAGTTATGAATCTGAGTCATGTGATCCATGAAACCTCTGGAAAAGACATGGATCTATTTTATTAACAGATTATATTTCATTGAGAAACTGTAATTTGACAAAGGAAATGTAAGTAGTCATTCTAGAGAAATTGAAGGAAAAAGTGGGAGTCGCGTAGTTGAGTTCGTTGTATCATTCATGTTCCCATACTGATTTCTTAATCTTGTTTAGTATAACTCCTGCAAGTCAGACCCACAAAAAGCAGACATCTGCTTTCAAGAAAGAAATATCTTAAGGGTCCAGTATCAGTCACTGGAAGACAAGATTTGCTTTCATTACATTAACACTAGTATGAATATGTTATAAAACCAAAATACTAAAGTTTATCCAAATTTGCTATACTAGTGTAAATGTACTTGTTCAACACTAAAATTTCTTCACAGAGCTGGTTTTTGGTTTGGGGGTTTTTTGTTTTGGCTTGTGGTTTTTGTTGCAATCAGGTTACAAACCCAACCATTATTTCTAGCTGCAACCATTAAAAAGCAGTGTTGTTTCCAAGAACATGCCCTTCATGATTACAAGAGGACTATTCCACTGCAAGCAAAACCCGGGGTAACATTCCCACAAGCTGTAAGCTCTCCAATGCCAACAGCAAAGTCCCCTCTTATTTTGCAGTGTGCCAAGTGAGCACAGAAACAACACTGAATCTCTTCCCCCTGATAAATGAGGTGCCACCAAACTCTTATGGTCCTGTGCCAGGTGCTTGGCGAGCCAGAAGAACTCTTCTGTTCTGCAAAGCCACTGACAAGAGCAGAAGCAGCAGCTGTATTTTGCAGCAGTGGGTCCCCAACCTCGCCTCTTCTCAAACAGAAATTGCAAATTAGGATTAAATTCCTGGAATTATGAACAGCTAATTTGATTCCTATAGTGGCTTTACCACAGCAATTCCTGACAAAATCTACTCAACCGAAGAAAAAAAAGAAAGAAAAAAAAAGAACATAAGCAGTAGCTGTGTTGCTGCTTAGCTGATAAAGTGCATGCCAAACGTCAGCTTGGGGAGACATTAATAAAATTTTGCATCAAAAGCCTATTCTATAATCTACTATTTATAGAAAGTTTCAATTAAAATCAGAAATCTGGACTTAGTCCAACGTAGAACCAGTCCATACTCTAAAGCAAGGTAGTCACTGGTTACTAAATATGCACAGGTGAGAAACCCTACACAAAAGCCAACACCTGCAAACGGCACCTCACTTGGAACCTCTGTCCTCTGCTGGCCTCTGCCAAAGGAAAGCATCACTGCAGAATCATGTTGCTGTCAGAGCAGAAGGCAGGGAGATCATTAGCTTCCTTGCTATGACTTCAGATCACAGTATTCTGACACTAAAATAAGCTAAGTTCAAACACTACGAACAGACAAAGAAACAAACAAAAAACAAAAAACCAAAAAAACTCAAACCAATTTCTGTCTTTTTGTGGCAACAGTTTTTAGCTTTGTGGGTCTTGCATCTTTCTGAAAGTAAAAAAAAGGTGTGAGGAAGGTGAAAAATAATTCTGTCAAGGGAGCAATACAGGCAAAGAAATTTTTCGTAGGCTCAGGAAGTTCAATTAAATTAAACTGTCTTTAATAGACAGCAATGAATTTATGAGCAAATATTTCTGCAATATACATAAGAAGAAAGCATGACCAAACCTTCCTTCCCTCCTGTAGACTGAATGGGCTTCAATACAGAGGCTTGCTAATGGAATAGAATTATCACAGCTCAGGGACTTTAAAAAGGGCCTTTCTTCTGCTACTCCGATAAATATTGCTTTCAATATCACATATCCCATATATTATTATGGAAATTTTCTTTCAAAATTTTATTTTATCCACAAACATGTCCAAAATCATGGGGGGATGGGATGTCAAAAAATTTATTACATGTTGGGGCTATTTCATGGCTTCTTCACCTCTCCCATTAAATCTTCTCTTTCACAAACATCCACATGCACACACTCACAATCCTAACACCTGACACAATCTGTAAGGTCCATCTACCCTATTTATTTATTCCCAAAGCAGCATAGCCTATATTTCCCTCATTTAAGCCTCCTCCCTGCTGAAACTCCAGGGAAACACTAGGACTGCAGTGCAGCCCTTCCTGCCTCAGATCCAATGCTTCTTGCCACTTCAGCACAGTGAAATCTGTCTCAGTTCTGCACTGGAATGTGCCCAGTCCAGGTGAAAAGTTCATGCACTTACACCTGATGTGCTTTTTTAAGACACTACAAAGCACATAAACCAGAGATGTTTCAGAACCTTGTATCTTTACCAAGTTTGACCAATTTTCTAATAGGAGCATCCTAAAGCAGAGCAAAACTTCTGTCAGCCTTCACACTGCTACTTCAGAGCACAGATTCAATGCCTCAACATAACAATAATCTCATTTTTATATATTTATAAATAGCCTATATTTATTTCTTCACTTACAGATCTTCACCTTTCAAAAAAGGTGGAAGGCATTTATGTTAAATATAAAACCTCAAAACTCCAAACTTAAAAGAACCCATCCAGCAGGGAGAGTTTCAGCCTGTCCCATTAAAATGTGGCTGAGGTAGATGCAAGTGAGCAGCAGCTTATTACAAAACATGTCGGGGAGTGTGAGCAGAGACAGCATTATCCGGTCCATTTATCATCTGTAACAGAACATCTGTTTCCTCCTCTCAGATCCTGAGCACTCGCACACCAAGGCTGCCCAAGGAAACCTGGCAGCTTCATTTCTGACAGAAAGTTTCACAGACTGTCAGAAGGGCAGGAGCAGATCACCCATCTTGTACTGACCGCACCAGCATGTTTGAAATCCAGACCTGCTCAACAGAGTACTTAAGCTTATGTTCAGTTGTAAGCATATCTAAGCACATCTATTTAGGTTCAGAAAAACATTTAAGCCTGATAATGCCCGAGTCATTTGCTGAATCTGGATCTTAAAATTCAATGGCTGAATCACAATGTTTTGGTTTTTTTTCCTAGAGGTGGCTGAATGTGACATACTACATCCATGAGTCTGAAAGGAAGAACGCCAGCTTGCACAACATCTCCTTGCATTTACACTTCAGAAACTGTTTTAGATGGTGCAGAAATCCTGGTCTGTATTTTTATTACCAATCCACTGTAAAATACCACAAGCAGAAATGTATGCTGACAAAAATACCAGACTTTAATACACAGTTCTGAGGTATATTTTAATTATAAGCTGCATCATGAGAATCTGGGTTCATTTTAGTAGCTCTGGCCTCTAGAAGCACTGAAACACACCTCTTTCCAGCTAAGTCTTGGTCTTATGCCTCAAGACTACTGAATTGGTTTTTCTCAGACAATGTAAATTTATTCTGAATACTACCACTGTTTCATATGCTATCAAAATGGAAAAAAAAAGAAGACATTTACAGACCAGCACTCCTGAGCAAGAGACTAACATATAAGACAACAAGAAAGGTTTTTCAAATAAAAAAAAAAAAAGTAAAGATAATCTCTAAGGGAACAGATTCTTGTGCTCATGTTTCCAGGAAGCAACTGCAGAAGCAATGAGTTAAGCAATGCAAAAAATAAAATACTGCAAACATCATGTCCTAGTGAGGAAGCTGGTCTCTTCTGCCCTTACATATTTTTGTACTCTCCTTCTGTTTTCAGAAAGATCTCGACAAGACTGCTTGGAAAGCAAGCAAAGCAAGTCAGTCTGTAAAAATAAATTATAAATAATTATAAAATTTGTTTTTAAAAAATATTGAATTACTAGAAAGCATAATGGTGCCATAAGACAAAAAATAGTCACAATTATGTAACTGACCAGATCACTTGTGCTTTTGAGTTTATTAGTATATCATTTGATAGAATATTTATTTATTTAATTGACTTCCCCTGATGACTTATGTTTAAATTTGTATCTAGTTTAAATGCTTTCTAGGGCTTTCCAAGACGAGGACTAACATTTAAACCACAGCTGTTACATATCATATTCAACCAGTAATGAACTGAAGGATTATCTGGTTTTACTAGACTTTTTAAAAAGATTTAGAAGCCCAACTGTTCTCTGTAATTTTCTCCAACAATAACAATTAAGATGTGAGGCAGCCCAAAACCTATAGAAATTTTGTCACCAACTTATCTGACACTGAGAAAAAGCCACTACTTCATTACTTCTCACCATTTACATATCTGTTCAAGGCTTTTTATAGATCTTTTACACTGGAATTTTAAGCCTACCTTCAGACTACTTCTTCAGGACTGAAGAATGAAAAAAAGAGGGCCAAGTGCTAGTAGAGACGGTGTTTTACTTACATACCCAAGCAGCATTTTCCCCTCTCTCCCCAAAAATGGGGAAAACACCATTTTTGTGTCTATCACTACAAATTAAGGATTCAGCAGGTTCTAGAAACACCTGCTGAAAGAAAAAATTCTAAATAAAAGATCTTCTGGTATCAGTCTTGTACCCAGACTCCTAACTGACTGCAGCTTGGAAAAAAACAATTGCCATAATAATCTTGTTGTATAAACACAGCATATTCTGTGACCCAAAATATTTTATGATACAGCACACTTGCAAAACTGTCTGTATAAAAGTCTCTTTAAAACTACAGCATACACAAACAAGCATTTCAGAAATCTTACAGCAACATGATTTTTCTCACATTTGTTTAATCCTGTAGTCAATTCAGAAGACATGAAAAAAATCACTGTAGGTGTAAATTTGTCTTGGAGGTTGTAAGTATCTGCTAATGGTTAATTTTGCAGTAACCCAACAGTCTTCAAACTAGCATGATAATGCACCCATCCCTCTGTTACCATTTGATAATCCTGAAATATTTTGGCACAACGCTTATCTCAATTTATGGCCAGCATTTAATAGGAACTGGGATGAGAGTTGCCAAAAGCCAAATTAGCTAATGCTGAATGTAATGAACAGTAGAGCTTTGATCATGCTCTGAAATAAATTCTAAGTGAAAAGTGGAAAGAAGGATGCCCATGGAATTGAAATTGACAGTATGATTAATATAAGGCATATGAAGTGCCTCTTAGCTGATTGCTAACATTACATATTGGCTTCCATACTGACAGGTATAGTTTATTGTCAAAATGCCCTAATGTTCCACATCACGGAAAGGGGAAAAATTGCCATTTTCTATTAATCTGAAAAACTTGCACTTCTTTCCACTTTTAAGTCACATATTTTTCTCTGTGAAAAAAGATACAAGGAAATTATGGCATGCGTCACTGTACTTATGCATTGTAAGGAATTCTGTTTGCCAGGGCTCAGAAATTCCTCCTTGGTTACCTGACTGGATGATCTGTGATTAGTAAGGAGATAAGAAGCAATGTTTCTGCCAGGGTTTTAAAACTACTGGTAGTTCAGTGGTAAACAGAAATTGCCACCTACTGCAGGCACCACAGATTTTGAGAACTCATTACTCCTCTCTCAACCAAACCTCATTTGTCCTAGTCCAAGCAAAAATGTACAGATGTAAAACTTGCAACTGAGTTGTGGACAGATTCAGCAAAGATACCAAAATGTACACATACGAAAGCAAATCCACTGTATTTCAACAAGCCTTACAGATGGTTTTCCCAAAACTGTGGGGTGGTTCTGGAGACTGAAAGACAATTAGATTTATCTGACTTTTTTTTTCCCGGTTTATGAACTGGTGATGGAAAAGGTGATGTTGCATCTACATTAGAATTTAAACTATTTTAAACATTGACATTTATGTTCTTGTCTGTTGCCTTGACAGCAAGAAAAAAAAAGGTAAATGGTGTTTAGTATCAAAAGCAAAGTCTCAGCCAGTCATTCTTCAACATGACACACACTTTAGCTTTTAACTTTAACTGTGAATAACAAGTTCTTCAACTAGATGCATTGCACTATATTTACAGCTATTTGCTTATTTCTCTCACAACTCCCTGGCTTTACATGCAACAGTCTTATGATGTTTTCAAAGCTGATTCACAAGAACATTCATCCTACTGAAAAATCTCTTCGCCTCACAACACCAAGATAAATAAAGAACCATAAATGAATAAACATATTTTAAACAAAACATAGTGTTTTACCACACTGCCAATGCATCTTCACTGAATGAGTCAAGATTGTAGTGTAATGCACAGCTTTCTTCCTACTGTATTGCATTCACCCTGTTCTAAAAGGTTTGGTTTGCTCTACTTCTGTTTCAAGTTGTAAGTAAATTCTGTAGGACACAGCACATTTTTTCAACTGGACCAAAAGGTGAATCATGCAATGATAAATAACAAACAAAATGTCACACCATGACTCATCAGAGAAAAAAACAAATGGTATTGCAATATATCACACTCTAAGCTGCATATTAATTGTCATCTCTATTCCTGTGCAACTTCAATCAAAACAAATTAATTGAAAAGGGTCCAATAAAACTAGCTAATCTGAAACAACTGTGTTGGGAAAAATCACAACTAACTATTTTTCATATTGGAAACTCATCACCTGCTTTTTTTCCTGTAAAAACTAAGAGGTTTTTTTGTCAGAACTATGCAAAGTCTAATAATCCTTTGCTTTTCAATAAAGGTCAGGAGGAAAGCTTTCTATTCAGCTGGAGTATTTTAATTAAATATTGCAGCAGGTGTTTGAATACGCTGCCAACTCCCAAAAAGCTTTCATTAAAACTGTATCTTAAAAAAAATAAAGACCCATACATCCTCCTCAAGCCCTCTTTTATCTGTCTTTTCTCTGGATAGGTATTCACAAAATTACACGCCATTTTCTCTGTTTTGGAACACCATTACCTGCCCTAGCTATAAAAAGAGTTCTTCATCAAAGCTGCTGGAAGCCAGCCATGCAATTCTCACATCAGCTTTTATGGCCACAGCAGATCCCTGCAACAGAGCACATCCCAGAGTTTAGCCTTAGCTCCTGACCTGCTTCAACTTCTTGGGAACGTAATTGGTCTGTTCAAGCTGACAAAAAGAGAATCCTTAACTGTGAGCCAAATTCACTCTTGAGACAAAACACTGCAGTTAATGCTGAACTCCGTGTCATTATGCAAGTAATCGAGTTTTGCAGCAATAACACACCTCCCAACTTTATGCACTCACATAAAAGCAGCCTAAGAAACACTTCCAGAACTGCTTATGTCTTTAAGGAATGCAAAGCCCTTGGAAAGGTGTATTTTTCACAAGAGAGGAAGGTGTATTCTTCACAACAGAGGAAGAACAAGCCATGGTCTACACAAGTTGCACTCAGTGATTCTATGAAGTTCTTCTGTCAGCTGAGAATGTGAGTCACAATGTGAATCCTAACATGAAGGCTACAAAGCAGTAATTCCTATACACTGGGATACACATAGTTCCATCAGTGCAGTACTGTTCTCCAAAAATATCAGCATAACCCAATGCTTACAGCTTGACAAATTCAGTGGGCATCTGTGACATCTCAAAAAATTCACATTTGAAACTGAAGAGGTTGTCAATTTAATTTTGATGTATATGGAGGAAGGTATACCAGCAAATATGATACATCAACAAATACCTTTCCTTACTTACACATTTAAGAGTTTTTTTCTGAGACTTGGTAGTTTAGCTTTTGGAACTACAGTCAGAACAGAAAACCAATAGTTTAATCTCAGTGGTGTAACAGCTTTGACAACATGTAGCGAGCACAACTTCTCATCCCCCTACAAATAGCAAGGCTGAAAGCAAAAAAAAAGGCAAAAAAAAAGAGAGCTCTATTTACAGATTCAATTAGAATTTTAAGATCATGTGGAGCAAGACCAACTTGCAGCAAGGGTAGAGCATTACTTTGTTGCTATGAAACATTATCACATAGGAATAATCAGCCATAAAAGCCTGCAGCTGACTTGTTCTGTGGCAGAAATTATCTCAGCTGAGAAGGACACTTTCAATTTAAAATGAATTAAGTAGCAATTTTGAACATGGCTCTGAAACATACCTCAAGAATCTCAAACTGGTAATGCTAAGATGTCAGATAAGATCCTGGACCTTAGTAACTAAATCTGAACAGGTCCTTGTGTAACTATAACATGCATGCAAGCAGACACAGGTAGGAAACTGAGACACTTCACCCATGAACCTCAACAGAGCTGACCAGTGCTTTCTTGTGATTCCGAACAGTCCAGGGACGGATGGAAGAAATCATCACTACCTGTGACTTTAGAAGGCCTGCTACTAATAATTAAAAGGGGTAACATGATACCAAAAATGACAGAATCGCAGCTTCAAAACTCATTCTGGAAATGAGAGAAACCTGTGAGGAGGCACTACTTCACTATAGGAATAACTTCTAGCAGCAGTGATTTGGGCTGTGAACCAGGAGGATGGTGCTACAGAACTGTGTATCCTACAGACTTTGAGTTTTGAACCAGTGCTGGGTCTGCACACAGAGACTGATGAAAAGCAGGTATTTATTACCTGAATCTGGGGACCATTTGTACTTACTTACTTGCCTTATGACCAGACTGAAAAGTAATTCTCTTTCTTCTCTGAGGTAAGAAAATGCTGGAAATGAAAGTATTCTACAGTGTCTTTCCTTCTGCTTGTAGATGAAGCAAATTACTGCTCCTTTTTTGTGCTAAGTGTGGGCAAGGAGAGTTCTTCAGGACAAATGAGAGAAGCATAGAGAGAAAAACAAAAGGATGTGAATGTACAGGACTGAGCAAACCTGGTGCATAAGGGCAAGACTTGCTGCAAACAGAGCATGCCTTGGAATGGACTGTGATGCAGCAGCACTCAGCCAGCTTCACCGCTCCCAAACAGCAACGTAAGCCAGTTTACCATCTCCACACCCTGCTGTCTCCAAAAGGGACAAGATGACTCCAGGAGTGCAGAGACAGGTGCTCACCTCTAAAAATAGGCAGTCCTGGTAAATAAATGCAATTGATGTCTTCAAAAGAGACACGTTTATAAAAGTGAAATCACTGAAGATCACAACATTTCAAATCTTTCATCCAAACAGACCTCCTCAACAGTCACATGAAGCTGAACTACAAACAAAAGAAAAGCACTGTGAAAAGGCAAAACATGAACAAAATTTTCACTTTGCTGAGACTTTGCCTTTTTCCCTTAGAAGTTCATTAAGAGCTGTTACTTGAGAGGAGAAATCTCTAAAACCTCCTGGCCTAGATTTTATCTTTTTTTTTTTCCTCTTTTATATCCTTGACCAAGTGTTGTTTGTTAATCTAAACACACACATCCTTATGTACAAAATAAGTCTTCCCCATATTCTCAAAAAGATTTAAAAAATACAATGGGAGAACTTGTCCTGAAATGCTTGAGAGATCTGGCAGTACTTGATTTTATATGGGGTTTTGTGACATAACAATTAAGGAATTATCTTCTAACACAGTAAATTGTTACACAAAGCTAAAGGTTAAAGTCATGTCAGATAACCAACAGACTCATAAATCAGTTTTGCTATTTACATTTTTTTCCTAACATCTCATCCAGCATTTTTACTCAGAGAAGAAATATGAGTACGTCTCAAACACAGGAAAAAAATTTCTCGGTCACACAATATTCAAAAATAAGACCTTCCAGTATGACAAAAAGCATTATGAGAATAAAATTGAGTATATTTTCCCTTCAAACCAGAGGAACATTACTGTTCTTTGATAATACTGAATGGTTCTGGGTTAGATAAGATGGCTTTGCTGTATACAGCAATTTAAAATCCATTTTTATGATGAAGCATTTTAGCTTTCAAATCTGAAAAATATCTAGATGGTTTTTAGAATTTACAGGGATGTTAAATGTAAACTAGAGAAGTTCCAAATACCATACTGCTTCTGGTTTTGTTTTACATGACCATGAATGCATTTTTTTTTTTAACTGCATACCTGATCTTTTAAAATCAGTTACTATGTTTCAAACATTGCATCACTGAACACATGACACATGTACATCACTCTATTTCATCCTGGCCCAGATTTTTAGAAATTTGAGTTTTCTATTGTTGTTTTGTGGGGAAGGGATTCTTTTAAGCTATTTTCCATGTTTCCATGTTGCATTTACTAATTTTTGCTTAATTTCTCTCCCACAGACAAAAGGCATTAGGTAATACAGTTCAAAGCAAAAACATCTGGGGATCACTGACATCCAGGATGCTTCTGAAGATATAAGCCATTCTTCAGAATCATTACTCTTCCAAGATGAATATTTAGACTTTGAAACTAGGTAAATGGCAACAGTTTCTTTGTCAAATTGTGTTGCCTGAAGCAAATATAAAACATGCTTTAGGATTCTAAAATATCATTTCTAAAAGAAAGAATGCCATTGCAGAAAGGTTTGCTTAATTTTCCTATAACCATGACAGAGAGACAAGAAGATACAGTTGATTGATCAGAGAGGTGCTTTGCTACCCTGTTCTTTCAGAGGTTAAGTCCTTGATCTCATTAAGGACATAGTGGTTGTTAGTAAGGGTAATTTTTCTGACAATGCTTTGCTTTTGAGGGATACAGATTTAATTTCTTTTGGTTTGGTTAAAAGTTCACCTCTCCATTTCTTTCCCTTCTTTTTATTCCCCACCATGATAGCAATCTTACCTTCATGTGGCCAATTCAATTTTTTTGTCCTTTGATTATTTCTTTTAAAGCTTAAATACATATGGCTGACCTTTATTTTAATTTGAATTCTCCTTCATACTTTTAGAATATTATCAAACTTGTTATCTCCAAGTGAACTTGCTGTTGCACAGTAAAAGTACTCTCTTTTGCCCCATCAGCAGCAGGATGTGTTTAATAGGATGAATCACTGGGCTTCTCTGATCAATCTGTATTTCACACTGCCAGGTCTCAACATATTCTCTTTAGAAATGCACTCTTAATAACTCTTCTTGTGGCCCGAAGCTCCTGAGGTGTTATGTCTCAGGAGCGCTCAGTTCTGTGTCTGGTATTAACAGTGAGGATATAGCCATTCACACAATTAACATGCCACCCCTGTGTAACCCAAAAGACTGATGCACAAGACCCATCATTTGCATCCAACACAGCAATCCTGGCCCATTCCAAACAGGGTATAGTAACAGTTTAGCATCTAAGTTTACTACAAGAATGATAGAGATTCAACCATTAAGGAACTTCTATAAATAGAAAACCTAAGGTGATGGCTCACATTTTGTTTTTAAGTGTTATGTGTCTTCTCTTTCTAGATATGTGTATAGCAACAGCATTTTTTAAAAAGGTTCATTTAAAACCATACAGTTTTCTGAATATATAATGCTGCTTGTAACACTGCACATAGAGCTGTTTTTCAGAATGTATACTTGTCTCTCTGAAATGCAGAGAAGCAATAAAGACAGACATTATTTTCTTCAAATATAATACATGTCTTCTTGACATAAAACATTTATATACAGTTTCTGAAAGTAAGTCTGGTTAGACTTCGTCACTGAGAGAAAACTGTTATTAAGATCAGGGATCAGTTGAATTTTTCCATAAGGCAATAAGGAGTTACAAAATCCAATTTTGCCAATCAAAACTTCCAACTGTATCCAAATGATTAAAAATCACAATGCTGATCAAAGCTTTGGGCTTGTTTTAATGTTTTTTCTTTTCCCTTGCTATGAGACTTATGCTCAATAGCTCACACCTAACAGGTTAGGAATGCCAACCAGGTCTGCTATCTAAAAAGCACATGCTGTAACTCTCAGTCAATAATAGGTCTAGGAGAGATGACAGCACAAACTTGCACTCCCTCCGTAGTGCATCATATTTCTTCCTTGTACGCACTTAGATGCTTCCCAGTGGACAATCTATTCTTCAATAACCTGTATGAACTTCTATTACAATTTTCTGAGCAAGAGATCTACTTTAGACAAAGTTACTTTATGAATTTTGCTTTTATATATTCACCTGCAAAGTAAAACCTTGTATCTCAACGTGCTTACAACTGAGCAACACTCCATCATGAAAGTAAGGGTTTTAAATTGACTAAAAGCCTTTTCAAAAATACTAGCTTTGTTTTTATCTTGAATGATTACCAACACAGCTTCCAATCATGAGGGAGTAGGTCTGTGTTCCCTTGCCCACACTACTTAGGCTTAAATAGTGCAAATAGCCTTTGCTGTTTGTAGTCCATCATCAAAGCATTCCCTCAGTGCAGAGGAAAGCCAGCTGGGAGCAGCAGCTTTCTCCCTAAGTACACGCAGCAGGCAGGAGTGGGCCGTATGCTGCATGAAGATGGGTTGGAGCATAAAGGCAGCACGACTGACATAAAATTCCTAATCAGGTTCTGGGCAAGGCCATTTTAATTCAGTCCAGCAAGATACCTGCATATTCCTCAGTCCCACACACTCCATGTACACTGATGGCTCAAGAGTGAGCTCCTGCTCCAAGCACCACAGTTTTGATCAATGACAAAACAAGCAATAAGGCACAGAT
This sequence comes from Orthonyx spaldingii, assembly GCA_013397795.1. NCBI lineage: Eukaryota > Metazoa > Chordata > Aves > Passeriformes > Orthonychidae > Orthonyx > Orthonyx spaldingii. The sequence goes on from VZTJ01003086.1 coordinate 981,770, forward strand.
TTATGATTTAAAAGGAAAGATTAGTGCTGAATGGTGAAGCACAAGCTCATCTTGATGGCTCCTTTTTAAAACTTTAACACCAATAGCAATCTTTCCTTTTTCCTGCAAAACTCATTTAGCTGTGAAGTTCACAAGACAAAAATCCCTGTATGTCTCATAGCAGAGCAAGACTAAAAGTGGAACAAACATGTCTTCCTCCACAGATTAGAATAACAAATATTATCAAGCTAGACAACAGCTTTGGAAATGAAAAATGAAAAGCAATCCCCTATCACCACATACCTCAGAGCACGAGTTTGGAGATCATATGCTGAAAACCAGTTTCTGAGAAAGTGTCAGCATGCTCTATTTTTGTTGGCACAACCAGCAGTGCTCTAGTTCTGAAAATCAGGTCAATGCTACTTTTGTACCTACATGCAGATGCTTGAAATCAGACACCTGTACGTTATAAGTTCTGTCTTACTATACAATATTTATGGTTTGTCCGAGTATTCAAGTCACTGAAACAGACAAGTACTACTAATAATTTCCCTGAAATTAAAGACTAGACATGCGAAGTTGGATCAACACTTTTTTGTTGAACAAAAGTAAATTAAAATCACGTATGAGATTTTCTTTCATCTAAGTTTAATTATCTAATAAATCAAGCATAGCCAAAGCTAGCAGGCTCCACATCCCCAGATGGCATATTGCTTCATTCCAAATGAAGGCAGGAATGACTCTCTGCAGGTTCCTATACATTCCCCTTGCCCAGACAGTAGTCTAGGCAACTGGCTTCAGACAGATACTAGCTTTCAAGTTGTTAAAGGTTAGGGGAGATTTTCCAATTTGTATAAATTTAAGAGTAAATGCCATAAAAACCTCACCAGTTGAACTCAGAGGGGAAATAAGCACAACAGTGCTTGATGAGAAGAAGTACTCCAAAACCGTTTTACAATCCTATGTTTCTGCAGAAAAGTCACTTTGAAACATTAAAAAAAGTGTAACATGTGAAATATGAGGTACAATTCCTAGTTTGTTGTGATTACTGAAGCTAACTACTAAAACAGGTATCTTGCTTAGGTTGTGAAGTGTATACTTAAATGGTTTCATTTACATGAATAGGTGCAGTCAGAGGTCTCACATTTTACAACACTGATCTCTCCAGGGCTTCCATGCAGTGTTAATGGTAATAAGTTCAATATTTTAGTAAGAAAAATGAAGACTTCAAAAAACCTTTAACTTGCATATGAAATATAGAATATTAGAGAAAATTTTGTGAACTATTTTTGCATAGGTGAAGAATGCTGAGACTACAATACTGGAGAATATTTTAGAAAATGTCTCATATATGGATGTGTTTGGTTTCAACTATTTTAAAATTACTATATGATATTTACACTGGATTATCAGGAGATAAATATTTTTCTTAATTTCTGACTTCTGCTGGAAAAAAAACCCAAACACACAAAGCTACATCTTCACTAACTCATCACCTGGGACATCCCAAACATTCATACATGCATATCAAAAGAAAATCAGAAAAGATGCATTGTTTTCAAGCTTCTGGAATGAAATTATAATATACTTCATGTACAATAAAATTACTGAAGTAATTTCCTTTCCCAAAACATAAAGATCACTTCAGCTTTCTGAGTCTCTCTCATCATCATCCACCTGTGCAGGCTTCTCTAGTGCTCAGAAAATAATCACAGAATTGTTTAGGTTGGAAAAGACCTCTAAGATCGTCAAGTCCAACTGTTAACCCAGCACAGTGAAGTTCACCACTAAACCATGTCCCCGAGTGCCAGGTCTATAGGTCTTTTAAATAACTCCAGGGATGGTGATTCAACCACTTCCCTGGGCAGTCTCTTCCAATGCTTAACAACCCTTCCAGTGAAGAAATTTTTCCTCATATCCAATCTAAACCTCACCTGGTGCAACTTGAGGCCATTTCCTCTTGTTCTGCTGCTTGTTACTTGGGAGAAGATACTGACCCCCACCTTGCTACAACCTCCTTTCAGGCAGTTGTACAGAGTCGTAATGTTCCATCTGGGCCTCTTTTCTCCAGGCTGAACAATCCCAGCTCCACAGCCTCTCCTCACACAGTCCTCACTCCTCGACTTGTGCTCCAGACTCTTCACCAGCTTTGTTGCCCTTCTCCGGACATTGAAGGACTCCAGCCTTTCAATGACTTTCTTGCAGTGAGAGGCCCAAAACTGGACATGGGATTTGAGGTGTGGCCTCACAAGTGCTAAGTACAGATGGACAATCACTGCCCTGGTCCTGCTGGCCACACATTGGCCTTCCTGGCCACCTGGGCACACTGCTGGTTAATGTTCAGTTGCTGTTGACCACACTCCTCACAGTTTCTTTTTTTGCTGAAAAGTGAACTTTCATCACACCAGTGTGTCTCCCACCAGAAAACGTTTAACCTTGGTTTTACTGGTCCAGCAGCCCCTCATTTACATGGCTAAAGAAAACTCACTCGAATTACAGAGAAACACACAAAGAAAAGCCCACCTTTGCAGGAACAAGACCCAGATAACAAGAAATTAATTCTCATTCAAAACAATGAATAAACAAAGGAAATTAGGGTAAAAGCAGCATTCTGAAATTCCTAAGTGGGTGTTTGGAAATAATTGTTTTGTCAGATGTGGTCCAGGAATTCCAGATCAAAATAGATAACTTGAAGTATACCCACACACTTCCAACTACTCTCCCTTTAGTCTCCCTATTCTATGTCTGCAGATTAGTGCAGTCAAATGTGCTTTTAAGTGACACATTAAATTAGGAGTCTCATGCCTTTTTAGAAAACGTAGGTCAATTTACCAGCAAAGCCCTCTGGCCATTAATATTTCCATTTTAGTATTTCCCATCAACAAGTCAAATGCAAACATTTTAAGCTTCATTAGTCTTCAGCAATCCCAAATGTCAGTTTCTTGATTACCTACTGGGTTTTTGTATACTACTCCATCTCTTAAGCTGGAAGAGGGATTACAGTATTATAAAATCGCTTAGAACTTGCATCATAAACTGAACTATTCATACCATCTGTTATAAAAGAGCAAATTGTTCTCCCTGCTGAAGAAAAGATTGAGGTTAATCCGCTTCCCCAGTGCTGTGCAGCAAATCAGAAGAGCAGGCTACACTAAAATGCTGAAATCTATGCTTGCCCATTTCATGGCAATTCTATATTATCTTTCCAACAACTTGCATGCACAGCTACCCCAGTACATCAGTCTCATGTCCTAAAAATTCTAGGACTATTCTAGTTCTTGAGGCTGCAAATGACTTTTTTTTTTTTTTTAAACATTTGTATATTATTAGCTATAACATTATTACTGCAGTGCCCAGATAGTTCAGCTGGAGAATCCAGCCTCTGCATGAGATGTTTAAGACAGTTATTTCAAGTGCTTCAGGTCAATAAGCCAATACTACTGCACTCTTGTTAATGAGGCCAGGGTTTCTCATGAGGTTTTACCAATAACTTCAGAAATATTAAATTATTCCTTTCATCCTCTTTGTCTTACCTAACACCACAGATCCCATTAAAAAAAAGTTCATTGTGTTCTAGTAGACTTTATGTAAATAAAACTCTGAACACAGATTCAGCTGAAAAATGAAACTCCTTCTACTTACATTGTCATCTTATTGTTTGCAGAAAGAAACAATTAGAATTTGGAAATAAATTTATTTTCATAGCAAGATTAAAAACAGCAAGCTCATTATACAAAGAGTAAAACAGCTTTAAATGGGTGTATTTTGTTTTCTCATTTAGTTATTTTCTTATGCAAGTATTCTGACAGTGTATTTAGGCCCAGCTTCTCTCCCATCACAGCTCAGTTTCTGATAATGATGATTGAGCTCATGAATGCTGGATTAGAAAGCAACAGTAAGACCCTTCCTGCAAGTAAGTGTCACATTTGAGCTCTAATAAAAATATCTTAAAAGACAAAAAGAAATATAGGAGAACAGAATGAAGGTAAGAGGTAAAAATGCTGCCTACATTCAAGTGCAATGCAGAGTGGAAATTCCTTTTGAGTAGTTCCAGGCAGGTGGCCTAGACAGATACTGTGATAAAAGAGGAAAAGAAGCATCTTATAAAGGAGAGTAGTCTGGGCTCAGGCCTGCTTACCCATTTCCACAAGATTTGGAAATACTACACATACTTGGCTTCCACAACAAGAGCTCTTAAGCTAGTTTGTATGATATGACAAAGTTATTTATCATTTACAATGTATGATTCATGGATGAAGAAAATTTGCAAATAAGAGGAAAACCTAAAGATTTCATTGATCAGAAGAGTTCAAGGAAAAAATCTGCAATTCTGCACTAATCAGACAAAAAAAAGCTTTACAGTTTTTCTTTTAATAAATGAATGAAGAAATAAATTCTAGTTAAGTTACTTTAAGACTTCAGTGCATTTTCAGTATGATGAGGAAAAAAGAGCTAATGAAAATATTTTATTTTTAATTACAGGCATAGAAAAAAAAAGGCAAAGCAAAGCTTAGTGAAGTAAACCCCTCATTTTCTCACCTGTGCACTGTCCCCAACAGGTACATTATTTGAGATCTACCTGCCCTACCATAACAAAACCAGATGTAACTTTACCCATGTCACAGATACATACAAACAACTCTACCAAGACTCCAGTGCAAGCTTCAAGGACGGAAGGCATCGCTTCTGAAAAAGTACAAAGCCACTTTAAAATCTTGCTCTTTACTACAGCTGCCTGTTCAGTTTGTCTCTCAGAGGAACATGCACACACCATCAGGTGATGATCAAATCTAGAGCTGTAATGCTGTTTACAGTGACTGTACATGAATCAAACCATGGCTTTATCCAAGTGTGACAGAATTCCTACGAGACAGAAGGAGCTCAGTGAACCATCACACTCTTCCAATGAGTAAACACCTTTCTGTCTCTCCTAATCTCTACAATAAACACCAATCAGTAATTCTAGGCTCTCCTCTTCACTCAGTATGACAGCTAATTCTGAAAAGATAACTGTGATTATTCTGACAGAAAAAAAAGATGAGGCAAAACAAATGACTAACATCAGCCTTCCTGCAGAATCAAGCCAGAATGCTCCCATTTTGTAAACAAAAGCTTTTTTCCAGTCTAAACTCACAAATGGTTACATACCAAGTTTCTAACATATAAATTCTATCTTGAAAAACTATTTTCTTTTTATCCACCACACTTACCTAATTTTGAACAAACACTACGCAAGGCTAAAAAAAAGTAAATAAATTAGCTGGGTATACACAAATGCAGACTGGAACTGCACAGATTTAACACCCCTTCTGGTTTACCAGAATTATAGTATTGTGCAACATTCTGTCTTATTCACTGTGCTGCTTATGAAGTATTTTATTATCATGGTTTCATTAAGCTTAAAAAAACCAAGCCGAAATATTTTACTTTTAAACTTAACGATGCTCACAAGATTTCAGTACTGTACTGTTCGCTCTAAAAGGTCCCTTACTTATTAAACTTCCAAGACAATGCTGATGAGCAGATAAAGTATGTATCTGTAACAAAATTTATCAGGTATCAGTAACAATGCACCAATCACATTGTCACTGTTAGCAAGGAAAAAATTTATGACAGCTTTCCTAGACTGAAGTTACTGTAAAATTTGATAGAAACCAACTCTATCCTACTTCAGCAGTACAGCAAAAGGTTTAAAAAAATCAAACATGCCCAGTATACAGAACTAGGTTCTAGCCTTTTATTTCTTTGATAAACTCTTTTCAGCTCTCACTCACAAAATTTTTCAAGCATTAACTTGACATTTGGATACAGCTATAAGACTTAATTATATCCAAAATGCTGAGACTTTGTCAGTGTTTAATGGTAAACAAGAAGCTAGAAGATTTTGTTATTTGGTATATCCCCTTTAATATTAAAGCTAAACATGTTCCCTCAGTAGTGACAATTCTTAATTGAAAAAAAACCACCCTAGGACAGTGAAGAAACTTCTTAACCCAGCTATACACCACTGTAACATGGTTACTAAAGCACATATACAGTCTAAATGTTTTTTCTCTTCCTTTAAAAAAAATAAAAAGGTGTCAGAGGGGTGGAAGAGTATATGTTACTTAGGTTATTTGACTGTGTATTACAGAATGAATAATTTTGTCTATTGCTCATTTTAATGTTGAGTTATTCCTCCAGTGAAATTAATGCTTTTTGGTTAAAGGACTTTCCATATTTAAATTCTGCCTACCTGTAGGTAATTCAGAAAGATTTTTCATCCTTCTCTAGGGGACCTGAGAACAGAGGCATTTTTCTTCCTACTTATTTTAAAAATCGCAGGTGTTTATGATCTGATTTATCATCAAAAAAAACCAACCAACCAAACAAAAAAAAACCACAAAAGCAAACTCTTTAAAAGAATATCACACAAGTTAGAACTACATAACATAGCTGGAAGCTACTTCAATCCCTTTGACCTTGTGTTCACTGGAGGAAATAAAAAAAAATAAAAAAACCCCTCTGTGCTGAAGCAACTCAATCTAAGGTAACATCCTATGGAAAACAAAGCAGCTTTTTGATCATTTAGGATAAAATGAATGGGCTCATTTGAGTTAAGCCAAGACCAGAACTTCATCTTTAAACCTTTTCAGGAGTTAGTGAGAAGTCATTACAGCACGAGCTCACAACATACTGATGGGGTACCTCCCATCCACAGGTACAAACTACTGGTTCAGCTGTTTGCAACTATTATCTGCATCTTTCAGCTCAAGGAACTGGGGCAGTGAGCAAACTGATCCAAGTCACACTTTCCAAGAAATGGATAATCAACAAGAAAGATGAGAATCCTGGACACCAAAGGTTGCCTAGTATGGCAAATCAACATGGATAGATGTGAAGACGAAGTGCCTAATTATTTTGTGTGTTATTTTTTGTAATTCATTTCCTGTCTCATTGCTTCTGCTTCTGTTACAGGATTAATTAAAGCCTAGGACAGGGCCTCTTCTGAAGCAATGGTAGCGCTTTTTCCTTCCTTGTGTTAGGTAATATGCCTAACCAACTATGCCTCCTGTTCCTCTCAAGAAGTCACTGCCTTCCCCTGTCTGGAAGCTCACAAATAAATCACTGCTTCTCTCAGGTTATTTAAATTGTCAGTATTTCACTTCAGCAGAAATTGGAAGTCTAATCTCTACTAGACATGATACATATTATCATCATGTATTTGTTCTATAATACAAAAATCACAGGTTAGCAAAGCCGAACAAAAATTAATAACCCATCAGTGGGGGTAATGAGGATTTTTTTTTTTTTTTTTTAATGACACATTTTATGTTTTGGGTTTTTAAAAATCTTTAAAGAAGAGAAGCACTGATGAATCTGAAGTCAGCTCACCAGGGACTCATGACCAGCACTCAGAAGATCAGGTGTTCTGGCCAAGTTTGCATTAGATGGGAAATGCTTCATTCATAGTCCGAACACACCGACTGCTCATCAGCCCTCTCAGATAAAAGACTTCCCTGCAGGACACATCCACTTTACAATTCATTAACTAGGAAGTTGTGTATTTCAAAGATAGGATAGAAGGGGGGGGGGACCCCAAAGAAACAGTCTTTCCAAAACATCTTTCCTAACTACAAAAACACCCTATGTTAACACACACATACTCATCCTTCCATTGTATTGTGTTTGAGATGCAGTCCCAAACCATATCTGAAGGCTTTGTGTCACACTTGATCCTTGAAATTAGTAACATCTGTATGTATGCACCAGTCCACTGATATCTTTTGGTAGCAGAATCAAAACCTGTATCTTCAATGAAATCAAGCTCAAATTCATAGATTTTCACGTAAGTGAAACCATACAAATGAATTTTTGGGACCACAGAAGTATTACACTTTCTTTATAAAAGACATTTTTTTTAAGCCAGTTCAAAAGCTAATGACACAATCTGCTGGAATAGCATTGGGTGAAAAGAGTGGCTGGGCTTTGTTCAGAGAAGACACAGAAAAAGGAGTGTTTAATCCACTGGAGAATTACATTAAAATCACTGTCATGTGCTTACCAGAAAACTAAAATACCCCTCACAGGAATCAGCATCTACAGTCTCCTTTTACTTCATTTTGTTGTGATGGAGAGGTAAACATACATTCTAGGACTTTCTAAAAACAAATCCTTGATGTGCAGAGAATAGTCTTTATTAACTATGAGATGAAGTGTTATATACTAAGAGTTACAGATGCTTCATGACACATGTCTTACAACAATAAAGAGGGGGCGAACAAACCACTATAGAAATGCATGTATGGGATATAATCTAATGAGTTCTTTAGGAATTTATTTGGGCATACAGGTGTCAGTCACTTGAAACTATTTTAGAAGTTCACATTTCAAAATACTGTTTCAGTTTTACTTCCCTTTCCATGAACAGTATTAATGCTATGGGGCCTTTTTTTTTTCTTTTTAAAGAGCTTTAGGCTGGCGTCAGAAAGTACTTTAAATTAAGAGTGCCTCCTGTGCATCCCTGTCTAGCATGTCTAAGAGGAAATATTGTCAATCAAGTCTGACTAGCAGCCACACAGGTCATGAAAGCAGTTGCATAACCAAACAGTGTGGACAGCTTTTGTATTCAAAAGATAACGCAGTGCCGCAGGTTTGAAAATAACAAAGCAAGGGAGGTGTGTTCAGAATCACAGCTGAAGGAGAACAGCAATATCTACATACTTTAATCTTGGAAAAACATTTAAGACACTGGATATCCCTCTCCACTTTCATAAAGACAAAAGAAGCCTGGTACAATTGGGAATGACTGCCTGTTTTGTTTTGCTGCTCCAGTAGTTATAAATGCCACATCTCAGGCACTGCTGCCACTGCTTTGTTGCTGTGAAGTGACAGCTGAGAAAAATGATGATGCTAGAGATATGTGTTATGAATATACAAATAGGTGAGAGACAACTCATTCCCACAGACAAGAGTCTAGACATTTAATTTAATAAGTGCTTCTCCCCTTCCTAAAATCCAGCAACCTACCAAATGTAGAGCCTTACCAAACAATACCTCATACAATGTGCTTCTGGAACTCTACTGGTAAATAATGGTGCAGACATTATTACAGCCTAAACACACTTGACAGCTTCAGCAGTAGCATTGATCTCATTGTCATAAAAGAGACTAGTCCGAGGTATCTGAGCCTACTGGGATGCTGAATAGTCACCTCCAGACAGTCCTGCTTTGTGTGCACAGAATAAATTGAACTATTGACAATGTCATATTTGTTATCTTTTTAACAAGAAATCCTAGTGAAAAAATGTAGTGAAAGAGAAAACATAACTACTATACAATATATAAAGAGTAACTTTCTCAATAAGTTGCACGTTAGTTCTAAAATACTATATAAGGGCTTCTGAACAATGCTGAAATGTAACAGGCATTTGGAGTTTGGTCATGTTGACACATATACCTGCTACCCTGTCATGCAACAAAGGAAAAAGGTTTAAGCTATGTAAGACAGAGGGTAAAAAAATCCTTTTTTCCCTTCTTTTAAACACAATTCAAAGCCAATCTCCAATTAAACCTGTTTATTTCCAAGTCATTTATTTAATTCACACCCAAAGGACATGGCTTCATATCCATAAAGAACATATTCTTCTATTGTGTTGACACTGAGCTAAACTGGAAAAAAAATAGCATGCAACTGAAATAGAAATAGAGTATCAAAAGTATGTTCACAGCATCAATGCACCATTCTGGCAGCTGGACAGTGATAAAACCAGAGTGGTTTGGTCTTTTTGATTCCTTTCTGGAGCTTCAGGGTAAGTTCTGCCTGTCATACATCCCAATACAATTGTTTCCATTGCTCTTAAGAAAATAAAAGGATCCCAGTGATGGATAAATTTAAGCTTAGAATTTCCAGCCATTTCAGTTTTTGTTATATTTCTATTGACTTCCTAATAATCCACTTCAATACCAACGCAGACTTCTTTATAGCATCTTTCCAAGTTAACAAAAAGCACAGAATTACAAAACTAAGAATACTATAGCTTATACAATGGCATATTAGAGGAGGCTGAACTATTTGAAGTGAAACCAAGGATACTGCATTCAGTAATGTCTTCAGGAGTTTTTAAGAGTCCTACATCCACTGGAGAGCACAGGTGTGTTATACTCAGAATAGTAAACTTGGTATGGCCATTGCAATAAAATAGATAACAAAGAATCCCACCCAATCTCAGAGCCCCCTTGTCTGCAAGCTCGTGAATGCCAAAAGGAACAATAAGGACACCGTTTCTATTACGGTGTTCTCTATTATTAGGTCAGGTCTTGTTTCCGCAACAGAAACCTTTTGTTTTTCATGTATTTATAACCACAACTAAGTTTCCTGAATGTCTTCATTCCTGAGTAGTGCAATTGTTTTTATGACACATTGTGCTAACTAGAAAGGATCAGAAAGAATGTGTATACAAATAAAAGTACCCCAAGAAGAATTTGATATACAGACACAGGGCACAACACAGGTGGTTTACACCGTCAGCACCTGGTTCACGCCTCAGTCTAAAGTTCTTGTCACCACAAACAACCGACAATTAATGCCACTCAACTTGTATTTGCATAAAATTGTTTCTTGAGAACATTATAGAACTTGGTTGATAAAAAGAAAATTTTGATGTAGAATACTTGGAGCATCTGAAAACATGTGACTCAATTTCACAAAAAGTTTTGATTAAATAGCATCCTATAAATTAAAAAGGCTTAAAAATGAGACATATGATAGAGCTCAAGGATACCATCTTAGTATGGTTGTACCTTTACTGCAGCAGCACATGAACCATCTCAAAAGACAGTACTCGTTCATCAGAATATTCAGCCCTTGAGGATTTGGAAGAAAAATAAAATAATTTAAAAAAAAAAAAAAAAACAAACAAACCCTGTGGTGCCTAAGCAATAATAAATTCTGAAGAAATGCAGACATACCACATCTCTTCACTGACTGCGTACAACCAGGACAAACTTTCCAGAACAACCAAGTGAAATGCTGTACCTACAAATGGTCACAAAGATCAGGTGACAGGATGGGGGAATCACTGTCCTCAGAAGCAGTAACTCAAAATAAGAGATCTGAATACTGACTAATAATAATTTGGATATTACTCCTTGAACAGCAGGGGAATATTGTACTTAACCTGGTAAACAAAGGAGTCTGGAGAACACAGAAAACAAAATTACTTTGCTTCTGATGCTGCTGAGACTAGTACTGCAAATGCAATGTAGCATTCCCCACTACAAGAGCAATGCTGTAAAAATGGGAAATGCTCACAGAAAAAAATCCAACATACTGGAGTTTTTTTGACCAAAGAATCACAGTGACAGAGTAAGGAAGCCTTTATTTTTCAAGAAGAAAATTAAAGGGTAATTGATTAAAGTATACAAGCAAGACATCAAAGGGAATAGAAGGGTCCTAAATGTAAGAAGGCAAAGAATAATAATGAATGACAAGAAACTGAAGATGGTCAAATGTAAAATAAGTGATTTTTCTTTTCTTACATGGCATGATTTATGCTTGAAAGAAGGCAATAAGGGTCACCATTTTTGCAACTTATGTACATGAAAGCATCATTTTCGTCGTTTTGGGGGGTTTCTGGGTTTTCTTAAAGAAAATATACTACGACCTCAAACTTTTAAGAAACAAGAACTGAAAACATAATGGAATTCATGTCAGTGTTAAGAAAACTTGAGGAGTTTTCTGGCTTTAAAACCTGTCATGTTTAGAAATATCCAATACAAATAAAGTACTACTATCTGAAAAACAATTTTTTCTGTGCATAGTATTCTATGCAAAATACTCATTTTCAAAACTTATGTATGGTACTTGCACAAGTGCAAATGTCATTTGGCAATCTGTGTAGTTTTACTGTAACAGCAAAGGAACATTCCTTCATTTGATGAGTTGAAAGTGCCTCAACAGATCAGCACATTGGTACTAACTAAAGAATTACCAAATGTATAAAGTCTATGTTCTCTTTACTTCAAAGTGAAGAATAATAAAAAAAGGCAAGATATAAGAATAATAACATAATAAACTCTTAGAAATCAGACTGCTTATGTTTCAAAAGACATAAATCACCTAATTAACACTGAAATAAATTGTCTTTTGTCTCACATGAGCAGTGAGAACAGACTGAAAATTATGGCAGCAGAAATGAACCACTGGGATAAGAGCAGAATGAACAATCAGGCCAAGAATTTAAAGGCTCTCCTTGTAAATTACTCCAAAATAAGTTCAGCATTTCACTTATGTTTTATATCCATTTTTCAGTAAGATACAGGACCTAGAAATCCTGTTATCACAAAAGAAGTCTGATGATGCATAATTTTGTTTGTTGTTTGTTTAAAGAAGAAAAACAGCTGACCCTGTGCTGCATCAATTTGTGAAAAGTCATTTCTTCACAAGAAGAGCATTTTCAGTGAAATATCTAGAATGCTGTAGGGCTAAACAGATGTATTTTGAAATTGGCAGCTCCTCGGTAATGGAAGTGGTGGGATTTTTTGGGTGTCCAATTTTGCTTCTGCTTATCACGTTCTAAAAGGAACCAAGCTTTTCAATGTATTTGAAAAGAAGAACTTCAAAGAAAGAACATCAAATCTTCAGTGAGCACTCACACAGAAGATAAAACACTTCCTATAATGAACTGTGAACTTCAGCATAGGTAGCCCACCTTTGCTTCAAGGGCTCAATACAAAGACAAAGCAACAAAGGAAGACAAATTATCGAACCTTTTAAGATGATGTCAATCTCCAGCAGATATCATATAGCCTTCATAAAATGCAGCTACCTTGGAGGGGCTTAGAAAATGGCCTAAATTAAAATTCTACCAGTTTATATAACATTAATATACACTTTAAAAAATAAATCAATGAAGGATTGCTTATATGGGATTTAAGGGGGTTAACACAAGAAACTAATTAATTTATCATGTAGATTTACGTTGTTAATAGGCTGCTGTATAATAAATATTTAGTTGTACCCTGAAGTAATTTTAACAAGCCAAGGGATTCAACACTTCTCAATAGTCTTTTGAACTTCAGTTAGTAAAATATGCAATAAAGGAACTTTTCAAGGAGGAGGAAAATGTGAGTGGATAAGCACCTCTAATGTGGCTATACACCTGTGATGCTCTAAAGGCATGAGATGAACACAACATCCTTTCTTTTGTCAGTTCCTAAATTATGAGGTATTTTATACTCCCATTCTAGGATTAACTGCAAAGCAGATGAAGCCAGCTACTTAGGAGACCTGAGAAGCAATATAATGGAAATTTAACTAGTTCCCTACTTTGAAATGAGAGGAACTCATGAGACACACACAAATGTGTTTCAATATGCAATCAGAATGGAAAAAAACAAAAGTGAAAAGGGATTCCCTACAAGAGTTCAGGTGGTATTCCAAGCAGCTACAGTTTGTGAAGATATTTTATTTTAAACCTGAGTAACCTGACTCTGTTTTCATAGATGAAGGGATGATTCTGTCAGCAATCAAGAACAGGAAATAAAGCATATGTGAATGAAAATGGTAATCTGCTGCTTCCATGAACAGCGTATTTTGTAGACAGAAATTTTTTATGGAAGACCTGGAATTTGCATAAAGCCATCAAGGAGCCTCCTTAAAATGCCTATGAGAAATTGAGCTATCTTTTCCTTTCAGAAGTGGGAGATAACTTTGAATAATTCATTCTGGTCTATATTAAAAATGGCATTACACAACTCTAAAAGGATTGCCATACCTACTTTGAAAACAACAAAGTAACTAGCAACAACCTTCATGGGAGTAAATAACACAAGAACAGTTTTAGCCTTTCTCTTCCATTCTTCTTGGTTTAGTGGAAGAAGAATAATTCAAACAGCATAAAAGTATTTGGTACATGAAGTGTCATAGTATCCCTATGAGGTAAGTAAAGATAATTGCCCAGAGAATTAAGCCACAGAGGTAAGTCTCCCACCCTGGGCTACTACACGGACTGCTACATTTTCAGGTTCATGGCATTCTGTGGTAGACCTCATTCATAGTTCAGTCAGAACTCAAGAACAGTTTTATAGAATAAATCAGTCATAGAAATAACATTGTAAAAGGTGACACACACAAAATGATTTAACATCTGGAACTGTCCAATCCTTTGGAGATACTTTTATTGCACAATTCCAGCGGTTGGCCCATGTAATTATTAAGCACAATTTAAATAGACTAGCAGTGTTCCCTTTCCACATGGATTAGAACTCAGTCTTCATTTCTTATACAGCTATAAAAAGTTGTAGATGATCTGTTCCTTTTTTTTCTTGCAAGTATTTTCCGTTTATTCATTAATTCTATCCTTGAACAATTTTAGGTTGTTATTATTACCATTTCATAAAATATAACTATCATCAATGCAGGAAATTATTCTAATACATGCATAAATTACTTGCTGCAGATCCCAAACAGTTTACACAGGACTATCATGATCATAAAGGTGCACTGAAGTCACAGAACGTAAGACCCTCTGGTATTTTCTGTTCTATTTCCCTCCAAGAAACCACCAGTCTGCAAATGTGGATGTGGAATTGCTTTTGTTTAGATAAACAAGAACTTTTTATTAATTTTTTTCTCTTGGCTAATTCAACTACTGTCTACGCTGTAGTGCATCTGTGGGCCATATAAAGATCTTGGTCTGGACCTAGGCTTTCTAGTAATCATTCATCCTCTCTTTTCAGCCATGAACTTACATATGGGTTTCCTAAGACCTGACATAAGCAAGTCTCACAAAAGAAAAAAAAATAAAAAAGAATTGTTGCCTTTCAGCATCCTCTACCACCATCACCTATTATATTCTACTACCTACCAAAGTCAAGGAGAATACATGCAAGAGCATTTATTTTAGCCATTCAACTATACTTCAAATGGCACTTACTACTGCAGAGTTGTACAGAAATTAACGTGTACATCTCAACAGTCTAATCTGCATACGTGGAATCAAACCAGGCCCTTTTTTTCTGTTGAAGGACCCTGTTTTCATGTAGGGTAATCCGTACACTTGTCCACACTCCTCATTCCTTCTTTAAAACTTACTACAAAACCTTAGTTGAACCTTCCTACAGATAACTTTCTTAAATTCATACCTATGAACAATAAATAAATAGTAACAGAAACAGATGCCTAAAGTCGATGACTCCATATATAACCTTGATTTACATATTTCCTTTTCCAAACTTCTTGTCTATTATCTATCTTTAAACGTCCTGTTTAACTATAACACAAACTTTTTTTTAGACTGAAATAGGTATGAACTCACTATAAGCAGCACCATGCAGAAATGCTCAGTATATGTAATTCTTACTGCACTGCTGGGTGATACAACGATTACCATCTCTCAGGCACAAGCCCTAGGTACAGCCTTCCAACATCACACATGAACAAGGATATCCATGCATGTTCACTCAGTGTACTCATTTTAATCCCCAGAATTTGATAAATTTACAATGGGAATAGCTAATTAAAAGTTCATTTTTTCACCTGCTAAGGTTAATCATTCAGGTTTTAAAACTGTATTTGTGTGTGCATGGGATAGAGATACTTGAATCTTTGCAAAGACTGACAGGCTCAAGGCTGGTCTACTTATGAAAGCAGAGCATGATCCATTAAAAAAATCCAAGAAGCTCTTGTCACATCCATTAGTCACTTTTTCCTACCAAACTAAGACCCATCTGTTAATTATCAGTTCGGTATAGGAGTAACATTAAAGTGGGTAAATGCACTTGATTCTATTGACTTTTCATTAAAATGAACTAAATTTCTACTAAGCTCTCAAGCAGCCTTACAGTATCATCAGAAATTTAAACTGTCCTCCTTCTATCTTAAGCCAGGAGAGATGATAGAGTTTTAAAAACAAAAAGAAGATAATCTTCTTAAACAGGATGAAGCGATCATACTTAACTGTAAAATAACCATGCAGCTGTTAATAAGGCATAAGTTAGCTCTTATGCCAAATTACTTTATATTTTAATAAGTACTGTAGTGTATTTAGATAAGAACATTAAATCATTTGACCTCAAGCTATAGATACACATCTTGCAATAAATTTTTTCTTGAATTAATGCACAGGCAGTTAAAGCAAACAGTCATCATCATCTGCAAAGACAAAACTCAGGTGAAGTTCATCAAAGCATTATTCCAACAAACAAAATGAAGTTTAATCTGCATTTGTCATTACTGAGACTCAAGTTTTACTGCTGTTTTGGTAAAACAAGTCAAACTAAAAAATCCTTATCTGTCAGTTCAGCAGTTTCCTAGTAGTTGAAATCGACCAAATGTATAATAAAGGTAGAAAATTTCCAGGCTGGCAGTGAAGGCTGTGTTATGTATGAAGCATACAAACACTTCCACAACTTAAAATAATCAAATATTTTTAATATAGTTGAACTTCCTCTCTGGCTATCTCCTTTTTCAAAACAAAGCTCCAAATATGGCATGTAAGAACACAGAACACTAAGCAGACAAGAAAATGAAAACGTTATTGTTCTATTTAGAAAGGAAAAAAACAATGAACTAACAAATTTGCAGTTTTTCATTTCTGAAAACTACTACTATTTGACAGGTACCCTGCAGAGTGAGCAATTTTAAGAGACTGGCCCCTCCATTGTTCACAAAACAGACTCCAAACAATTCATTTTGTTCTCTGTTCCTCCAAATATCACATAAGAGTCTTGCCTGACATCCTGTCCATGTTTATTTGAGCAACAGATGCCATGAATGCATCATTCAGATCTTAATGTTTAGCTTTCAAAGGAAAAAGGCAGTACAGTTCTGAAGCAAAAAAATCACCCAATAAAGTTCTGGAGCAAAAATCATCTGAAAAGTCACGCATATACAAAGTTGAGCTTTTAAGAAGTACATATGAATAGTCTGAATTACATCACACTTGTAAATATATCATGTAGAAAGTCTGTACAATGGTAGCATATTTGCCAAAAAGAAGTAATTAATGCACTCTAAAGCAGTAGGTCATGCCACACTGTAAGGCCTTGTTTCTTTTTGCTATTCAACATGGACAGCATAAGCTAGCACTCCAAAAGCTCATTCTCCTTTATTTTTCACTAGACACTCAGGCATATCTCTGGCAATACTACAGGAATTTTAGACAAGACATGGCAATAGCCAGCACGGCTGTTGCAGAGCCCTGACAACTACCAGGTCCCTTGTTGCAACACTCCTATGTAGAGCAATTGTTAACCAGAAAAATCTAATGCTAAGAAAGCAGCATATAAAGTCTGTCTCTGGATTTAAGGAAGACAAGGGAGTTTGGCCTTTCTGAACACTCGGAAGGAACAGAAAGGTGTGAAGCATTTATCCCAACAGCCTGGGAAAACACCGTTTAGTCTGAAGGAGAGAGTTTTGTTTCTTCGAATAAATTCAGATAAGGTCTGAGGGCCAAGACATAAAAGAACTGTATAGAGAAACAGCCACCAAAACAAAGGCAGCTGTCACTTGGACAACTAGGGAGGAAGGGAAGTAAAGTGGGGTTTGAAGTCCAACTCCACCAGGAAAGGAAGAATAGAACACAGAACTTCAACAAAAATCATAAAACAACATTAGAGGGAGTAATTATTGTAAATAGCGTTTTGGTAAGAACAGACAAGCATGAAATTGATTTTAGGCTATCTGCAAGGAAGGCAGCAATTTTTCACTTAGAAATTTTCAGTTTATGTATGAAAGCACCATAAATTTCTACGTAACTTTTAAACCTACCCTAAAATAAAATGTACTTTAGGCAGCTGAATAAGAGGTTAAAGATTTCTTTTTGGAATTAATGTCAATGTATTTATATGAGTGCAAGTTTTAGCAGTATCAGTCGACTTTCCAGGCTTTTTCAGAAGGTCATCATGTTTCCGGCTAAAGAATATTTTAAAGCACTCTCTTCAGCCCTAGCAAATGCGTAGCAACACACCTTTCTCTTCACTGCATGCCCAAGAAAGCCATGTGTATTTTCTAACCTTAGTCTGCACTATGCACTGCAGAGACTGCACGATCAGGTACAGGAGAAAGGATCAATCATTCTAAAAGGCAGTTCATTGTTTCTAACACTATCTACATGTGGATTTTTCCTTTCAAAACCAAACCAAGACTCCTCATTAACTCATATGTTTATGCTGCTACAAGAAGCAAGAGAAAACCACAGGAACATCATTTATTACAGAGTAATCCCTGAAGAGGAATAACTCCATCGTAATATTTATCATCTCCTTTCATGTTCTTTCAGGCATAAGCTACCAAACATGGCCACAGTAAGCATCTGCCCACTTTGTTTAGGTCAGGTTTTCTTAATCACTATCCAGTATTTTTGGAAGTTTCTCCTTCCCTAAGATCATTGTCAAACTCTAGGAGAAATATATACTTTTAGGTAGACACCTGACAGTGTTTAGCACAATTTAATGCTTTCAAACATTTATTACCAGTCACCTCTTTTTTAAATAAAAACTTCAAGATGTACAAGAGAATTATGTTATCACATATAACCATAAATTGGTTTTTCTATTACTGAATATCCCTTCAGACAGACAAGTGGGAGAGACCACCAGAGGTTTTCCAAATGGTAATTTGTAACTGTTCGAATAACTATTTGGCATGGTCTTTTTAAAATTTTTAGCATCCATTCCCTTACGCACATAAACATACGAAAAGAAGCAGTCAGTACGTACTCCTATCCACATAATGATACAATACAGGACACTCTTTTTGAGCAACTCCTCTCAGCACTTTGTGCAGCTTTTGCGACAACCTATTCTTGAATCAGCCCCTTTAACTTCATGAACAGGGTGGACAACAACTGCAAATTTGTCATTGACAAGAAACAGCAACAGAGCCATGCCAACAAAGTTCAAAAGTCAAGAAGAAGATACCAGAGACTGAGAAAATGTCTTGAAAGTGTGTTTTTTGAGATCTCAGGAGGATCCTCCCACATTTTGATGTAAAACAAATTTACATGTAAAAAAATGTAAACTCCACAACTTTTCAGAAATATTTCCTACCCAACGCTTCTGCACAGCATCCTACTCAGATCCTACCATCTCCAAGCAACTCCAGCCCTTCCCCATAGAGCCTAAATTCTCTTCTGTCCTCAGATGTATCTCACTGTGCACATTATGCTTCTTCCCTTGTCATCAGGCACTTTGCACCAGTGCTTAGGCTTTCTCAAACCCACAGTGCTCAGTTTTTGCTCAATGCAACTGTCTGGGGAAAGGCAGCCACTGCTGCAGGAGCACAGTGGTGGTTCCCCTGGCTTCTTGTCTTCCCTCCAAGTTTGTTCCTCTTTTGACTATTTCTGCTCACTGAAACAGGTGCAACTTTTTAGTTCTGTCTGCACAACTCTCCATGAAAAAGCTCCACCTGGCCTTGCCTAGGACAATACACACTGAAGAAGTCAGTGCTGACAGCAGCATCAGACCACAGATTATCCAGAAAACTTGTGGAGAAGCTGTATCTTTGCCCTCACCTTCTGAGTCTCCTCAAACTAGCCCTTCTTCCCTTGCTCTGCCCATTTGACAGTAGTTTTAAAACTGAAAAATATGAAAGCTTTTTTTAGAGGGTTATGAAAATAAATGTTATAGTGTTATTGAGAACAGAACATAGAAACATCCAATATCCTGTCTCTGGAAGAAGGTGCTAAAGAAAAGACAAGCGGATAACAATAGTTTCCCACGGCATACCGCTAAGCAAACTGCTTCTTCAGGACCAGAGCAGAGGTTGTATCTGTATCTTTGGTTTAGTCTTTCCATTCACTAAACATTTTGAAAAATGTAATTGAAAACACATCAATTATTCTTTGCAGCCTGATCACTGTGCATCACTGCTAGAAGGAAACTTACCAAATAAACTGTTTACATCAAAATATTTTTTAACCCTAAAATTTGTTCTATACATAGACAAAGTGCATCCCTGACTGTAGTATTGATCCTAACAACATCTTAAAAATCCCCAAACATATCACAACTATTAGCAACTATTTCAAAAGAACTTTGACATCACTGATGAAACTTAGCAATTCTCGTTTCATCATTAGAATCCTTTAAAAATAGATGGACTTGCACAACAATGATTCTGTTCTGAATGTTTCTTCTAGACATAAAGATAAGAAAACTGTGCTTTAATAAATAAATACATTAAATCTGAACTGCAGAGGAAGCTAAATTAACCCCACTGGGGTTCCCATCTCTGTTGTTTTGCCAGTTTTGGTTTTGTTTGTTTGCATGTGATATAAATATTGAAACATTTGGCTCAAAGTACTCCTGAGTATACACAGGAGACTTGCAGAGCCAGTTCAGTGTCAAGCAGAGGAAAAGGAGAGCAAATGATATCCTGTCTGCTTATGTAATATTTTTTTCCAAAGTTTGCTTCCCACAGTTGGGATTTAAAATAGTATCTTAGCTGCATTATAAAAGCAGAGTATTATAAGTTCACAAGAACCTTATAGTTTACCACAAGATGAGTATGTAACAGATAATTAGAAGAAATAAATTAATTGCCCTGTACCAAATTCTAAACCCATCATCAGACATTTTCCCACATACTTTAACTCAAAAGGAGGAAACATGTCTACAAATGGAAAATGAAACAGAACACTGGTCTTTGTCAGACCATTTATTTGAGCTTAGGCAATTTTCCCAACTGCTGGGATAATACCGCAATGTGTGCAGGATCACTACCTACTTCAACCCAAGTTTAAAACATTTTTGTTCACTTAAAATGCATTACTGGTTCAAAGGCTAAGCAGCTTAGTGTCACTGTATTGCAAGCCAGTGTGTCTATGTAACAGTGAAATGTCTTTTTCTGCATGTAGTATTTAAAAAGTTGTCAGTATTGAGTGAAAAACTGTTTAAATTCTCAGATGACTCTCATTTCAAGTCATTACAGACTCATTCTTCTCTGAAGAATTGAGAAAAATCATTATTTTGCTTATTCTGGAATCACACCTATGCTGCTATCACTGATCATAGAAAGCTACCTGTTAAAGCTATTTCAAGACAACTTTCATTGAGTTTATTTCCCACAGGCCAAACATCCTGTCACTGGGGAAACATCTGTGGGCAGGAATGCAAATTATCAATTATATCTAGGGAGGCATTAGAAAAAAAAAAAGTGCAAGAATTTGCCTTTGTTTTTCAAAAACTCTACAAATAAAATATTTCTTAAAACTGGTTTCACAGTTCTGCCAGACTGAAACAGTTTGGGGTTGTTGTTTTGTGCCATTATTTTCTCCTTTTAGTGTGTTCCATAAAATCTTCAAAAAGTTATCAGAATTCAAATACATTTAACAACTGAATGCTGATCTTGAATAAAATCCCTTCTCCCAAACAATTCTAAGGAACTTCTAAAGTCCATCGAGTTCCTGAATACTTCTAAAATGCTAACACGGACAGAATTTAAAGCTCTATGATAAACAAACAGAATCTGTTTTGAGTTCTGAGTATCTCGGTAAATCAGCAGGGAGAAAGGGCAACTTCCAAAACAATGGAATGCATATTATAAATGTTTAGAGCTTGCCTAGTCAGAAGTGACACCAGTATGAGATAACATGTACATTCGTATTACTAGGGTTATTTCAGTATAATTCCTAGGCAATATTTTTATTTCTAGTACAAGAATAGATCAGGTTGCTTTGAAGGCCTGTTAGAATTTTAGTTCATGTAGCATAATGGTATAATTAGTGCACCAAATAATGTACAATTTTAACTTCCTTTAGGCTGAAACTCAAACACAGCAAAAAAACCCCCAAAAAAATTCTAAGCAAAACCAAACAAACAACTAAAAAAACACCAACAATATACACAAAACTCCGCAAACCCCAAACAAAAAAAACTCCCCCACAAAACAACAACAAAAAGACCCTGAACAGGCCATCCAAAATAAAAATGAGACATCTATCTCAAGTTTTGAGGCTGTGGCAGTTCTCTAGTAGAACTTGATCTCTCTCTTATTTCAATATTCTTTTTGGAGGTACAGATACATGTAACATTTTGATTTATTCAAGCTATTTAAAAAGAAGTATTGTAACAAACTTAATCCTACAAACTGCTTTCACTTAACTACATATTTTTACACATCTTGCATTTCCAAGATATTTTGGAGAAATAGCTATGAGGTAACTCTCTCGGCAAGAAAAAATAACTCTCTACTGACCAAAGATGATGAACAATCCTGTGCAGTGTAACACTGTAAGCAAAGATAATTATGTTATTCCCGGATGTACAAACTGTGCAACATAAACCCAAGTCACTCTCTCATTGATACATATTCTAGCTATCTGATGTGGACCACAGTTTTAAGTATATACAGTTAATTAGTAACATCCAAAGGTATTCTAGGAACCAGTCGGAGTTACTCATGCAAGAGAAATAAAGAACAATTGCTACAACAAAATAACATATATGAAAATATATATTAAATAAAATGAGTGAAGACTCATTTTTTTCACATTAGAACACATGAGAAATTAGTATATGAAATAACAGACAAAAGCTTCAAAAGCTTATTAACTTCTTTTGAATTAACCTTTTTAGGACCCTCAAAAAAACATGCTTCTACTAACAATGCATTAACTTTTTCTCTCAACCCTATTGTTGAGAAGTTGTTGTATTTGTGTAGGCAAAGTGCAGTAATGGATTTACATTCTTCACTTAAAAAATTTTAAACACAAAAAAAAAATCTACTGAGTAAACATTCATAAAATTTAAAAAAATGAAAGGTACAATTTTAAAAATCCTTCCAGTCTTTTATATTTTGGGAAATAACTCACACATGGGCTATAAAATTATCTTTCCCGTTATAAATTTCATTTTTATAATTAGCTCTGTCCCATAAAGTGGCTCTTTAATCCCAGTTGCTATATTTTCACTTTGCTAACAGGCTGTAAACATACTACCTCTCCTTTTTATCAATCTTGGCTAATTAACCATCAGCTTGGAAATATATACATCTGTCTTACAGATTCTTCTTTTGCAGTTTAAATAAACTATCATTAGTATGCTGCTTTGGAATAATATAATTGTTATGTAACTGAGTTAAGAGTTTTAACATAATGCTCACAAATTTTAAATGGGAAATGAAAGATTATCAGTTTGGGAAAACCAGCTTGAAAAACCATTCTTATAGAGAACTGTACAAACTTTTTTCCCTCTTTTGTTCACCACAAACACAACCTATCTGCATAGAACCTTTCACAAACAGATTTCTACTGATCAATATCATCCTGATACTGAAAGTGGAACTACAGAATGTTTTAGTGACTGTGTATTCATTTGACCTAGTATTTCAAGTATTTGCATTGAATGCACGGAATTTTCAATTCAAAGTTATGATCAAACTGCATCTTCAATAAATACATTGTCAAAGTGCTGCATATGAAGATCTGATGCAAAGTTACAAAATAACATTACATATGAACAGGCATTGTAATAAATTATTTCCATGTGACAGCAAACTTCAAATCTGAGGATTAATCTAGAAGATACATCAGCTAGCAAAATTCACTGCTTGAAATTATCCTGCTTAAGCCCGGCAATTCCCAGTCATTAACATCACGCAAATTACCTGGACCATGCACTGCATATGCCTCACTGGATGGTAACTATACAATTTCTATGCATTTAAGCATTCTAGCCTCCTCCAACTTTTTCTTGAAGTCATTTTCTAAGAATATATGGAAATATTTTTAAGCTAGTTATTTCAAGACACCCTTTATAGAATTTGAAGGCCACTAACCCCGTATCCATTTCAAATTAGATATGCAAATATAAATTATTTACAATTACTCTTTTTGACAGATATAGATATAGGAGTACTCTCACAACAGATTAGCAGGAATGTTGCCTCTGACAAAGGAGTGGAAAAACACGAGAGGAAACATGCAGTGAGATCCAGAAAAACAGAAATCTGCCTACAGACTTATTGCTAGGGGAAGTGAGCCAGAGCTACAAGTCAATAATGTCAATCACACTGGGCAGGTATTCTGTTCTATGGAAGAAGACAGCTTTTAGCTGAAGAAAACTGATCACATCCCAAATAAGACATTTATACTTGTTTCATTATCTAAGTTAGATAAATAAGGAATTTCAATTCCTCATTTTCCTTCCACCAATACATGAACTATTGCTCAGCTCTGATAAAAACAACTCCATCTCTCAATTTCTGTTTCCTAACTTGTAAACACTGAAATTTAATTTTGGTTTAAACCAATTGTAAGGATACATTACCATGTATCAATCGATTATTTTTGTATAAAAAACAGATGCCCTTACAGTGAGCATTCTCCTCCGCATGCACACAAGGATGTGTATTGCAATTAATTATCAAACTTCATGATTATCCTAGTCACAAAGTGTTTCATTTTTTTCTTTCAGATACACTTTTGTAGATTTGAGGTATTTGCAGCTAATATTCTAAAATAAACCTGTTTTGTCAAGCGACGGGGCAATTCACCAGGAAATAAAAACATCATGCAGAGACCAGGCAAATCGGTACCTTCATTTACAACGTGTGAATCCTTCAAGCAAGAAAACCAATTATCAGGTAAAAATAGATCTGCACACAGTCAGGACAGCTTCAAACTCACTGGGGGCTCGAATGAGTACTGACCAAAAAAACCTCCAAAAAGCATGCACGCACACACAGGGTGGCAAAAGAGTTTATATAAAGCTAGAAAAGCACATATTTGGAAATGGTTGCCAAGGGTCTTTGGTAGGCAGCAGGAGGCAATAACACTGGGATGAAAAAGCACAAATACAGAAAAAAAACCCCTTTAAACAAAGGAACATTCCCCTCATATCTCAGACACAAAGTTTTCAAAGAATGCTCAGCATTCATGGCATCCAATGGTCAAAAGGCCTCTCCTGTGCAAAACAAAGGCAGTGTTCTGCTACACATCTTCATAAAGAGAGCTGAAACCTAAACTCAAATGTGCACCAACACAGAGGTTCAAAACCTGAAACCACATTCAAGGATTTCCAGAAGGCAGAGTATGAAGACTCCAGGCTGTTAAGGGAATATCTGAGATCTGGAGGTAGGTCTGGACAGGATTTTAATTTGGGAACAAATACTTAAAACTGGCTAATAGAAAGAAAACTGTCAGTGTGTTCAGTTTTAACAATCAAGGTCTTGCAAAACTGTACTCTCGTTAAGAGACACAAATCAGTAACACTAAATCAGCTCTGAATTTATTTTACATTTAGAATAAAATCTTGGCATTCGCATTTACAACATTGAGTTTATTCTCTTTTTTTGTTACTAATGTTTATAGTATAAGTAGTAAAAAATTAAAAACTAGCCACCGTGTGGAATTAATTTAGTTGTGTAAATTATAGTGTATATTTCTGGAGATATTGATCAAGTTAATATACTTTTTTTTTTGCAACCTCCATTTGTATTTGTCTCCTGCTCTGAAAGACAACCACAGGCATTGAGATAACCTTTCCATATGTTTATCTAGTTACAGCAGCTTTTCTTAAAACCCTGCACACCCTCTGCCAACATGCAACCATGTAATCCTCAATGAAAGGCCGATTTTGGTCCTGCTTTTTAGTTTTTCTAAACACATGGACTGGAAATCACCTCCAACATCAATGGTCATTTACTTGTATTTTCTTATTCTAAGCTGGACTTTATTGATACTGAATTTCAGTAGTTTTGTTGGGCATTAAAAGTTCACTTTTCGCTGAGATTAAAAAAAAAAATTGAATAGGTTCCTTTTCATAAATTCTAGTTGTCTAAAACAAGGTTTAGACATACCATCTGGCCCTGCATTGATACATTTGCTTCTCTTCTTCCATTTAATAATCTACTGAGCCTCTTCCAAACCAGATTAGACACTCTTCATGCATAGCTACAGATATTGAGTGTATGAATAGGTAACACACATCCAGTACATTCTGGTCTTCAAATTATAAGCACATTGCTTTTAAGACACTTTAACCATGTCTCAGACATACTTGCTCTTTACAAAGCCACTGAAATATTTCATACAATGAAAATATTGTCACTCCTTTTATTCAGAAAGCTAGTGCCAACAAAAATGGGGAGGGATGGAGGATTACTGTTCTTTATGCCTTATAGTAATACTCAGACTGTTTTCACTTCTAAGAAAAGCAGAACCAAACTTTCTATTTACAGTCAGAATATTTTATAAGTCAGTATTTGTAATCACGGTAACTTGAGAATTTTAAATATTCTTACTCTTGGAATATATTAAAAACATAAACATAATTCTCCCTGACCTAAGTCAAAGAGAAGTGGTTATCAACAACAATGAAGCACATTCCGAATGAGCCAGCCTTGCATTGATCAGCTCCAGAGACGACTCCACAGCTGCCCCAGCAACAAGCAGAGGAGCCAGTCAAAAGACCAGAAAAGAAGCCCAAAAGGAGGTCAAGGCTTGGGAGCCAGAACTTGGCATCTGGGTCTTACAGCTGTCAGGGATACTTATGAGAGAAGTCACTGTTGTCTACAGATTTTGAAAACAGTTGCAGAACAGGAAGAGGAAAAAGAAAAAAACAAATCTATCTATAACTATCACGAGCCAAGCTAGAGCGGAAATGCGATACATGCCACCGCTTGTTTTGTCACAGCATTGTGATACCAAACCACTACACCAAATGAGGAAAGTGTTACCTGCACAGAAATACAGTTTTGTAGTGAGGTGGAACGTTAGACTTCCAAAGAGATTTTTTTTCTGGAAAAGAAACATCAGTGAACAAGATAGAAATAAAAACTAGACAACTACTCTTTTTTGGGTATGTGTGTTTCAAAATACAAACTTTTGCCTTAATTTTTTTTAAGGGGAATAACCTGTCAAATTTTCCTTTGAACACCTCATTGTGTAACTACTACCAGCACCAACAAGAACTCCAGTATATAACAAACTGTTTTGATGCCAAGTTGTATGTACTTTTCATTTTAAAAAACCCAAACAAACCACAGTTTATCTAGAGCTTATTGACAAAATATGAAGCTGCACTGTCTTTATTAGGGATTCCATACTTGCTAATGATAGACACAAAACTCAGAATGACAATTGCACATTTCAAGAATCATTAAACAGAATTTGCAGGATCTCTAGACAAAAGAAGAGACTCAGACCAAGAACTCCAGTTTTGCAAAAATTAATTTTAAATGCATATGCAGGCAAAAATCCAAAGCTAGTGGCAGTTTTTGGGAAAGCTGTCTCCACAGATTCTGTGCTGACAAGCCAAGCAACTGCCAAACAATGTTTCAAAACAAAAGAGAGACTCTTGGAAAGTGCCAAAAGAGATGTTATATTTTGCCATTACAACTCACGCATTATGAAAAGGAAAGAGAGGACACTTGTACTGTGATTCTCATTGGCACTGTGAATCAGGCACATTCCGTACTAAGCAGATTCCCAAGGAAACACGCACGCTAGCCTGGACTGCAAAAATGAAGAAATGTTCAGCTGTGATGAAAAGCAAAAGAAAAGTAGAAACAAAGACAATGCAACCAATGTCCAAAAAATGCATAGTTCTGACAAAGACGTGCTTTAAGTAGAAGTGAAATGAACAGCAAAACTCTTAAAACACACAATTTGATGGGATATTTGAATTTCTTTTCTCCAATCTATTCTTACTTCTAATCAACCTTTATGTCTAGTTGTAGGTTGAGATACTATCTCTTATTTAATTTTCTGAGTTAAGAAGTCCATTACATTCTCGACTTTGTAGTCTGATATCCACCTCCCGAATGCCACAGTTCCATCTGTTTTTCTTGGACGGTATGAAGCATCAGAAAGCTGTCTGAAGGCACATTTCTCCAGCACACTCTTCACTGTTATACAAATAAGCCCTCTAGTGGTAAAACAACCGTGAGACCCACCATATTCAGAGTTTCTGTGCACCCCCTTTCTGGGATAAAAATCTTACTCTCATAATACCTGCTAACTAAAGGTGAGCCACTAATGGTCTATCTACAACCTCTTCTAAAAGCTATTCATTGCAGATGGCAAGCTTACTTTATCTTGAGCATGAGTGGTGGCTTCGTTACTGAATCCAGGGATAAAAACATAATAATCACCACAGAACCTTCAAAGGTACAAAACTAATTTAGCATAATGTCACAGAACTCTCCAGATTTCATGATTTTTTAAGAAGTATGTCAATACTGAGATAATGAACTTCACCACACACTAGCACTTAATTAAGCCCTTTGATTACCAGCATCATAAGTGAATGCTTGTATTCTTTTCATTCTAAGCTACTGCATTTCCTTTCCCTTCATGAGGTATATTTATTCTCTAGTTCTAAATACTAGTCAGTGAATTGATAACAGAAACCACCACCAACACTCACCTATGTTTGTGGCTGTGATTTGCATTATAATTGGCCAAACATTGCCAATGAATCAGATACTTTATCTGAAGCAACTCAGCTTCACACACTGCCAGACTTAACACTGTCAAAAATTCCTAAATATTATGCTAACATTTCACAACAGAAGACTAACATGCTATCTAGTTTTAAAATAAAGTAGCTATATTTTATATTAGTAAACATGGGCAAAAGCCTCCGAATCACATACTTCTCTTACTTTAACATGGCAATGCAACAAATTATTTTTACATGAAAAGGGGTCCAAAGGGACAGTGATTCTGTATTGGCACATAGAAACATATTCAGTAGTACTAATGAAACAGAAGTATCTGTTTGGCCAGATCAGAGTCTGCACTATGTTTTTAATGACTCAAGTGCTCAGTGACAGTATCAGGGTGTGTTTGCAAGCTCACTGCAGTGATAATGAGGGAGACTGTTCATGTGATTCAGAAAACAGCAATTGGAAAGTGATCATGAAAGGAACAGTGACCAAATACTTTTCTGCACTAAAATTATTTACCAGCTTAACTTGTACTTGGGAGATTTTCATTAAAAATTCTTGAATCACAAGAGGAGAAAGCTCATAAACAGGTTACTTTGGAAGGCTCAAAACCCTTATGTCAGCAATCTCACACATCGTGGAGCTGGTCAAGTTAGGTGATCTTGGTTCAGAGCAGCTGGAGAAAAGTTAGATAAGCTAAACTTAAGGCAGGGTCTACAAAACACTTTGTATCTTCATTCCCCAGTCAGCCAGACTGGCAGAGCTGTTACATGGTACTGCAGCTCCTCCAGCTTCAAACAGCCACCCTGGGTTTCTCCTGATGAAAAATGGGGTTAACAGAAGCAAGAGGGAGAATGATGCACATTTGTGCCTTGTCCTGCCAAAGTCAAGCTTTTTCTGAAGTACACACTAAAACACTAGGTAGCCCTCTCAGGACCTCCAAAAGTAAAATTTTGACTTTTTGTCCAAGTCAAAAACCTTTGACACCGGTTTTCCAAATGTAGTTAAATTCTGTAATATAAAGCACATTAGAAATGTACATAGGGCAAAGGTGCACTTTATAGCTAGAGATGGCAGTAGGCCTAAGGAATCTAACATGAATTAATCTCTAAGTCTTGACATTTTGCCAAAATATTTAAGCTACCATTGTGTGTTATAAAATGCATACACATGCATAAGGACACTTTTGTACCAGCAGAATCCATCAGCATAATTGTACCAAGGCAGTGTTTTGAGGCAATGCACTAAGAGAAAATGACAAGGCAGGAGGCATCTTTTGTTTGAAACAGTGTCAACAAAGTTTTAAGTCTTCCCCCAAACTTTTGAAAGAATCCACAATACAGCTTTTTTTTTTTTTTTTTTAAATATTAGCCACAATTACTTTGTGGGATAAAAAGAAGCATCTGTCTCTTTCTATGGCTTCCAAGGCTATATCCTATCACTCACTAGATCTCTGCAGCTTAGATGTCTTTAGAGGGAAGCTGAGCAAAGCAAGATGCAGGTGCCATTATTAATGCAATGTGACATTGCAAAGGAAACTGGATTCCCTCCTCCTTTTTGTTCCTCCTTTCTGTTAGAAAGGCAATTCTTACATTTAGCTTCCCTAGCCAAAATTTGAGAAATATATCATACAGCTGTACATTCTTCTACACTTCAGCTTCAAAAGATGTTTTACAACATACAGCTTTTGATCCCTTGCTGTAGAAATTATTTTGTATTTAAACTGTGTAGCTATAGATACTATGAGTCTCAGAGTTGAATCTACATGGGGGGTGGGAAGGAAGAGCAAGTTGTCAGCACTTCTATTCACCCCACCCTCAGGAACAGTTAGGGAGGGAGGCGAGGGGACATGAAAAACAGGCCAAAAACTCAGCATATTCTCATTTTAAAGATTTATACCAGAATAAAATTATTAAAATACTGTAACAGAGCACCCATATGAGGAGATGCCCCCCTAACATTTCTTCTTCAGTATTATTGTTAACTTCTCTGGCTAGCTGAGGTCTTCGTGTAACTATCACAGCACCTGAGGTTGCTTGGAAAGCCTGATCAACTTGCAAGACTCATAAAAACAGAACAACAAAATTATATAAGGCTCTACCCATACCCAGCAAATTCAGAACTTGCAATTCCAGCCACACCAATACAATGACCATGCAGAGAACTGCAGTCTCACTACTACTGAGGAAATGATCAGTTACATTTTGTGCTACATGTAGCTGCCAAGATAAGCTCCAAAATAACTAGAAAACCTAAAGAGGCAGATCCGTTCATTACTACTGACATACCAGAGTCAGTTTTACTTGGCCATGACAGGACCTTCCAAGTTTACAGAAGACCAGTTCATGTAGCTATTAGCATAATGGCACCAGTATCTCTTTTCCACCTGCCGTCCCCTTGGGGAGGAATATGTCTACATCCCATTCTCACCAGC
Organism: Orthonyx spaldingii; assembly: GCA_013397795.1. Taxonomy (NCBI): domain Eukaryota; kingdom Metazoa; phylum Chordata; class Aves; order Passeriformes; family Orthonychidae; genus Orthonyx; species Orthonyx spaldingii. Next base: position 1,012,558 of record VZTJ01003086.1, read on the forward strand.
AGCTGTGCTTTTGACTCTTAAAGGACAGGCTGCAGTCAGAATCTAGAAGTCATTTTAGTCTAATTACAGGGAGTGAAACAGACACAGGAGCACTGAGAGGAATAGTCTATGGTCTGTTTTGTGGACTCACTCACATGTAAGGAGTTCACCCTCAAATCCTGCCTATATATGCATTTTATGTTTTTAAAAATAATGTAATACACTTTCTATAGAATTATTTTGTTAAACTGGCATCAAGACCACTGGAAAGATGTCACACTAATACCCATCATATTTCTCTTGCTTCCTCCTGCACTTCCTAAAATTACACAGGAAGTGAAGCAGGACTGCCAAATGGAACCAATGTTAGAGTGAACTGATACTTCCAGGTGTTTTCAACATACTATAGTTCAACATGCATTAATAATTTGTCTGTTACAAACCACTCTTCGTATATTTTTTTTTTTAATAAAGCCTCTTAGAAGCTAGAAGAACAGAAATAGTACTTGAATTAAATAACTTCATTTGCTAAGCTATAAGAGTAAAAATCTAAACATTTCCTGTAATAAACTGTTTATTTCCATTTTACTGGATTCTAAAACGAGCTTCTCTCGTATTTTTCAGTGGTTATGAACTTCTGAAAAAATACAAATACACTGAGATGCAGATTAACTGCAGTATCACGAACTACATTTCAAGTTTAATAAAAGATACCCTTATATTTGACATTGGTTTATCCATAATCCCTATACCAGGCACATGTACACACACTTTTCATCATACAACAAATCCTCTGACTAAAACTAACCTTGATCAAACATATTATGGTTTATGAATTCTCAGCAGCATCTACCTGTATCTCCTTTGTGTTATTCATTGTAGAGATTTAGCAGATTATAGGCAAGCATGAGGAATCTCCCATGACCTCGCACTGCTCAAGGCATGAAAAAAGCAGGAGCACACCTTACAGCTTGCACACTGCCACAATAAATGAAAAATCCCTTTGAAAATTACATATCATTCCACTAATTTCTTGTGATCAGAAGAGTGAAAATCTGGATTGACACTTTCTTCCAGTGTAAGATAAAAAGTCAGTGCACAAATGAAGTAATTAAGCCTCAGTTCTTTTGACATTTACTTTCCAGCATGACTCATGACCATCTTCAGCCTGAGTTTAATAAAATGTTTTCACAAAGACTATTAAAAACCCCCCAAAAAACTCTCTACCACAGCCTTTCAATCCATTACTGCATTTTCATGCACAATTTGAGTTTCAAAATCAGATTTCATTAAAGTGTGCTGGGTGGCATTTAAAAAACAAAACAAAGCAAACTAAAAAACCTTTTTTTTCATAAATCCAGATTTTACAAAGCACATGATGCTTCAGAGCTTCTTTTGAAAATGGGTTGGGACAGTAAAAACTACAGCAACAAATTTCACTTATTTTTAAATAAGACTATAGAACTCATGCTGCAAGTTTCCATTAATGACTACTAATTATGTTTACAATACTGAGCAGGTATGTAACAAAGTCAACAACACAAGTACCAAAGTTGATCCAGAAGCTTTAACACTCCAAACCAGAACGTTAAAAGTTATTGCAAAGAATTTTAATAAAAGAAAAGCAAATTCTTCTCCAATTTTTTTAACCAGAAAACATGTGAGCAATAATACCACATCATTAAGAGTCTTTCTGTAAAGAGGTGTTTATAGCTAAACAACAATACAGAGGCTTCAACACGTTTGACTGGCTTTTTCCTGCTATCTGAAGTCAGTTTTACTGATTTCCTATTTTCCATCTCTCTTCCAGCTGCAAACCCTGCATTTTCTACCTCCCCTGCTCAGGGTCACACATTTTCACTCTCCATCATCTCAGGATACAAATGACAAAGTGTATTTACTGTCCAATGCTGTACACAGTTTAAAAAACAAACAAACCAACCAAAACATAGCACATTAGGCAAAGAAATCATAAAAAACTTTGGAGATGGGAAGAACATTGCAGTCCCTAAAAAGGAACACTCCTAGTAAGAACAATACAAAGTAACACTACTGCAAACTGCATCAGAGATAAATGGATATATGGTAGAGCCCTATAGCTCTATCTATTCACAGATTCCTAGGAAAAGCCATTATTCAGGCTTATGCTGGCAGCTACAGATAGTGCATTTGCAGAGAATTATTTAAATAATTTAACAGAATAAACTAATACATTATTTACAAAACAAAACAATTCAGCTTCATGAAATGCTAAGCCAGTCTTGAAATGGTTGTGAGGCAGGAAGGCTTTGAATGTTCATACTCTGTCTTGTCATTAAACAATTACTAATCCTAAGTGGAAAGTAAACAATTAATATTAATAGGTATTAACGTGGCTTTTGTCTGGACGTTCATCTTCCAACTGCCAGCAAGGAAGTGTATTCAGTGTATTCAGGCTTGAGCTGGAAATATTTACACATTAAAGGAAACTTCTTTGTGGGAAATATTAAGCTAAGTGGGTTTTAAAGAGATCTGAAAGTCTGATTCTTATAGAGTTCTTTAAAATGTCTTGTAATTGTCTCCAAAGATCTGTTCTCTATTCATCTTCCCTTTTGAAGTTTTGTCATTCTGGCATCCTTGCACAAGCCCAGAAGAAACAAAAAAAATATTCTTACTTGGTCTTCTCCTGCTGTTCTTCTAGGCTGACACTTCTGAAGCACTTATTAGCATAGCTAAGAAATGTGCTCTCTTCCTGAAGTATCTCCTGCATCCAACCTTTCTAATAAGAATACAGCCTTATCTAACAGATAATGGCAATTCATGAGGAATGGCTCAGTCTCAGACACATCCATTTCTGCTTCCTACTGCAAGAAGCCCAACATGACCCTTCTGGAAAGTTCAGAACTTTTAGCTAACTAGCACTGGATACCTTTGTAGCTCCCTGTTCCTACCACCACCCAGCCGACAGCAAGAAGTGAGCATTCACTTTCTGCTATCATTGTTTCTACTAAGACACCTCCAAGGTTTTCTCACTGTGAGAAAGCTTCCTGTGCTCTTAACCTTCACTATAATGTCACAAACACACTGGCAGAACACACTTTAAGAATTAAAAACCTTCTTAGACAGAAAAGATAATTGAAAAAAAGCACAGAGAAAAGCTAGGAAAATCCAGGGTAGAACCAATACGTATGGTACTTACTTATGATGTCAAGAATATATTAACATTAATTGCTTAAGTAGCATTTAACTACAGTATAACTCAAATTCTTTTGAAAAGTAGTATATGGTATACCAAAATGGTATACCATTGTATAAAAGCATTGCACACTTTCACAGGCAGCTCTGGCCAGATCATTTTCGGTTATGAGACAGGTTACACTGCAAATCATCAGATTCTGGGAATTAATTTTGAGAGAGCATGACTACATAGTTGGCTGTACTAATTTACTCTTCCCTTGGCCTCTGCTGCAGTAAGCATCCTGGCCTATAAAGACCCCTGACCTGACCTAGCTCAGCCATCCTTTGTACAGTCATCTTTAAAGATAAAAGTCACATTCTGAATTGTGTAAGTGAGGAATGAAAATTATGGTCAAAATGCTCCAGTTGAGGCAGACACAGTAGTAAAATACATCAATACATTCCAGCTATCAGGGTTGAAAAACCTGATGCAATACCTTGGTTTCTTGCTGTCCTACACATTACTGTACGTGCCCACATATTTAACACATTTCAGTGTTTGTACATGGTTTGAAGAGCACAATTCATTCATCTGTGTGATTACTTTTCAATTTCGAACATAGCAAATTGAGAACCTGAAAATGGAAGGGTCTGAGTAAAGAACAAATGAAAATGACTCACAAATAGGAAAATGGGAAAATACTGCTTTAAGTTTTGAGACTTTCAAAAGTCCATTGGACTATTTAAGCATAGATGTTAACATGAATTTTCATTTCTATACTAGCAGAAAGCTGCGGAACACAATTTACTTAGATCTTTGAATTTTTTAGTGTTTGTTTTCATTCTGACACACTTTTGGCATTACGCTTTATTATTCAAAGTGACCAAAAAATCAACACTAAATCAGAATGAATATCTCAAAAGAACCAGTAGATGGCAATAAAAAGATCTGTGATAAATTTTGATTTTGCAAATAAACATAATCTGTAGTAATGTACAACCAGCAAAACTGGCATATCTTTTTAACTTCATTGATATTGTTCCAGGAGGCTTCTTGAAGCAGCAAACATTTTAAAAATTTTATACAGACAAATCCATAAGTCTTTCTCCACATGCGAAAGGTGAGAAAAAAACCCCATGAGAACAATTTGTTCCTGTAACTCAGAAGAATAACTTACCTAAAATATTTCTCCATTTTATATTAAAACTAAACCTACAATTTCAAGAACCTTTTGCAAAGTAATATGAATACAAAATGCACTGATATTTGAGTTCATTTTTACTCTTAAAATGTTGTCAAACAGTAAAGTAAAGAACCAGTAGAATTTGTTGAGTCTTTAGACATAGTCTTGATATAAGTCTTTATAGCTTTAGAAGCTTCCATTAAGTCTTACACTGAGACTATTCAGCAACTACTGGTAATTTTTGCCAGGGTTTCAGTTTGAAGTTAAAATGTCAAACTATTTTTATATCTCACAATTTCAATGCTAGGAATAAACCAAATTGCAGTGGCTTACCTGTCTAGCAGAGAATAAAAAAATCAAATTACTATTTTGCACTGTATTAAAAATAAAAAGATACATATTAAACTTTTAAAGGAGGGCTTTTAGATATGATTTAGTATGTGTATGTGTGTATATATATATATTAAGTAAACATTTGCAGCTGAGGTAGAGGTATTCTAGAGCAGAAATATTATGTTAATTGAAATCACTAGTGTTTTGGATTAACCTTTTTTAATATTCAGAATTAGTAATGCTGCAGAATTATTTCATGTATGTATACAACAATGTACCAAATAATTACACAGTTTGCATAAAGTGCATTTTTCCATTTTCCTATGTTTTCCCATTTTCACCACAAGTGCAAGCATAGATAGGTCTTGGCTAGGATATCTGTTTCACTGAAATAAAATACCTGATGAATTAAATTGCCAAGTATTTTCCAAAAAATGAACCGTAAAGCTGTCAGTAAGGTTTGTATCTTACCATGAAACATTTTTGAAAAACAGATTTACATTTAATGCCCTAATTAATGTTTACTCATTATAGGTAAATAATCAAATATTTTTTCATATACATTTAACTATTAGGAAGAAATTTAAACCACACATCAAATATTTACCGCTAAGTACTCTACTTTTCAGTTATACCTGAAAATGGACAAACTACTCAGGTTATAAACGTTGTATCTATGCATGCATGTCAGTATGGAAAAAACACATTACCACAGAAAAGAATTAACACATGGAAAGAGAGATACCTCAAGAGTTTTGCAAAAAAAAAAAAAA
>VZTJ01003086.1:1018009-1045858 GCA_013397795.1 Orthonyx spaldingii
CAGCAAGAAAGTTAAGAATTGCCTAACACTCCCAGAAATTATTTTCTCTGATTAAAGAGCAAATAGATTGAAGACAAAGAAAAAATACACACTGCAATTAGCAGAAAGACATAAAGGGGATAAACATACACTAAAAACACTTGTTTTGGTTTTGGGTTTTTTTTAAAGTGGCACTGGCAACTTGGAAAGCAGAGACTGAAAACTTGGAGGGGGCTTGTTGGAGAGCCTGTTGAAGAACCTGACATATGAACACAGGCTGAAGAAACTCAGTTTGCTACACTTAGATAAGAGAAGGCTTGCAAGAGTGCGTAAGATCTAACCACATTCTCCCAAATGCCTAACAAGCCGTTTTCAAGAAGACAGAGGTACCCTCTTCACAAAGATGCACAGCGAAAGAACAAGAGGTCATGAGCTATCAAGTTGCATCAGACAAATTTTTTTCTTCCCATAAGAAAAAAACCCCATTATTTGCCATGAGAACAATTAAACAGTGGGCCAGGCTGCCCAGAGAAGTGACTGACTTTCCCTCACTGAAGTGTCCAAGTCTTATCTTGATAAGGACATGGAGAACTTAATCCAGGGTCCTGCTTTCAGCAGAACGTTTGGGCAAATAATCTCCAGAGTCCCCTCCAATCTACACTACTCTTTGATTCCATATGTGAAACTCTGCAGTTCCTATATGCTACATTAGTTCCTGGCAATTATACAGAAATAATCTAGCAAAACCACCACTTTATGCATAGCTGTTGTGCTTCAACCTTAGCACTTCTATAAACCCCATCAGTGTCAAAGGATTTATACATGTGTGGATGCTGAGGCAGCCTATTTTTCTGCATTTTTTCCCAGTTCCTTTTCTACTAACATTGGCCTTTACATAAATGTCTATCTTCTAAATCCCAGACTCCTGCGTTCTACATGAACAAAGCTATTTGCTCCACACATGTGGAATGCTATACCATGCAGGACCATGCCTCACTTCCACCTGGCCAGAATGGAGTCATGTGCATTATTGCCAGGAAATAATTCAACCAGAACTGTTTTGTAAAAAACAAAACTACCCAACTTTATCAGGAGAAAACAGATTGCACTGAAATCTGTTGCAAAATATTTAAGAAATTTTAAAGGAAAAAAGAAGGGGAAACGCTTTAATTTTGCCATAACAATCCACCTGAAATTGCTTTTGCTCAGAAAGTGGATTTAAAAGATCTTCAACTGCAGTCAGGATGCAAGGTTTACTAATTTTCAAGTTTGTGTAGAATGCAAAGAATGAACTAGACAATAAATATACCTTGTCATCTACCAGAATCCAAACTGCTTGACTCTGGTAGCTTTTCCCAGTTTCTCTGGCACATCATTTCAGAAGCAACTGTCAAGCTTACTGTTGAGCTGAGTGTTGGGACCATTACATCAAGATTGTTCAACAGAAGCTCAAAGAGATTCTACTCAATACCAAGAGGCCTTTGATGAAAAAATACACTTCATAAAATGGAATTCTAAAGAAAAGTTGTATACCAGGCAACTCTCAAACACTTTGATTTTGGATCAGCTTTATTGACACGCTATGATTCCTGCTTTTCAGCTTTTTATAAATGAGCTTCTTCTCACCTAGAAAAAACAAAGCTTAAGAAAGGATTACTTCCCTTACTCCGCTCCATACTTCTTACAGAACTGACTTTTCAATACAGATTTTTCTATGATGCTCATGAAGATCTAAGTCCTTATGAGGACACCATGAAATTAAATCAACACAGACCAACTGGTTACACTATGTTTACTACAAATACACCAGCCATGTCCCTATGCAAAGGCCCTCATTTTCATCTACAGCAGAGCTGATGACACTCTTCCCAAAATCGCATTTCTAGACCATAATGTCAGATTTTATATTACCATTATCAAGAAGGACCTTCATTACTATTTAGTATTTCCAAGCTAATTCCCAATTGCCTCAATGTAATGTAGAACATCCAGGCTAAGTGCACTTCTGCAAAAAAGCTTTCCATTAGTTTACTACACTTCAGGGCTCGATACATGAGTTGCTTTTGGAGGCTAGGACACATTTATGATGAGCTGTACTTCACAGCTACTGCTTCAAAACACCACTACTGATGTACTGTTAAAAGCAAAAATCACTGCTTAAGAGTTGTACATACAACTGATTTCTTGAACTCAGCTTTCAGAGTAGTCCCAACACTGATTTAATTAGCATTCCTTAAATTTATCAGAGTCCACATTAAAAAGAAACAGTCATCAGGAACAAAACTCCTTGTCAACAATTTTTGCAAGAAAAATTTTAAAAAGCACTGCGGAATTAAGATTTCACTTGTTTTAACCTACTTCCCTAACTATTCACCGAGTTGCTTCAGAGCTGTTTCCTTTTTTTTTTTGGTTCATATCAGTGCAGGCAGTCAGAAGTGATTTGGAACAGTTTCACACAAGCACAGACGCGCGCTTGGAATGTCCTATTTTGCACCTGAATTCACACCAGAATCATGTGTCTATGGTGAAGTCTGAATAACTAAACACACTATGTGATACAACTATTTTAAAATTATGTTAATAAGGATTTATTGTTTCCTGCTTTAAGAACATTCAGCTACTTCTTTTTGTTTGAAAACTGCACTGGCTGCAAGCAGTTAGCATCCATCCATAAGTAAAAGAGGGGAGTTTCATCATTCTGCTCCTGGTTCAAATCATGTTGCCATGGAAGCAGATGTTGAATTGATGAAAATAGGTCAACTGTTCAAAAAAAAAAGTTACTGGTTTAATACTCTAAGAAATATTATTATATTTTATTATTTTAACACTTGTCGTTATTTTGAAATTGTTAATATTTTACTCTATGGTATTCTAATTAGCATTTACTTTGCTCACACAATACATATTCCCACCCAAAACGTACATTGCATCAGAGTTAAGAGCTGTTAATGTGAAAAAATGTTTTGCATAAATCTGTAGGGGCTGGGTACAGAATGCTTACAACAATATCATAGACAGTCCTTTGTTACTTCAGCAGTGGGTGGTGTTAAATGTTGCCATATAAACTGCTTGCATTTGAAGAGTATTAGTATTATTATTAAAAAGCACTAGCATTTTTGAAAAAAAAAATTAGGACATTGCTAATACCTATGCTTGGCTTTGACAGCAACAGTGCTTTTCTTTTTAGTTTTGCATCAAACAGATAGATAAATACTCAGCTGGAGTCTCAGTTACTTAAAACTGATTAAAATACTTAAAGACAGCTAAGATTTAAATAGGTTACCCCATCAATAGAACATGTGAAAATACACATAGCCAACTCAAAGAAATTTCTCTTAACATTTTCAAACTGCCTGCCAAGATGCTGTCAAAATAGCATAAACACGCTGTAAAATGTTCATCTTCACCTGCAGCAAACATCAGAAAGTAAAATAACTCACCTGTATAATGTTTTTCTGAATCTCTACTAGGTGATCTAAAACACTTTCCTATCAACACCCTGACACATCTGAATTTTTTTCTGCCTTAACACTGACATACTTTAGATGCATCAGGTTTGCCCTAGAAGTTTAATGTAATATATTCTGTTCCTGAATATTTCTTTACAACTGAAATGCAGAGTTTAATCATTAATAAATACAGTAAAGGTGCATGGGAATACTGCCAATACATGAGATTTGTGCTCCTTTCATAGTTCAGAGGTCTTCCTGGAGACTAAGTAATACTTAAAGTAGAAAGGCTCAGTGGTGCAGAAGTCCCACAAATTTAATTCAGCACAAACCTGCCACAGCACTACTGCATATCTTCCACACACCACTGCTTCTGCTCTGCTCCCTAGTGAACTGGGTCAGACAGCTTCTCCCACGTCAATTCCCTGATCTGTTTCATCACGCACCAGATAAAAGAAAGTTCCAGTGTAACAGATAAGATGGGAGTAAATAGACAGGAAGTAAAGGCAAAAACATCCTCATCTGTTGAAGATGACATAAATCTATACAGCTGCTGTTCATAGCCCCACAGTATCCAGCAATCATCCTTTCTTTCAACCTTTGCAAGCAATGCTTTAACCTGAAATATGTACAACAGAACCTCTGATAAAAAAAATATCTGTAACTAAGAACATGTTTAACTGTCAACACAATGGAAACAATTTTCAACAGAAATAAAACTCATTTTTGCTGTGTTCGTTTTCATATAGTTTTTTAAAAATTAAATTTCTGTATAAAATGTGTTTCACTTTGGAGAACTCTTCTGAACTCTAGGAAGTTCAAAATTTGTGTTATGAAACTTTTTGCAATATAGTATGACCTGAGCTATTCTCCATCTCTTTAAAAAACTGAAACAAACAAAAAAAACCCCAAACCCCACACCTGTGAAGTTGCTAAATACTGTTTAAAATGTACTGAAAGAGTGTCCCAATGGAGATTGCAAAAGTCTTACATTTCACACTGTGTAGTTTTGGAACTGTTTATAACCAACAAAATTCAAGAAAAATCACATGGTTTCTTATGCTCCAGAAACATATTGTAAGACTCATGTGTTGGTTTTGTATCTCTGTGTTTTCTCAGACAATAAATAGCTGGTAATAACAGAAAAACAACCACAAAAAAAATTAGACTAGCATATTTAAAACCATCAAGTATACTGGATACTTTTGATTGAAATGTTTTTAAATAGACTTTTTCTGATCAGTGCATTATGGCTTATTGATTGGTTGTTTTGGGTTTTTTTTAATTAAGCAGAATAATTCGAGAAAACTTGACTTTTCTTTAACCAAATGATTACCTTTCATTTCCTCTGGCTCATCCAGCATTAGACTCCAACAGTCTTTTCATACAATGTTAATTATAGATTGGCGGTCTTCACCAAAATTGCTTCTCTAGATAAGACAACATTTTTCCCCTCTCCTACTCTCAGTACTAATTTACCTTTTCCCTCCAAGCTTTCTTCCCTTTGTTTTCTGAATCTCCCTTTTCACAGCATTTACAGGTAATTCAAGATACAATGTTAAGGAGTTCCAAGAGCTACCTAATTATTATGCTGCAATTCCTGTTCCCTAAAGGATTGCATATAAGTGGAATTTAAATTTAGAGAATAATGCTGGTATTCTTCTTTGGTCTACCAAGAAACAGAGGTCTGCCTAGAGATCAAAGAGCCAGCTGAAGATTTAAACAGATAAAAGAATAAAGCACAGCAAGCAAAGCCCCATCTCTAGGCTGCCAGAAACCCATACTGCTTCCATTTACCCATCCGGTTTTCACAATATCATCTCTCTAGATATGTTGCCCAGAAAGGAGCTATATCATTACACTTAACTTGCTAAATTAGTTTTATATTAAAACACCTCCCTGAGGTTAATGTAAATGTTCACACACGCATAATAGAAGAGTGCATCAGACTGCCTGTAGACTCAAACTTCAGCAAACCAGTCAACATGATTCATATTTACAGTTAACTCTGCAAACCTTGAGGCTTGCAAAATAAAAATGCAAGTTCATAATTCGTTGCATAACACTTAATACTGGTAAAAAGAATAACGAATTCTCCTGATGCACCTCTGTAAGGTGATGCACTTTAGTAACTACACATACACAATCCAGACCTTTTGCCATGAGAAAAATAATCCAGTTCCTAAAAGCTAAAATAGAATAATGGTAAAAGTCAAGGCAATGCAACACAAGAAAGCCCTGAAGGAAAGATTTATAAGGGCAAAGTCCTGCAATTTCAGTTATATAAAATGCCCCCAGTCATCCCTCCATGTCTGAAAAGGAATGATACTGATGTGCTTACTACATGGAATTAGGAGAAGATTAAACCCAAATGTTGTTACAATCACAAATAGTTACAGTCATGACACATAGTTCTTTCAGATAAGCCCTACAGGATACCTCCATAAAGATTACGTAGGAAGTCTTTTTAAGATATGCTGGGGTCACAACCCAAGCAGAGAAATAAACAGTTCACAAAAATGTGATTATTTTGCTTCTTGAAATAGCACTACTAAATACTTGCAGTACATGAAGCAACAAATGCACGGTATCTTGGGAATGCATGGGAAAGTATGGCAACAGCATTCACAGTAAATGAAAACACAGAAGAGAAAGAAATCAAAAAGAAAGACTTTGAAACACTTCTTTGATAGGGAAATCTTAATTTCCTTCTAATATAATATAAGATATGAGGGCAAGTCTACTTCTATTTATCATTTTCACTGGTGTTTGTGTTGTTTGCTACAACATGCATTGTTTGAAGGCAGACTTACCTCCACCAATGCCACAGTCAGAACAAGGTCCATTTTTGAGTCTGGGAAAAGGGCATCCACTTGTGGAGACATTCCAATCAGTATACAATTAGTAACAACTGATATTACACTCATAGTTTCAAAAGCCAACTGAAATAAAACACAAATATATTTACAGTTATGACCATTACCTCTAACTTACTAGACCCCAGATTGCTCTGCACGATACCTCTCTCTTCATTAAAGCCTTAGAAGACCCATTAGTTTAACTTTTTATTTTCCTTCATCTTTTGAATTCCACGGCGTGAGACTTGTTTGGCAAGCAGGCCAGACCTCATCAGCTTGACAACACCACAACAAGGTTGTAACCTGAACACATAAAAGAGTACACACTCATCTACAGTTGTACTCCTCAACAAACTTATTTCATGATAAAGGAAAAATGGCAAAATTCCAAGAGGAACTAATAGTCCTAACACTGGTTTTGGAGGTTCTGTCTGAATGTGAAGAGGAAAAGGTAAGAATGATTCAGAATGCCTTTTTTAAATCACGATCAATTGAGATTTGTTGAAAGATTTACATTTAAACACATGCAACAGCACAAGTCTAAGAAGCTCTTGCCTACAGAGCTCCCACAAAATGTCTGAAAATATTAATACAGCTTAACAATTACATTTGCAATATAATGGTTACTTATTCCAAGGTCCTGTCTGGAATGAGAAAGACTGACATAGAATTGTAGCAACTGTCACAATGAATTAGCAGAAATAACTTTCTTCTTGACAAGGAGCTAGTGACTCAGCTCACCTGATAAAATAATTCCAGTATTCCTTTAACAAAAATCTTTCAGCAAATGCTTTAATTTCCCATATGAAATGGATGACTTAAAAATTTAGTTATTATTTTCAATTCACAAAGCAAATTCATTTCTGCTATTAGGTTAAAAAATGACACCATAAAATAAAATTACTGTACCAGTAATGTTATAATTTTTCAGCCTACTCTCTTGATGGAAACAAACTATTCCAGCAAAACCAAATGCTATTAATATAACTGCAGCTATGCTTGTGACTTATGACCCTAGCCTGATTATTTTGGTGGTTACACGATTGGTCAATGCAGCTTTGCCATTAAGATGTTGGCAGCGTAGATCTGAACTGAGAAAGTACATCCCATGTTAAAATGCAATCAGATTATAATTCACACATTTTAATGACATATTATTAAAATACTTCAATTCTAAGTCCACTTCACTAAAATCTATGTGTGTATCTAACAAACTTTGCTCAGAATCCTTGGTTTGCATGTTTTTACCGTACGTTTTACTTGAGCTTTCATGATCTCAGGATCTCATGATCACCTCTCATTTGTTTAAACAAATAACATTTACAACTCCTCTAAATTAAATAATCCATTAGTTCATTGTGCCCTTTATCTCCATTATGTAACACTAGAAAACTTGTTAAATAAAACTAGAATATGGATCATCCCCTAGAAAGATCCCCCAATCAACTTCACACTCCCCTATCAAGCCACTGCTATCTATTATGGAATGCTAAAGTTTCTGGATGCAACTTAGTCACTCGAGAAAACTCTGGTCAGGATCAGTTCACTGATGCTGCACACTCAACAGGCCCCAAAATAGCTGGTGCCAGCATGATTGCATGGACAAACAATTGAAGACAGAAAATGCTTAACCCAGTACTATTACCATGAAATTGTTTAGATAGACTACAGTGTTCAGGCTGTGCAGAAAGTTCCAGCTCCTGCTCACAGATTCAGGTTATTTTAAAATTAGTCAGCTTGAGTACCCATAACCACAAGGGCACAGGCCACAAGCCTGGCTTAGGAATCCATCTACTTACCTATTCTTCCATTTCTTTTGAAACCCCTGCTGAGCTCCACGCTTCTGAGATTGCATCAGAAGCTACCATTTCTAAAATATACTGGCTATAAAGAATACTGAGCAGTATCTGGAAGCTTTGCTTTGTTGAAGTTGCAACAGGAGTACAATACATATACAAGAACTAAAGAAAAGATCTGCTCTCTTTTCCAAGGCAGCTGAAAGACGTGGTCAAAAACCTCACCAAAAATATCACTGGGATATATAGCTGGATAGATGATATTCCAGGGCATTGAAGAGAACAAAGTACCTACTGAACTTTAAAGTGGCTCATGGGACAAAGACAAAGCTTTCATACTGTTGTTGAAACCTCTTTTAAACAAATGAATGGAAAAAAAGGACTCAGAAGTTACCTGCCAAACACCAATATTCGCTGTGGGTTCTGCAAATGGACGCTTGTAAACTCTGCACATCTTTAAGGCATCAGAGTATATCTCTGTGATGTTGTTTAACACCGCAAAGACAGCTGCCAGCGGATAAACACATGAGAAAAGACTCACGTAGCCAAACTGGAGGAACAGCTCCAGGTAATCATCAAAAGTACCCTGAAAAACAGAGCAAATATAAGAACAACTTTAACCTACAAAAAAATTAAGAAACACAGAAATAATAGTACAGTTGTCAACATGCTTCCTCATCCCAAATCAGTTGTTTGGACATCAATGCTAAGAGTAAACTATAACAATTTTTTAAAAATCTAATTAGTTTGGAATTATTCAATTGCTAAAAACTTCTTATAAGGGGAGGCCCAGGTTTTTCCTTTTGCCTAATGCATTTTCTGCAAGCCACACTTCCCATCCTTATTACATGAAGTAACAGCATAAACACATTCAACCTATCCAGGTTCCTGAGTATCTCAGTTAAACAGTAACAGAAGGAACAGTGAGGAATAGGAAAAAAGCACCATGCATTTAAACTGGCAGAACATTCTCCTGAGAGCACTGTGGCAATAGAAGTTCTAGCATTTCACACTGTCCATTAAAGATCTAACCAGAACGGTAGGTTGGTAAATAGGCCACTCTTTTCTGCTATTTCTGCTTGTTTATTTCAAAATGGGTAGGACAGAGTTAGTGGCCCACTTGAAGTTTGAAATCTACAGGGCATCACTGACATCTGAAAGAAACAATTAGTGCAAAAAAAACCACCCTATTTAACAAATCCCGATAGGTCTATCACCTGATCTTTAAACCAAGAATGTGAGTATTCAATGGTGATTAAGTATTCACATGTAGGTGATCATATATTTACATATTAATTTTGAAGTATTAATAGTAGTTTGCTATGATTGCAGCAATTTTTTTATGAAGAACCAAACTAATTACTTTTAAAGAAAAAGTGCTCATAAACAAAGGATGGTGAAATACCACAAAAAAGTTAAACTAGGATCCAGCTATCTTGTATTTACACAGACATGTATTGTCCTCTCTCTCAAAACTGAAATCATGAAGACTTGACAGTAACTGAAATTATTACAAAAAACACATAAAAGTGGTTATGGTTTTGGCTCCATGCATCAGACACAGGTTTATCTACTCTTTTTTGCCCATCATAGCTGTTAAACTGACAGCCCTCTCCAACACCTAGTGCTTTTTTCCCCTAGGAAACAGAGAGAGGCAGTAGAAGTTTGCAAGCTCAGAAATCAACATGGGGTACTTATTAATTGTATTTTTCACTTGAGCTGGTTTTTAAGTTCCACAGTATAGTTGGGTCTCACAAATCAATCTGCAGGCCAGACCAGAAACAGCTGCTTAACTTTTAAAGCCACTAAGATTTTTTTTCCTCAGAAACATTTTGTACAAACTCTAAATTTTGCTAAGGTCTTCCTTAGGGACATTTGCAGGAACACTCATAGAATGGCAGCCACACATCTGTTACTGCTATCACTTTCTCAGACAATCATTGCAGGCAGAAAGAGAGAGAGCTTTCCTTTGTGCTCCTCCTTCTGGTAACTGCACAGTATTCCTACTGCTTCCTCACACTTTCCTTCTCATTTCCTTGCCCAATATCTACTGGCTTTTAGAACAGCAAAGTATGAAGTAAAGAAGTATTTCTTTTTCTCCCACTCAATTTATGAGACTTTGTGTAGGAAAACAGGAGTCTGAGATGATATTAAAAATTTGTAACTGCAATTGCCAGGCACTAGATCAGCTATAGTATCAAGGAAACAAAACCAAGGAAGAAATTCAGGGAGAAAATTAACTAGAGGAGTGAAGCAGAAATTAGAAAAAGAATAATTAAAACATTATTGTAGGATGTTTTTACATCTTCAACAGGGTTAAGGGCTGGATATTTGAAAAGTAAGCAAGAATGAGGACAAAAAGAATAGAGAATTTAATGTTCAAGAGTACATGAAAGAAGGAAGGAAAACAAAAGAGCCTGAAACACAGAATTCTGTCAAGACTCCTCAGTTACTGAACAGTCAAATGCTTCCCCCTTGTGACAGTTTTAATTTTAGAAATATTCTTGCCTAATAACAGCTCACTGCTTGCAAACAAATCAGTGGTCTAATATTGTTTGTTCACATGCACAGCAAAACAATAATCTTTAGACTGAATATAAAATTAAGGCTTTGAGTACACAGTATTTAGAACTGAAACTGAGGCTAGCAGTAGACACATCCAAGGCAAAACTCTAACTCTACAACCGACCTCTTGGGTCCCCATGAAAAACTTTTCAGGGCACAACAGTACAACAGGTGCAGATTCACTTGATCCAGCTCTGCACAAGCAGCACTGGGCAATGTGACTCAGACACCACACTGGCTTTATATGTGACAGCTGAGAATCAGAAGACAGCTCAGGTCTAAGACACAGAGCTTATTTGGTCAGGCCTGACGCTGACACACAACTTTGGGGGCTGTGCTGGGCTGATGTGCAGGTGCAGTGCTGGACTGTGCTGATTTACCAGTTCAGACACTAACACAAGGACTTCTGCTGTGTTCTGCACTGCAAGACAGACAGGCTGTCTAAATCTATCTCCCTCCAACCTTCACACAGGAACACATTTGTAGAGTTTTTAAATTGTAAAGGTGATAGTTCTTTCTCCTTTGCCCATTTCATGGCACTTCATGCAGGAAGAGGAGAATCTGATATGGTGTTATTATCAAATTTCAAACTGCTAATGTCTACCTTTTACATGAAAGGTACACTATCTACATGTACTTCTTATTCTGTAAAAGCATAAATCATACAGTGTTAAGACTCTTGTGACTCTGCCTGCAGCATCTGATCAAGTTGTCAGTCAGTCTGTGAAGCCTTAACATACACATTGATGTCCACTGTGATAATTCCTTTAGAATTTTAAGTAATGAATTGCATGAAATCTGCTAAATACAATTAAAAATTATACTGGGTAGGAGGTGGTCAAGAACAGAACCAAGATGACACTGAATACCAAAGCTGTGTTTTCAAGAAACAAGAGCTCCCAGCAGTATTGTTTTGAAGAGCTGGTTTCTTCTGCCATCCACTTCTGGCCCCATCCAGACATAAGTGCTCTCTCTCAGGCTCAACATTTAAACTAGTACTGCTGCAAAACCAAACAAAAACAGAAACAATTTCCCTCTTCCCTGTGCCAGCCTACTCATCCTGGTAGCCTTTGGGTTACCCTTGGAGATTAAGGGCATCTTACACAAATACTTGTTTCCAGTGATATAGTGTTAGCTTCAGATACAGCTGTTCATTCCTTCCCCTTCATTCTGGTGTTACTGGGATCCTGCACTGTATCCACTTCTTAATCCAGGATACCATACAGCTGTATAAACAATACCACCAGCAACACTGATGAAGCTGGAAATAAGCTTCAGGTCAGGCCAGACAGCCAAAAACATTTCTGTTTGCCTTGGCTGATGCCTCTGTGAACTACAGCCCAGAAAAGTTTTAATTCTTTTATACAGTAGTACAACGTACCAAATAGGTTCCCATTTCTTTCTCCATGTTGACCTGCTCAGCTAATGACAGGTCTTTATCAGTTTTCTGGGAACACATGCGTTTCTTCATCCTCCTGTTGTATCTCTTCTGGAGCCAGTAAGGAAGCAAGGATTCTGCAAATTGGTTGAGGATCTGCGAAGTTATCAGCAAAGTGGCCAAGCTCTTAAGTTTAAAAAAAGAAATAAAAAATAATAGAACTATGATGAACCTGTGATCATGTGCAATTCTGTGTGCTCTAGTAAGACTGTAAGTTTCTATGCTATGAAGAAAAGGCCAGGCTAACAAACCTAGCAATAGCATATGAAAAATATCAGTGATCTAGTTCCCATCCTTTGCTGTGTGATGAAAAGGACTAAGTAGGAGTTAGTAGTCTAAATATTTTGTGTATCTAGATGTATCTTGGAAACAGTACACCAAGAACAATGAAGGGTAATGCATATTTAATATAAGTCAATGACAATCACGGAGCTAAAGATTCAATATTTTTCTATGTATTTTATTTCTTGATTTTACCTGAAAGTAGAGGAAATGTGATAAATGTTATGTCTGGTATAGATATGTCAAATGTTTTGCCAGAGATCACTTCAGAGTTACAGAGGTCTTGAGCTGAAGTTCTTGTTGTACTGCTCATAATGTTTGGAGCAAAAATATTTTCCTTATACCCAATTTTCATGCATTTGAGTGTGAAAGTTGATTTAAAATACCAACCACAAATTATTTTTGCTTTTATTTATTCTCAGATCCTCACTGTAGTCATAAACTTAATCACGACCCTATCCTCAAGAGTCTCTCATTAGGAACACTACAGAGAAGAACATTTTCTAACATAAAAGGAAATAAAGAGGAAATGAAAATTTCCCAGTCTCATCTGTGTGAGAGACTAATCAAATTTATTTGAAAACAGTTCCTCATTTATACAGAGAGAAAGAATTACTCTACTCTGTTAGGATTCTGCAATAACATTAGAGGGACTGCAACATGGAAGATGCATTTCTAAGAAAATATCGGTGAAATACATTAATTTCCAAGTTTATGTTTCAGAATAACTATTAAATACTAAAGTCTGTTTCAATCAATCCTTTCTTTTCACAGATTCATCAACATTCTTAAGATGTTCTTGGAACTCACCTGCCTCAAAAGCTTCATATCAAACAACACAAAGGCAATGTAGAAGAGAGATGCAAAACAATTTAAGAAGTTGAACTGCAAATAAAAATATTTGGGTTTAGTACTCAAGCAAAAGTTCGGATGCAGAATATCATCTAACTTAACAGCTGCCTTGATTAAATAGCTTCCATGAAGATGTGAACTGTCCATTAAAATTTTCTTTACTATTTTTAAACCTTAGCTCAAAAAAACCCATATTTTCAATATTGGTCTTACTCAGTTTTTCACTTAACAAGCTTAATGCTTTTCTAAAGCAAAGTGTACAAAGAGAACTATAATTTAATTATCAAATGTGGACATTAAAAATACATCACCTTCTACTTAACTTTCGTTTTTTGGCAATTTCTCCAGAGATAACACTATAAAAGGGACATATTGATCTTAATTTAGAATAATTACTTTTTTTAAGAAATATTTCATCAAAATATACGTGTTGGATGATATATCTCTCAATCTGTACAAATGTTCCCTTATATATGTTAGTTGAGCTTTATGTTTAAGCACTTCAAAAGGTTTTATAGCCAAGAGAAATATTCCCTGCTTCTAAAATGAGACATAATTACTGTATTGTACTTGAAAAATCATAATCAAACTGAAGTTTCCTACTTGCTATCAGTGCTGCAGCTTCTGTTTTGGAGCTCATGGACAACACAGGTAATATTGGGAGTGGAGAGAGCCATACACAGACTGAGAATGAAAACTGGGGGGAACTTACACTTTACATTTGATAATTTTTTTAATCATTCTGTATAAATACCCTATGGGGAAAAAGAAATGGTTCTAAGTTTTTTGAGAAAGGCAGAGACAAAGCTATAAGTGATATCTACAAGAGTTTTAGCTCTAGAGGTTACAGAAGGATAACATGCAGATTTAACACCAAAAAAAACCCAAAACAAAACAAACCCCAAATAAACACACACACACAAAAAACAAACCACGTTGAAGGAAATAAAGAAGGAACTCTAAGTAAATAGATGAAATAAAAAAAGGAAGAAACTTAAATGATCTTTTCAAAAAGGAAATAAGAAGATTAGGCAAACTAAAGAGATCAGTATATGGTATGAACTGCACAGGAGCAGACTGATGCACAGGTATTTTCAGGTTCCTCTGACTGGTTGTCTGAATGTTAGTATAGGTAGAAGTTAATCCATGAACTTTGAAAAACATGGTTTACCATAAAATCGTGCAAAAATTGAATGGAATAATTCTCAGTTGAAGACAGGACCACAGCAATTAACAGAAACTTATATATGCAGCATCCTAATGAAAGAACAAATCAATACAAATAAAAAGCCAACTGTCCACTATAAAAGAGGTATCTAAAATAGTCTAGCAGTTACTGCAACCACAATAGACATCTTGTTTACTGTTTGGCCTTGAGCAAAACTGTAGGTCACTGAGGTAATGCTAGGAAAGCACTAATAAAACACAGTACAAGCTGTCTTTTTAAATAATCTTAAAAGCTGCTTATCTGACATACTCACCACTAAAACCTTCAGAATTAAATGATTCTGATATGAAGATTCCAGCCTGTGATTTTCTAAAATACCAACAAAATTATTAATTAGTAAACAGCAGAAGCTCCCGTCATGTACTAGACATTGCTATCCTAAGACACTTTTACTCCACATGAAAATTACTTATCTAATAGTTTATATTATTTCAACACTTTATGGTAAAAGGAATATATATACAGTACCAATACCTCACTTAATCTATGAAGCTAATCTGATGCACAGTATTATCATACATATTTTCGACTACAACTTCGGTACTTTTTCTACTGCAAAAGTTTTTCCTTTTAGATATTTCTTACCCTGAAGAGGTATTTTACAGATGAAAAAGCATCCATCACTCTTAAGACTTAACAAAACGTGTCTAGTTATTGATTGCTCTTTGGCTGAAAACTAATGCAAGACTAATGGGAATATATAACGAAAAGTAACAATACCAAATTTGATTCAAAACCAGTAAATGCTCACAGAAATACACCCATCCCTCTCCAAGGAATTTAAATAAGACCCTACACTCTAAAGCAAGACTAGAGTATGTGAAGTTCAACAGATGCATTACTCATTCTAAATTGAGATTTTCAGTTCATTCAAGATAAACTGTCAGAACCTGATGTTTCAGGAAGGCTGATTTACTAGAGGGGAGGAAAGGGAAGTGAATGGGAGATTTTCCATTTTCTTCTAGTTTGTCAGACTGTACCTTTAAAGCCCTGGCTAAGCAGTAACTGAGAAGGCAGCACACTAGTATGCATTGTGTCAACAAGGCTGAAAGGAGACACCATCAGCTACAGACCTTGCTCAGGATGAGACAGCAGAGCTCTACTCTGACAGGAGCACGAAGTTAGGCCTGACATGTGGAAAATGCACTCAAGTGACCGAATGCAGTTTTTACTTTTAGCTTTCACTACACAATCAGCTTTCATGATAAATGGGTGCAAGAGGGGCGCTTAAAATACCCCAGATTGTTTCCCAAGCTTTGTCACTTTAGCTGTTGAAGTCAGATATTATCTGAAAATATGCCAGGTGGGAGGGAAGGTAGGACAGCCAGATGAGCTTTTCAGCTTATTCAGAGCATGGCAGCATAAACACATTGGATAGCACAGAAAAGGTACAAGCTGTCGGTGTAGCAGGTTACATAAATACTGCCTCTGCTGAATATGAAACATCAGCTTAAAACCAAAAAAGTCTGGATAAAAAAATCCCCTCGAGTTGCCTGTTAAAGACATTTTAGTCTATCTGATCAACATAACTGGGTTTTTCACAGAAATGCTTTTTCTTGCAGTACAGTAAAAACAATGAAACAAACCAGCCAACTGAGTCCTAGATATGAATTTTAAAATCATAATTTAAATAAAAACCTTGAACAGTCATAAACAAATCAAGAAATTGCTTGCTTTTACTATCATGGCTGTCAGGTTGAACTTGCTGAGCAAATAATTTTGGCAAGCATACCTAACCCCCATTTCAACACCACTTTTTATTCTGTCTTCTGCATCAACCTCCCTTTTGCTTTATTTTCCTCCTGTTAATTTTCTGGACCTCCAGCTTTAGTAATCTGCATTCTGTCCTGCAAATCAATGCCATATGGAGCTACACAAAGCTCCATAAGCTAATTCTCCATTAGCTTAATCTATTAACTTTGTCTGAAAGTGACTTCACATGTCTGTAGAAGTGCTAAAATTCAAAATAAACACTAGCATTTCACTGTCCTTATGCTAGGTTACAAAACACAAGGCCCAATCTGTTAAGTAAGTCACACACACAAGGGGGAAAAAAGGGTAATCTATTATAACATTCCTCCTCTTCTAAGAGTGCCCAGAGAAACACTTTTTGATAGGGATGTGGAATCCCAGTCTTTGTTATATATGTAGCATATATAAACACTCTCATGTGACATATAGAGTGGGCTTAGATTTGGTTCCATTGTCTCAGTGCCTCTGCCCTCTGCATACATCTATCAGTAGACCAAAACATACTCAGCAAAGCCAGGTTGTAGGTGCAACTTGCCAGGACAGTCCTTCCTGCCATCCATGCACCTCTGAGCTCTTATCCTCATGCCCTCATCTCACCCCTTTTACCAGCACTATGGCAATACAGCCAGACAAAGAGCTAAAGCAGGGAGGGGGAACTCCACCAAAGGCAGAGAGAGGCTGAGGAGGAAGGCAGGATCACCCCTTCTGATGGTATGTCAGACTCAAGACCAAATCAAACCAAATATGAAACTACAATCTAAGAACACTCAAAATATAAGAAGCTTAAATGGCCATCTCTTTTACCCCACAGCAAGAATCTACTTCGAGTAATTTCTTTAGCATTCTATGGAACAACAGCTCACAGTAATGTATTCTACAAAGAAACAAATTCTAAGTATGTGAGATTCTAACTTGAGAGAAGAAGAATGAACAACTTTCTTACCCCATGATGTTAAGAATTCAGCAGCATACCGATAGATACGGTTCATAATTTCAATCACAACGGCATAGATGATACTGGGCACGTACAGCATCAAGCTGCTGAAGTTCGACTCATTCTCTTTGTGATAATCCAGAGCCCACTGCTCCAAGTCAAAGTAAATCATCATCACGTACAGTGAGAAGTAGAGGCAAAGGCACACAAATGGTAAGGACACCAGATAAATCCGTAACTGTCTCTTAAGACTTGAGTACACTGGCTCCTCCCTCCCAGTGACAGGATTGATACCCAGCACACCGTGGAAGCCTGGCCTTGGCTCTTCAAACTGTCGTTTCATCAGCAGCGTCCCCCAGCGGTACGTCAGGATGGCGCAGATCCGCTTCCACACCTCCAGGATCACCGTGGACCACAGGAGATTGAAGGTGGCAAACATCACGTATTTGTCATAGTCCTCCCACGCAAACACATAATAAGGAATCCCAATGACAGCCATTGGAATCAAAGCAAATGTGAAGTACTCTAAGAAGCCAAAGTAGAGAGCAATGGTTTCGCCAAAGTAGCAGCGTATGTCATCTGCAGAAATAAATTAATCAATTAAGACTACAGTTAACAGAGATGTCAGTACAACACCAAACTTGACCTTACATGAACTTACAGCTTTCCATTGGCCAGAACTTTTTCCTTCTAAATAACACAATGAGTATTATTCCTTCACCCTTATTCCAAAAAGTCAGATGGTTATCTGATTTTTTTTTTATGTTACATATATACACACGCATATAAACATACCATTCAGATGGTAAGGAAGTCAAATATCTGAATAACTACTATATCAACATCACATATCCAGAGAAAGGGGGTAAAAAAAAAGAAAAAATCCAACCAAACAGAAAACACTATCATTCTTGAAAATAGAATTGATCAATGAATAGCATGGAAGACATTTCATGTAATAAAAAACAAACTTTAACAGCAAGTGACACCCAGCTTCTGAAAATTCCCACTGGCATATGTACTCCTGGGAAACAAATTTGTTCAGCTTGCTCAGGGACAAAAAAGGGTAGTTGTGCTTTGATGGCCCTCAAGGAACTAAGGGAATAGATGGACAGGTGTATCAAAATCTTAAATCTTAAACATGTCAGGTAGAATACTCAGGTTGAGATATTCTGTCTTCAGCAGACAACTGATACATGAAATACATACTTCCTGTACTCACTAAGTTTGTCTGCTACAGAGACTTGAAAAGTGCACCAGTAATGGGTATATTTCATAACAGATCTATTACCTCCAAGAAGATATATTACTTATCTTACTAAGAACAAAAAAACAATGTAGGATTATTATTCACATAATCTACAAGTGATTAGATACAGAAATGCATATCAAACTGAGTTTAGAATGCTGAATTCTCTTATCCTTGCCTGCTTAGAAGACCAGACTGCTTGCATGCTACTGCTCTGTATTCACCAGCTTAACGAAATAGCCATAGAAGCATGACCTCTGAATTGACACTGTAAATATACTCTCTGTAATACACTACCACAACAAAACCTCATGTGCAATACCAGAATAGCCTTACGGCTTAAAAAACACTACAGCAGAACTTCACAACTGTCAACCAGATAAAAGTCTCTGAAAGCAGGAAGGAAAGGTAAACAGACAGAAGGATCAGCAGTCCAACATCCCTGAAAATCAAAAATTCATTAACAAATACATTCAAGTGTATTAGCATCATTTCACACTCCAGGCACTCAACATGAAAGACATCTCTAAATTAGTACATATTTAACAGACTCCTGGGACTTAGTTTGAAACTTTGTATGGATTCAGTGTCAGTCGAAAAAAAACCTCAACCCTTTCTCACATAAACAAAAGATCAGCACACAATAAGGCTCCTAACACAATACTCTGGAATCAGGCGTTATCGAGCCAGATCTTTAACTTCCTGCAGCTCAGGAAAGAACCTCAAGCAACTGCAAGACCCAGAGACTTATAATCAGCAAGCTCCCAAACACTTACTTTCTTACTTTTAAGTAAAGTTTACAGGTTTAGAGTTTAGTACTTAACCTTCCACAGTGCCAGACTAAAAGTTATATTCATTTTAAGATTATTCAGTGTCTAAAATATACTCAACTGATGCTGGCATGCAACTACATACAGTCTTCACACAGACAATAAATTTAAAACAAACAGTTGTAAATACACTTTCGACACACCTACAACGCAAAATAGCTTTGAGAGTTCCAGACACTTGGGAGCTTGTCAAGAGTCAGTTTGAAAAAAACAGTCTTGGCTTGGACCATTCCTGTGACAATTCGTGAGATGTGCAACTGCTGTTACACGGAAACTCACAGACACTGAATCTGCAGACTCTGGAAGCACGAATTTTGCAAGTCTGGAACTATTTCAGGAGGTCACACAGGAAACACTAAAAGAGGAAAAATGTGTCCAACTGGTAAAAGAGCAGTGGTTCAATTTCATGACTCCACTGCATGACCACAGTGCAAATGCTGAGCCTTTGAACGGACCACCAGCTCCAACCTGAAAACTATGACCAAAAGCCTATGTACACAACTCCTGCAACCATGAGAAAGAAAATCAAGAGACATTCAGTGCTTCACTCCAGAACAGATACATTAAGAGTCATTATAGCAAAAGATTATTCTACAGCCATCTTAGAATCAAAAGAGAACCAAACGAGAACAGTCCTCAACTGTGTATGTTAACAAGTCTGGAAATGTGGGTGCTTCCTTAGCCAGAGCAGAAGCCATTCTCTTGACTCTAAGACCAGTAAGAACAAGGGTGGGTAAAACAAGGACTTGTATTCACAAAAGACAACAAAGCAACTTGGGCAAAAAGGTAATGTTTGAGGAGGTGAACTGCAATGCGTAACTGGCAAAGCCTTAGTAAAACAACAGACTTAGTACAATACTTACCTCCTACACAGGACTTTCACTCCTGTAGAGGCTAAATGTAGAAGTTAGGATAGACCTTTGGTCTTCTCACACAAATGGAAGAGAAAATTTCTCCAGAAGAAACCCTGCCCTTTATTTGTAGTGGAGTAACTGTTCACATACCTAAAGGTTGATAACCAACTTTCACTCGGCCATACCAACTGTGACGGAGTTTTTTCAACTCTTCTCTATCATGCAGAGGGAAAATTTGAACAAGAATACCGCTGGTCAATAATCTTCTCACTAGAAAAGAAAAAAAGATACCTAGCACTCCTTCAAAGGACACTTACATTGACATAAGCAAACAGGTTACATTGTGTACTTAGCAAGCCTAAAGTTCCTTTGAAACAGATCTAGCACTCAAATCCTAAAAGAGATTGTCTCATGTTAGTTAAAAATTATAGAGCGCAGTTACACCTATTCCTGCAAATATTGTGCTGTCCACTGGAAGAGAAATAGCAACCTTTTTGCATCTAATAATTAGGCCATAGCTTTGCAATATAACCAGATGCAGCTTCAATAGCAAAAAGTGCTACAGGTCATATGTAACTTTGTGGGGATAGCCACAAAGCCATCCTTGTATTAATTATGGCAAAGATACAAAAGAACCTTTGAAGGATCAGCTTACACTAATTCATAAATTACATCACCTCTTCGCTGCAAACAAACTACATATTCCACAATTTGTATTCAGCTTTGTTGTGGAAAGCAATACTAAATGTGTGGATAAACAATTAACAAACTGCTCTGAAGTTACAACCATAGCAAAAGGAAAATAAATTTAAAAACAGGGAGGCACTGGAAGCTGTGTGACAGTATTTTACTATTTCCCATCATTATCTGCTTGACATAACTAGAAAAATACCTTGGCTATATAAAAAAATTACCACTGTGAACTCATCTGACATTTACATTTATTTACATTTTTTGAACCACTAATATGCACAGATCTTCTTCCTTGATGACCAACACTAATAAATAAAGATATTGTTAATAAAAGGACATGCAATTATTAAGATACATTCTTCTAAATTCTGCAGCATCTCTTGCCAACAAACTAGTTCCAGCTACCATAAAAATAGCACCAGCTCTCATTGCTTGTTTTTCCCATGAAAAGGAAGAACTCTTGAAGCAAAGAGGAGGATCAGTGAAACCAAATAAATGAAATAAAACTTCCTTCATATTACAAAATTTATAACTCTGAAGCACTGCTACCAATTCCAGTATTTTTATACAGAGACAATCCAAGTATATAATCATGTAATTTAAAAAATAAATATTTTTTGGTACTGATTAAAAATAATGGATAACATCAACATGTGCAAAAACTACCCAGCTGAAGAAAACACAAGGCCAGAGCCTCAGCCTCACAGAAAGACTCAGGATGGAAAGCCCTCTGGAAGTAATCTGGTCCAGCTTCCTGCTCAAGGTAGGTGTGGCTTAAATTGGGCTGCTCCAGACCTTGTCTAGTGAGGATCTAAAAGTCTCCCAGGACAGAGCTACCAACAATCACTTTAAATCCCTGATCAAATGTTTGATTACCCTGTTGTGAAGAATATTTTCTTGATACCTATTCAGAATTTGTCTCATTGTACTGTGCATCCTTTACTTTTTGTCCTATCACTGAAGAAGTGAAAAAACAAAGTTGGTTAAAAATAGTGGGACATGAATTTCTCTTTATTACAGGAAAATTAATTTTTTTTCCACCATGAACACTATCCTACATCAATACAGTGAGTTAGAGGCAACAAACTACATTGCTTACCAATTGATTTTCCTGGGTACAGCTTTGCCTGAGGATATCCAGGGATCATTTTTTCATTCTTAGCTCTCAAATTTTCAAGTTCATGTTTGATGATGTACTGACATTCTGCCATTGTAAGGAAATTGTGATTGTCATCTAAATAAAAAAGAAGGTTGTATGAAATGGTGCAGCACAGGAATACAACCCTGGCAATAAACAACTACAAAAATTACCAGAATCTGAAAAAAAAACAAACTACAGCAACAAACTTATGTTCACCCCATCAATTTATCATCATGGAAACAAGAGTCACATTTTCTTGGGATAAAAAACAATTTTTTTTTCCTTTAAGAAAAAGAAACTATAGGGATTGCCCTAAATACACTAAGAAGCTAAAATATCAACAAAACTCTAATACAAAGAATAACAACATAGTATTAGTTAAACTGGGCAACCAGAAGTACTAGCAAGACAACATAGACTGCAGGGTTTCTTTTGTAGGTGACGATTTCTCTGATTGCACCTGGACAAAACTAAAATCACACTCATGTTTTTAAAAAGAAAAAATGCATTTACAGCAGTTGGAATTCCAGCTGCTCCTAGAGATTCTGTTAGCAAGGACAGTCAGATTTGCATTAATAATGTAAAGGCATGAAAGAAATGGAAGTGGCACTTTTCAACTGACAATTCTTCTGAAGGCTTCCTAATCTCAGGAAAGCAAGGTCACAAAAGTAAAGACACTGCAACAGTTATTGCACACAGCAGTGTTGTTGAGGAAAACTGAACAACAAAACTTCAAAATTGTTTCAGACGGACCCAAGAACCTTTATATTGAAAATGTGGTGAAAGGCATCGCGCAAACAGACACATCTGAAGTATTAGCAAGACTAAGTTGGAACTCCAGTATTTACCCGTAGAGCAAAAAAATTAGTTCTGCCACTGTAGGGGGGTTAAGTACCTTAGAAGCAGCACATTTAAAAGGAAATGTTTCTATGTTGGCACCTCCACAAAATAAAAGAGAAAAAAGAGCGATGCCAATAATCATGCCCAAATTCCACTGAATGCCTCTGTAGTTAATTAATCGTTTAATTGTTCGATGTGTACATGTAACAGAGAAAAATGTTTCTATTTTTCCCAGCTAATTGTAAGATAATAAGCCTCAAAACTGGCTCACAGAAACTAAATTGCTACATTAATTCATAACACAGTTTGTTAATCATGAAGTTATGTTTATCAACTATTTTTCTTGTCTTATTTTCAAAGAAAATCTTTCATACAAGTAAAAGACTGTCTGGAGCATAGAAAAGTATAAAGCAGAGACATGCAAAAAATTAAAACCATGTGAAAGAAAACAAAATTCATTATATGACCTGAATTTCCATAGTTAAAAACAAATATTTTTTTCATGACTCGGTCTTCTTCTTGCTGTTCACAGTTACCATTCCAAAGAATAGAAAGACCATAAAAGATTTAGCAGTGTAATTGCTTATAATCTTTACTCACCACTTTGCAATGACAAAGATTCCTACAATTGCTTACCTGCAAAATGTTTGAAAGTTTTTCTACTGCTGTACGTAAAAGTTCTCATTGAGTTATCACTGCATTCCTTCACCAAACCTACAGTTTCAGCTCCCAGCAACAGCCTTAAGTGGGAAGCTCCAACTAGATAAATATTTTCCACTCCATTTTCCGTAACCAGTGGTTTAATCAGTAGTTGTGCACCTTTAAAGTAAAGACAGGTAAAATAAGCAAGAAAATACATTAAAATTATGTCTAAAAGCCATAGTATTTTAGCATCCAATATATTGGCCCTAGCTAGCAGGAGTGCTGGAAATGTCTCTTTTTATGGGGACAAAGAGTTAAGGTTTCAACAGCACTTGACACATGGTGTTCAGAATCTTGCAGGGTCACCCCCTGATTTAGCCCTGTTTCTGTTGAAGCACTCTAAACAATGAGCTGGAACAATGGGGACTGTTTGGATCTATTCCCCTAATGTTCACACCACAAAAGCAAGACATGCCTCTGCAAACAGTCCCACTGGTTTTAAGGAGACCAGATTTTTGAAACAGAAACATCCCTAACTTATCTAACAGAGGCCTGAAAGCAAGTTTGTAGTCACAAGTCCAGTAGCCACAGAAATATTACTGACCATAAGTCACAAGTTACAACAGCCATAAATAATGACTCTTTTATTAAAAAAAGGGAAAAAAAAGTCCAAGCAATTATAAATTAATTAGTTTAACTTCAATTCCCAGAAGCATACCAACATGAGTAGCGAAATACGGTAAGACCCTCCATGCTACCAAAAAATATTAATAAAATCCAACATGAAGTTACCAAGATTAAATTGCTTTCTGCTAACTTAATTTTGGTCTACAACATAGTACAAAGTCTTATGGATGGGATATGAAGTGTCTTCACTTAGGCAAGGCTTACCATGTTTCCATAAGCAACAGGAGAAACATGTCTAGACAACTGCCATAAAAACTGACATGAAAGCTACACTGAAAGATAGGTTATCGGTGCTTCAGTGCAAAAAATTGAAGAATTCTAGAGTTCAACTGGCATTTGACCTTAAGTCAATGTTTTCATTAGTTACAGGGTTAAGTGGGCTTAAAAAATGCAAAACAAAATGACATTGGCAAACAAGCATTATACCACAAATTCTCTGAAAACTACTTTTCCGTATGTCTTCACATTATGGTGACAGCAAATTTTATTTCAAAGTGTTACAGAAGATCATATTGTACTCACCTCCATTTGCCTTTTTGTCCACAATTCGTTTAGTGAACCATTCTATGGTTTCTTCTTTGGTGCCTTTTGCAAGTTCAATTACTACCAGAGGCCTGAAGTTAGACTCAACAGTATCCAAGAAAGACCAGCTTTCCATCACCTCTTTTTTTTTTTCCGCCATCTCTTGAGAGCTTGCTAAGTACAAAACCAAATAAAATGCTAAAAAATATTTGGTACCAATGTAAAAAACACAAAACTTTACTCTAGTGAGTTACACAAGTCAGTGCTTAGCAAAGGCATAGATATGCACTTACTACTACTAGGCTGAGTAACCTCTGCAGTTGTCAAGATGCTACCAATCTCCCATGGCATTTGTGTCCTACTCTCCAGGTAGGAAAATTGTTGTTGCTATGTATAGCAAAGCAGTAATGACAGGAAAGCAAATAAATACATTAAAACAAATCAATAAAGTGAAACTATCCTCAAAAACAACAGCTTGCAACTTGCTACAGTGTATTTGTCAGCAAATGAAAACATTAACAGAAACTTAGTCAAACAGATGTAAAAATCAGTAAGATTCTCATTGGCATGAGTATGCAAACATTTTAAGTATAAGGAGGAACCTTCTCAGTTAATCTTGTGAAGCTTTAACCATACCATCTTGGGTATGTAAGACACCTATCATATAGATAGGCAAATTAAACTCAAAGCACTTAAATGACTTTCTGCAACCTATAAATCAAGTGTTCTGTGACAAAGTCCGACTGGAAAGCATTGAGCATTAGCACAGTTTTATGTGTAAATAATCCAAATTATCTAAGCAGGCCTTTATAGACTCACAGACCCATTTAGGTTGGAAAAGGCCTTCAAGATTGAGTCCAACCATCAATGCAGCACTTCCAAGTCCACCACTAAACAATGTCCCCAAGAGTCACATCTACAGAGCTTTTAAATACCTCCAAGGATGGTGACTCAACCATTTCCCTGGACAACCTGTTTCAATGCTTGGCAACCCTTTCCATAATGAAATTTTCCACAAAATTTTAATGGCACAACTTGAAGCCATTTTCTCTTATCACTGGTTACTTGGCAGACCCCCACCTTGCACCAACCTCCTGTCAGGTAGTTGTAGAGAGTGATAAGGTTTCCTCTGAGCCTTCTTTTCTTCAGGCTGAACAACCCCAGACACTTCTAATTTATATAAAATTTGTTAACAAGACTAAAGATTCTACAGAGATCATTACATCATGCTTCCTAAAGCACCTTAGAGATGTTGATATAAAACAATAAATCTGATAACTAACCTACTCCAGTAAAAAAAAAAAAAAGGTAAAAAAAAACAAACAAAAAACCTATCAAAGATTTAATTTACTAAATTTAAAAGTGAGGGGAAAGTTTGATGATTTTGGTTCGGGGCTTTTTTCTGCTATTAACTTGACTGAAGAAGAAAGTTTACCCACTGCCTTTAAGCAGTTTCCCCCCTCCTGTTAAAACACTGAAAATACTTAATTTCTAAGGAAGTTGCTCTAAGGATGCAATTCAGCTTTTAATGACAGTTATGCTTCTGTAATTCAAGGACAAACCAGTCTCCAGTCTTTCATATTATTCATCCTACAAAATACAATGAGATTGTAAATATATGCACATCATAATAAACAATGCTATTCACTTCTGACTGGCAGAAAAAAGCTTTCAAGCCAAATTTCAATGGGATTTCAGTTAGTTTCACTTGCCTTTTCACGGGCACACAATTCTGCAACATTCAGATTTACAGCTCTGAACCCAAGTATTCATGTCTTTAAAAGAAATGCACTAGTAATAAAGTATTTTGAAACATTTAGAATGCATATCTGCATAAACAATGAACCAGGCAGAGGTAAACATAATCAGGGATGAGGCACTGTAACTGAGATCATCAGTAATTAACTACACTGTCTTGACGAGTCACTCCACCTTAATGCACCATTATCCATAATCAGGGGGTTGCAGGGATCTGCTAAAATAATGCCTGACACATTGTGTATATTGCCATTTCTAAAGAATTTAAAGAACAAAAAGCAGTAGATATTTATTATTACTGGTTAAGAATAACTGTTCTGCCAAGCGATATCTCTTGAAAACAGCATTTTTATAAACAGTGTGCTAGCCAGTGAACTTGGCTCCTAACATTTATTCAGAATCATTGTGCTTGGCATGGTGACTGTGTAAGAATCACAGAATCATCACAGAATCACAGAATGGTTTGGGCTGGAGGTACTTTAAAGATCACCTAGTTCCAATTCCCTTACTATGGGTAGGAAATCCTTCCACGAGACCAGGTTGCTCAGAGCCACATCCAACCTGGGCTTGAACACTTCCAGGGATGGGGCATCCACGGCTTCTGTGGGCAACCTGTTCCAGTCCCTCACCACCCTCACAGTAAAGAGTTTCTTCCTAATACCTAAACCAAACTACTCTCTTTGAGTTTCATTTACTTTCAGGCTTTCAGTAAGACTGTTATTTTCAGGCTTATTACTGCTGAAACTTACAACAGAGCTGAAGCACTTTTCCAAATCGTGCCTGTGATTTCCGAATGTATTTTCCAAATAGGTTGTCCAATGCCCAGTATGGACCCTATGGGAGGTAATTTGGCCTCTTCTTTCATACCTACACACTGTGTAACTTGCGACAGACCCAGAAGCACGGGAAATAGCCCCAAAAAGGCCCTCAAACCCTTAGAACTCCCACTTTCGCGGAACGGCTGGGTGGCGGTCACAATTAATTCGGTTGGAAAAGACCTCTAAGGGCATCGAGTCCAAGCCATGACGAAGGACCACCCTGTCAGCTCAGGGCAGAGGGAGCTGCAGCCCTGTTCCAGGGCATGTCGGCGCAGTGCGGGTCAGAGCCAGGCTCCCGGCCCAGCCTCCACCCGCTCGGCCGCCCCCGCAGCCGCCGCGTCCGGGCCGTGCCCGCTCTAAGGCGGGCCCATCACGGCTCCTTCCCGCTGCCAGCGGGAGAGCGCCTCGCTCTCCCTTTGTAGGAACCGAAATACCGGGGAGGAGAGGAGATCAAGCCCGGCCCGCCCCGCCGCCAGCCCGGCCGGTGACTCACTCACTCCCTGCCCCCGGCCCGGCCGCGCTCGCCGAGCCGCCCTGTGCCGCTCCCCCCGCCGCCCGCAGCCCAACGCGGCCGCACCACGCCAGCACCACCCCAGCGCTGCCGGGGCGGCGGGGAAAGCGCCCGGGGTGTCGCGGCCGCCCAGGTTCGACACTGGCTCCGCGCCGCGGGGTAGGGTGGGCG
>VZTJ01003086.1:1045893-1142520 GCA_013397795.1 Orthonyx spaldingii
GGAGGCGGGCGGCGGCCGCAGGCACGGGGCGCAGGCACCGGGCGCTGCCAGGATGGGCGCCGGGCCGGCCCAGCGTGACATCGCCCGTCGCTGCCGCTGGCCACGCCCCGCGCCCTGGCCCGGCCCGGCCCGACCCGGCCCGGCCCTTGTGCGGGCCTTCAAAACGCTCCAGGGACAGTGTTTTAAAAGTGCTCCCATGTCAGTGTTTTAGTAACGCTCGTGTGGACCGCGAACTCTCACTTCATCCTCTTTCGCTTGGGTGCTGCTTCCTGTCACAGAATCACAGAATCAATTAGGCTGGAAAAGACTTCTAAGATCATTGAGTCCAACCTACAACTGAACACCACCGTGTCAACCAGACCATGGCACTGAGTGCCACATCCAGTCTTTCCTTAAACACCTCCAGGGACGGTGATCCTACCACCTCCTTGGACAGTCTATTCTAATGTTTATTCATCCTTTCTATGAAGAAATTACTCCTGATGTCCAACCTAAACCTTCCCTGCTGCAGCTTGAGACTATTTCCTCTTGTCCTGTGCTGGTTGCCTGGGACAAGAAACCAACCCTTACCTGGCTACACCCTCCTTTCAGGTGGTTGCAGAGAGCAATAAAGTGTCCCCTGAGCCTCCTTCTCTCCAGACTAAACAACCCCAGCTCCTTCAGCTGCTTCTCATGGGACTTGTGTTCCAGATCCTTCACCAGCTCTGTTGCCCTTCTCTGGACTCGTTCCAGCACCTCAATGTCCTTCCTGAATTGAGAGGCCCAGAAATGGACACAATACTTGAGGTGTGGCCTCACCAGTGTCGAGTACAGGGGGACAATCACTTCCCCAGTCCTGCTGGCCACACTATTCCTAATACAGATCAGGAAGCCATTGGCCTTGTTGGCCACCTGGGCACATGCTGGCTCATGTGCTTCTCCAGACACAGCCCAAACCTCCTCCTGGAGCTTGAGTTATAAAAACCCTGCACTTCAGCTGGGTCAGTTATTTCTCCAAACATTGCTTTTTTACAGGAAAAGAAGACATTTTTGCATTTTGATACCAAGGCTTTTGTAGAGAATACAGTTCCAAGCTTCCATTTGTAGTTGGGAAGTGAGAAGTGTGACTATAAAGCAGTGGTGGCAGGCAAAAGATCTGGCCAGCAAAGCATGCTCCCCTGCTGGGCTTGGGGAAGACTTTTCAGCACATTTTTAAATAAATACAGATACTTGTATGTAAATTTTATGATGAAATTTTGATTTGTGTTTGGTAGCCAGTATAAAAATACCAGCTTTTGATGATTAATTTTTCTAGTATTTACAGCCAACGAAGGAGTGAGTGTCTAGGGCACCCTGGAAAATGGGGATATGTGAATACTTGAAATTTAGGTACTACAAACTGCAGTGGAGAGTAGACAGGTACCATCTGCATCAGATAGTTTGGGCAGAATGTCAGACTTCTTCAACTGTGTTTCAGTCTTGTCCAGCTTCCAGTGGCCTCATCATATAGTTATTCACCTCTGAACATTGCCTGCTGTGAATACTCTCACTTCCTGAAGAAGTAGCATGGCAGTAACAGAGAGATGGGTTTAACAAAAGGCAGGATTTAGACCTTAATTTGTGTTATGCATGTTGAATATCTCCTGTTATGATGCATCTCATGAACATCTACAATGTTGTCATGGGTTTTGGGCCTCTGGCCTTCTTGGCTTGGCATCTTCAGTCTTCTCGTAGTTTACAAACAATTCTTTTAAAACTATCTCTGACACCTCCTACATTTGTGAGTTTTCAGCAGGGACTTGACATTATCCAATTACTTTGACCCAAAGTAAAGCAAAGATTCATTCAAAATCAATCTCTTTTCTGCTATCTAATTAATTTTTCTACTGGATAGGATCATCTAATGGCAATATTGCTTTATGGGACTGTCACATTTCCTCAATGTTGTGTATCCACTAGGTGTCACATTCTTGCTATGCAATGAATTTTTTACTGTTACACTCTCAATTTCTCTCTAGAAAGTTCACATTTTGCTGGCCATGCATAAAGGTTAGCTCATAATGCCACGTTCACAAAAGAAAAATAGCATTCATAAGTAGAGGGCAAATGTGTCTACAAAGTAATCTACACACACATACACTGCTGGTGCAGTGGAAACAGTCTCACCATGATGGTAAAAAGTAAATTACTTTGTGTCAATCACAGTGTTGTAGCGACTAGAAATTTTCTCTTAAGAGGATTAGCTAATTTAAAGATGAATCGGGTATGCCCATCCAAAATTGCAAACTGCACTAGCACTGTAGCTAAATATAAATCCCAAGCTTATATCTGTTAGTGACTGTAGTCCAGTCTTGTGATTCTGCTAGCTGATTATAGCATTTTCATGGTCTGTCTCTGTCAGGCACCATGCAGACTGCAGACACAGTAGAATGCATGAGCTGTGGTAAGGCAGGGAAAAAAGAGAGACAAAAGAAAAATCCATGAAAATTTCAAGAGCACAGGATTTATTTTTATTCTGGGGTTAATTGTCTTCTCCCTGGACTAATGACTACCACAGTACTTAACTAAATTAACAACCCATTAACCTACCATGAGGTGAAACTGGCTTTTACACCTGGTTGAAACTTCACTCATATTTTGGGTATAGTTCAATTGCTAGCTGAGCCCATCCAGCATGTCACTGCTACTAAAAGGGTAAGATCTCACTCCCAGTCCACCATTATCATTTCCTTCTCCCTGTGCCCACATTGCCAGATCTAAGACTCTGCCCCACACTTAAGCCAACTCTGATATTCACCAGATCCTCCTCTGAGTCCATTCAATTTACCAGCTCCATAGAAAACCACCCACTTTTGGTATGTTTTGCTTTGTTCTATTTCAGTGATTTAAATAAACTCAGATAAAGGTTAAAGAGCTGGCACAAGGAAAGCACCTTTCCATACAGCAATCCTCATTAATTCAAATACATGTAGATGTATGTACAGTATGACAACCATACTTCACATAGTCACATGATGAGATTAATATTGACTCTTATCTGAAGTCATATATAATAGTAATCATTCTCTTAAGATTTACCTTTACCTAGGTTTTGAGGCATACCAGAACACTGTGTTATCATAAAAGGAGCAATGAACAGCAAAATATCCTTTTCCTTCACAAGCTAATGACATATTAGTTTGAGTGTAAAATGGAGGATGAGATACCTAAAGTTTAAGGCTAATATTAAACTACATTATTATGTTATTAATAATAATTATATTAAAATTTAAGTAATTACATTTCAATTAATGTGTTTGTCAGAGTAAGATACAGTGACATTTTACCAATTTTCAATCATGTTTTTGGTCAGATTATACAGGATCTTTCCAAGAATGTAATAAACATTATTAAATTGTTTTTACCTTCCTGCAAATGGAAAGTAAATCATTTTTTGAGCCACACCTGGCAGAATTTTTACATCTTGACAGAAATTTTCACATAAGCGATTCAGGCAGTCCAAGTATTGTTTCTGACAAAGTATGGAAGTTTTGATTCATAAATACTGATCAACCTAGCTGATTGATTGTAATGTGTAAGGTACAAGGAAGACACATATCTTCTGTTTCACATTGTGTCCATCGGATTAGAAACATTTAGTTTTAACTTAGGTATCTATTTCCAAATAAGATCATCAGGGAACAAAAAGCCCTATCCTGTCAAACAATATGGAAACAATATAAAAAGAGGAGGATCAGCCCGCTGAAGCCTGGAAGAAGTGAGAGAAACCATTCTCAAATTATTACCCAGGAGGAGCAAGTAAAAGATAAAACCTGCTTAAGATGTTATTCATCATTTATATGGGAAGAAAAATAAATTTAAAGTTATCAAGGCCAACAACATCCTAGCCATTTGGATCAGAAATAGTGCGACTAGCAGGAATAGGGCAGTGATCTCCCCCTGGACTTTGCACTGGTGAAGCTACACCTCAAATCCTGTATCCAGTTCTGAGCCCCTCGCTCCAAGAAAGACACTGAGGTGGTGGAGCAAGTCCAGAGAATGGCAATGAAGCTGGCGCAAGGACTAGATCACAAGTCCTCTGAGGAGCAGCTGAGGGATCAGGGATTGTTTAGCCTGGAGAAAAGGAGACTCAGACAAGACCTTATCACTCTCTGTAACCACCTGAAAGGAGTGTGTAGCCAGGTGGGGGTTGGCCTTTTCTCCAAGGCAACGAGCAGTAGGACAAGAGAAAATGGCCTCAAGTTGCACCAGGGGAAGTTTAGATTGGATATGAGGAAAAATTTCTTCACCGAAAGATTTGTCAAGGCTTGGAACAGACTGCCGAGGGAAGTGGTTGAGTCACTATCCCTGGAAGTATTTAAAAGCTGTGTAGATGTGGCACTCGGGGACATGGTTTAGTGATGGACTTTGTATTGCTAGGTTAACAGTTGGACTCAATGATCTTAGAAGTCTTTTCCAGCCTAAATAATTCTGTGTTTATTTCCTCAGTATTAGAGTAGCCTGCACAGCTGGGTGATGATGAGGGAGATCCAGCAAGCCAAGTGATCTTCATGTTTTGGAAAAGTGAATAAAATCAATAATTTTACTGTACATGAAGAAGTGTTTCAAAATTTCATCCCAGAAGCTTGAAAACAATGCATCCTTTCTGGTTTTCTTTTGAGATGCATGGGTTAATGTTTAGGATGTCCCTAAATGTTGAGTTAGGATCTTGGTTTACAGATCCTCCCTGAATTTGTCAAAATAATATATGAATTCATGTAAAAACTTCACAATTAACCACTGGGCTCCAGTTAACATCATTGTGATAGTGTCAGGAGCAAAAAGGCTGAATTTTGCTATGTTTAGACAAATGGAGCCATGAGGTTACTGAGGTTACAGAGGTTACAGTGCTTCTGATTAATCTATATGGTCTTCTGTTTCTATTAGCTACAGTCCCTTCATTCCTAAAAGAATGTCGTTTACTTCATCATCCTTCACCTGCTGTGGAATAGCATCCTATATCCTATGACCACTGATCTATTCAGAAGTAACTCATCACTGGAATTTTCAATACATTCAGTTGGACTGCCTCCATTCGGTGACTGACATAAAATGCCTTTTTTTTTCTCTCTCATCTGGAGACTTCACCAATTGTAAAGACTGCGTTTAGCATGTCCTGCAAAAACAGGGGGGGAAAAAAGCTGTACATTTTGTATATTTAAATTTTAAGTTAATTTTCTTTCTTTGTGTATTTAGTATTATAAAGGACGGTGCCTGTCATTCCGCCTGGGCAGAACATGCTTAGTTTATCTGTTTAGTGCATGGCTAGAAACAGTACTGCACAATCAATTGGTTAATTACTGTGATTTACTAGATAGCATAATTTAACATTCTAACAAAATGTGCAGTCTGGATTCATCAGTAGCCATGATGCCGTGCCTGGGGCTGTGCCTCACAGAGGCAGTCCCTGACTATACTGTCTGATGCAGCTTTTCAGTCTTTTGTGTTTTTCAAATACCTGTTTTAATATTATCTCTGCCTGGATTTAGAAACTGAAGGAAGATTATGCTGAAAAGCTGAAAGAGTTTGAACAAGGTTTGGGCAAGTCAAGTTCAGGGATTTGTTATTCAGTAAAAGTCCTTCCAGCCACTACCTTCAAAGTAACACTCACTGAAGATAATGACATGATAAATTCCCTTACAGTCCTATGCTGAGGGCTCTGAATTATGAATGGGAATTGCTGTAGGAGGGTTGAAGAAGTTAATGATTCCAGTTGTCTTTCACGTCTTGTGCCTGAATTCAGCTGTTGGACAACCACAGATTAAGGCTCTAAGGCAAACCAAAACCAGAGAGAAGGAACACCATCAGCCATTCCAAATGACATCAGATATGTACACGGTGGTTTTTATTGTGCT
The DNA here is from genome assembly GCA_013397795.1 of Orthonyx spaldingii. Classification (NCBI taxonomy): domain Eukaryota; kingdom Metazoa; phylum Chordata; class Aves; order Passeriformes; family Orthonychidae; genus Orthonyx; species Orthonyx spaldingii. The sequence goes on from VZTJ01003086.1 coordinate 1,051,767, forward strand.
TTGTGACCTATTTAATGTGTTCTTACACACAACTTCATTAAGTTATCTATATTGATTGCAAATGCCACCTCTATACAATCCATTTTGCTCTAACTTTTAAGTAACTTGAAGCATAACTTGGGAACTGGTCTTTTATGGAGCTCTTGATTATGAAAAGATGAGTTCTGTAGGTTTTTCTAGCTGATTCTTCACACTGTCATAAATGGATTTCTCTAGGGAAATACATTCACTTATATAGTTAGGCAAGGGCTGTAGCACTGGCATACTGCTGGCAAAGCGATCATAGATTTGACAGTTGTCCAACAGTTTTAAATCTAAAAACACTGAGATCTGTTTTCCTTTCATGCAGTATATACTGTTGCACTGTAAGATACGTTTGCAAGTCTGCATATAATTTCTTTGCTTAACTACTATCCTCTGGTATGAATTGTACACCTGTTTATTTGACTGTTCTCACCACTGTTTGGAAAACGACAAAACTATAAAACTACAAAACTACAGATATCCCATCACTATTAATTGCTATTTCTAAGGGCCCAAACTTGTCATTATTACTGATGTCAGTCTAGTTTTACATACTACATCTGCATACTCAGATTCATATTTTCAGCTTCATTTTCAGATTACTCCAATTTCATGCATACAGGTGTTTACTCATCAAATACTTTAAAACAGAAATAAAAATTGCAGGCCTTGAATAAATCACTCTTAATTTTTTGATCAAAATATAAATGTGATCATTGGACTTCACGAAATTATAGACCTTACCCCCTCAGAAACCAACATCACCAAGAAAAAAATACTGAACTAATGACAAGAGCACCATTTGAAATATTCAGTGAAACATTTTAGCAATCACTGAAGTAAGACTAGCTATCAAAAATGAGATGAGTCAAAAGAGAAAATCTTTTGCTGTGATCTCTTCTACAGCATACTGACGAGATAAGTACTGACAGAACTAGGAGGTGTGCATATGCTATTGTTAAAAGACTACATGTGCTGATCAAGTACATGCAGTTCAGCATGTACTTTTGGTATCCAGCTAGTTCCTTGAATGCAGAGTCAGGTACAGTTTTTCAACATCTGAGTTCACATGGGTCCCTGTGCTGTCATCAAATGTTCAGAGCATAGGGTAATAAAGATATATGATATCTTCTGGCAGTTCAGGGGAATACAAGGCACTCAAAGTGAATCTGAAAAAATGTTTAATCTGACCTATCTGCTACACATTCAAAAATACCAGATACAAAATATTTGTAATGTTAAAGATATTTTATAAAAATTCCAAGTAATTAGAGACTAGTATATTATCTTTCTTAGTATCAAGTGGCTCACTTAAAATCTAGTATTATGAGTCTGTACAGAAAAATCTTGATTTTATCGAGGTCTTTGAATTTCTCTTAATTCTGTAGTCTATAATTTTATAATCTGATTTGAAGCATACTTAGATATAGCAAACCTAATTTTAAGATTTTATTTTAGTAAAAATCATCTCCAATCAGCAATTAGAAATGCAATGTGGTAGAAAACAGAAATTCTATTTCTGTTCTCCGTTCCTTCTGAAGCAGATGTCTAGTGTTTGTCAAGAGGGAACGGCAGAAGAGTGTAGTATTTGCCCTGTTTTAAGTTGCAGAAGGAAGTGCTCCCTGGTGCTGGTACTACAGTGAAATAAACTAAGCAAAATATTAAATTAAAATATTCTTCATTCATAATGTCAAATGCCAAGTACAAGTCAAAAAAAGATAAACACTTAATGTTGCCCTTAAAAATCTTTTCCCTGGGGAATCTGAAGTCATGTACTAAAACCAGAGTATGGAATGCAAGTTCCATTTGGGGTTTCTTACCTTTTCAGGAAAAATAATTTTGCTTTGGTATTATGTTATATAACCAGGAGTCTGTGTTCACTTCAGATTTAATGAGGGTGTCAGGTGTCTGGGTACAGACAATCTCAGTCAGTCCAGCCTAGGTGTGAGTGGGTGTATTTAAAACCGTGTGTGAGTCACAGTGAGTCTCACTAATATTGCATGAAGGCCCTAGAACTCATGGGAACATAAAGCTTTATATGTTACTGCAGTGCTGGGGTGCAGAGAGGCTCTACACGAAGTCAGCAGATGAAGGCTTCTCTCTTCTGTGCAGGGCCAAGCATTGTAGGTGCACACCCTGGACATACTGAGCTATGTGGCAAGAACACACTGCCCTAGAGGCACATAAAGCAGGCAGGCCCCCGGGGCAGGCACACACAACAGCGTGGACCAGCAGTGCAAGCTCAGAGAGACAATCACAGCTTCTTCCCAGGTGCCTGGGACTGGTGGCTCTAAGAGAAACTGCAGTGCTACAGTACTAGCACCAGTACCCTGGAATACAGCAGGCAACGAGGTGGTGAAGGCCAATGTGGAAGTGTGGGAAGATTCATCTCTTGCTTTATGAAATCCACACCTGCAACAGCATGATTCTTTCTCACTTAACTGTGAGAACTTGACTGCTCTTCTGGACACTCTGGAAATGCTGGGAAATACTGCGTGGCTGTCAGCACCCATTTATGTTGTCACTCTAAAGCTGACATCTTGCTAACAAAAGTAAGAGTAAGAAGCAGGGCTGGTCCTGTCCCCAGCTGAACCAGCTTGTCTGAACTGAAATCCCACCTCCAGACTAAGTGAGGTGACTTCAGGTGTCCACAAGCAGTCACCATGCCAGTGTAAGTGCACAGGTAACCCACACAATCAGGACACCCCTCATGCACTTATAAAGGGCTCGTGGTAAGGATTGAAAAGCTACCCTTAGTGGTATATAACAATACGTTCAGAGAGATGGTTTTCCACATGTCATGTAGGCAGGACCTGCTGAATTGAGGATCTTTGTATGTCTGGAAACATGGATCTGTGCAACAACTGGTAGAACAGGCTGTTCTGGGCCAGTTCCAGCTTAATATGGTTCTGTACTCTGAAATGGCTGGGAATGTGTGCAGCTGCAGAGCTTTACCAATTCAGAGAAGCTGGAAACTCACACTCACCTAGGTTTGAAACACTCTTATCTAAAACATTCTGGGCATTTAACGTCTTTGAAAGCAGGGAGATTGGTAGATGGTAGAATTAAGATGGGTACTGGCAGTACTAGATGGTGTCAGTAACAATATCCCACACTGAGGGCGATGATCCACTTGGCAGCACTGACCCAGCATGCTGGAATACTATAGATATCAGCGTCACCTAGCCAGAAGAAAGACACGTTGTGAATACACTTGGGGTTTATATATCCTTTGCTTAGGCACCTGTTAATAAGCAATACTGAGTTACCAGATAACATTGGATTTTTCCCTTGATCATTAGCAAAGTAACCAAATATACATCCCACTCTGACTTTTTTAAGGAGGACCTTAAATTCAAGGGTGAAAGATGTTTTGCCTTCAATGGACAATATCTGTGCCCCATTTAGTTAAATGGTCTTTCAGGAGACCTCAATATACTCATGGGACTTTGTTGTATGACCAAAGTAATGTTGTATGATAAATATGAAGAAAAACAGTAAGTTTCCCACAAATGTTAACATTGATTTAAAAAATACAGAGCTCTTACAGTAAGATGTAATATTATTTGCACAATATAATTTAAATTATTTTTATAGACATTTTGCAGCTTACTTTATATATATTACCATCTCCCTTGATTATGTTACATAGATCTGCAATTGTTGTTTTGTTGATTTTTTTATTTGTTTGTCATGGGATGATTATATTTAATTATTGTTTTATTCACTGTGACATCATTTTCTGAGGGATACAGTGGGTAATAAAGGTACTTCACCAATGTTTTTTTTAATTTCAAAAGCCATATATATTTATTTGTTATTTTAAATGTACATGTTTGGTATAGAACAAATTCAACATCATTTGAACATATTTGAATAAGGAGGAAAATTGTGGAAAAAGATAGTTCCCTAAAAGAGCAGAAGAAACAATACCTTAGCATTTAAATGACCTTTACTAAAGCTTCTTCCATATTAGATAGCAAAATCAAATAAAAACTGAATCCAAGTAATGTATCCAGTACTGTACTCTATCAGCGTGGAATCTGTTCTTATGTAACTCATACATACATGATTTTTTAATGTGATTTATCTGTCTTGATGCCACTATGTTCAGCACATGGAACTGAAGTATAAATGTTTATATTTTTGGGGCTGCACATCAGTGCTCTGACACATCTAGGTGAGGAATTGATTCCCCAGGTAGGTTCCTCCACACTCCTGTTACCTGAAGGAGTGTCAGCCAGAGCTCCCCGGGCGACCTTTCAGCTGCCATTCACAGAGATTATCTGCATGATCTAGTGCCACTTGACACACCCTTGGGTATCAAAGATATCTGCAGAGGGCTGCCAGAGACACCACAAGACTGAAGACAGACCTGCACCCTTCTGAAGCAACAGTGGGAGAACAGTAGAGACACACCACACAGCAGAGAAAATGGTACCAGACAGATATGTTTAGGCAGCTTATTTAGCTTTTTTCTTCTCTAGTTAGGTGGGCTTTATTTGTCTTCTTCAGAGACGAGTGTTCTGCATCAGCCTCAAAAGCCAGCAGTTCTCTACACTAGAAGTTACCCATCAAGGACATGATGGCATATATTTTTCTCATTTTGATTAGCAAGCATAAGCATTATTTTCTTCTTTCACACAGCCTACAGTAACACCTTCATACATACATCTTTCTGTTATTTCTCCAGCAGTGCAAACCATATTGAAACTTTGGGTGTGCCCACAAAGAAAATACACAGTATTAAATAAACACTCACATCAGTATGATTACTCAGCCACACACCAGTAAGCATATGGAATGTTTTGACAAGAGTAAACTTTAAAAGTTTCCCTTTTTTCTCAGAATTGCTTTACATGACCAAACACCCTACACAACAAAATCAAGATATTCCTGTAGCATAGGGAGGTAAATGTGTGCTATGTTTAATCCAATTAGTATAGTTACAAGTAGCAGTGTAGATGCAGCAACATAGGCCAGTCAGTACATTATATAAATCAGAATACAAGCCATACAAAAATCTAGCAACATGCTCTGAACCACCTTCTTGTTTTTTTCAGCTTCCAGCAATCAGTGACCAAATGATTGAGATGGGATTTGTCTCTGGCTGCTATCTTCAATGCCAATCAACAGTCAACTCCCATTACCCTTCCTACTCCCTTATCTACAGTTCTGTCTCCTCAGTCTTCAACAGCACCACATTCCACTATTTCTGTTACAGGAAAAAGTACTTCCTGATGATTTTTTTTTTCATCTATACCACAATTCACAGGATAATCCTAATTCTTGTATTGTGAGGTTTTGCTTGCTTCATGTTTACCTTTCCACACCATCCATTGCTTTAAAGATTTTTCTTGTACTACTTTCCATCATCACTCTTCTAGGCCAAGAATCCTAAACTATTTAACTTCTCCATACATGGTAAATATTCTTTACCTCTGAAAGTCTCTGCCACCCTTCCTTCAACTTTTTCTTGTCCTAGCCTACTATACCTTTTTCAAAATGGCATAAGCAAAACCCCACACAGGAGTAAGAATACTTCAGTCCCAATGAAAATGCTGGAGTTTATTCCTTCTATATACTTACTTTCCCTATCCCATGACTAAAACAAAAAGAGGAGTTCATTTAAGGTGTTCTAGGAAATAACTTGCAGCCACAGCACTACAAAAATGAAACTGAATATCTCTCTGTTTTTCTCTAAATATTAGTATTCTCATAAATTACACAGTGATTGGCCTTTACTTGGCATAATTGTGCCATTTTTGTAACTGATTGTAAAGAAATGCAAGAATAGTAAGCTGTTCAATGTTACACAGGGTATACTATACCTAAAACCACAGATCTGCAATCAAAGACAAAAGTTCTGTTGAAAACAAGGTGCCAGGCAAACCAACTACATTCAAAAACCCGAAAAATATTCAATAACAATCCATTTGTATTGCCCAAAGCACAGAAAAAAAAGCAAGATGAAACCAAGTGTTTCACATAGAAGAGAAAAGCGTATCCAAGCAACAACACTAAGACTCAAAAGAAATAGGTCATGTGAAGAGAAGCACTAAATTTAGTAATCAAATGTATATTCAGCAGAAAAGATAAAGAAGCTTTAGTGAAATAACATAAAGAAAAATAAAAGAAATTAAGAGATTACTGAAGCTGGGAAACACAAGACAAAAGATGTGCACTTGGTTGCAACAGTGCAACTTAGAAGAAATTCCATGATAGTTAGATGAGTTAAATTTGTATGAAACATGAAATAACTCAGAGCAGATTTTGGTACAGTATTTTATTTTTGATGAGTTTTACCCCAGAAACTTGACAAGAGCTCTAGTTCATTGGGTCTCTGCACAAGAAGACTGAAGTCGTGATATGTTAAGTTGGTACAAAAGTGCAATGGTAAAACTTTTGCTGACATCACAGAGTCTTGCAGGCAGCCACTATGACTTGCTTTTCATCCTAATTAGGTCAGTGACAGAGCTCTCCTACATTACACAGAATCGCTCACACGATTTAATGGCAAGGTGTGACCACAGCTGCTGTTGGCATCTCATATCAGCCTAGTCAGTTCAGCTGAAGAACTTGTTCACCAAGGAGCTTACCTGGAGGTGTGACAGTCAGCTGCCTTGAGCCACAGATGTGGTAACACTGAAAGAATTACTCTCTTCCACAGCCTGCAACAAAAAAATTTGTACGCTCTTCCTCCTTGAAAGACTTTTTCTCCATTTCAGAGACTGTCTTGTTAAATCCTTGAACACTTACAGATGATTTTTTGTAAGTGGAGTTTCTGCCACTTCAGATGTGCCAGCTCTGCCACTCACAAGAGCCTTTCTTCCACTGTTAAATTGCAGGTTTTTCACCTTTGGACAAGGTCTGAACTCCATGGGCACTCCCTACCCAACACAAAGGCAGATCATGCAGCTGTGATAGAAGCTGCACAACAGCTAAATTACGACCTCAGGAAGAATGCAGAAACTCACAGCATTCAGAAAAGGAAAGGGCTGACTCGTGAACAGCAGAGTCACTTGTCCTTTCCTCTTAATTAGCTCAAGACTCAGCAGAAGCTGTGCTCTGGGGATGCTTGTTTCCAGTTCAGCACCATTCTGCTGCTGTGGGAAGAAGCAGTTTCAAAGCCAGCCCTCTCCTGAGGTCCTGTGGGAAATACCAGTGGGAGAAAGAGTACACTTCTCTCAGAAATTATAGTGTATTTTCATTCAAAAGGTAAAAAAACCAACAAACAAATGCAGCATACATGCTGCTATATACTGCAGCAATTTGAACACTATGATTACAGAAATACATATTTCATGTTTAATATAAATTCATCCTGTAGATTTGCTGTCTCTGGGAGTAGCCATTGACTTTGCTCTGTGGGCACTGCTGAAAATAGTGGTCAGAACAGGATTATCTAATGATTCTAAATTTGCCTTTATTTATCGGTAACTGACGTAGCAAAAAATACTGGCTGAAATCCAGACAAACATGACAAGTCTGGCATGGGAACTAAGATATGTGGTATAAAGGGTAGCACTGTGGTTTGAATGTGAATGCAAAGGTTGAGTATATTTAGGAAGGACAGTGCATATCCGTCTGTCATCAGCACCCAGTAAACAAAAAGGAAAAAGCCATGGAGAGCAAGAGAAGCAGCAGTGACATGTCTCCAAGAGAAAAGTGAAAGAACAAACTGTAAGAGACATTATGCTTTGTGTAGTTTGATTCTTTCTCTTTTCAGGGAAATGTTTGTGAACATTTCTTGTGAATTAAAACAGTGCATCATAGACATAACTGGGTTCTCTGTCACTGCATTCCCCGATTTAAAAAAAAAAACAACCTCATAAGGCTGAATCTGGCCAGCAATAGAGGCTACAAAGCATGGGGGGAAAGCAGTACTTTAAACTGAGCTTAAGCAGTTACTCATCCTGACATTGCCTTACAAAAGTGATCTTTACGTTGAAAAGGCCAAACTCCAATGAGAAAAGTATTTTCCACTCTACTACTAGTTACTATTGCCATTTTCTACCAGCTAGAATCAGAGGAAATAACAACTATTTCTTTTTTTGCCTTATTGAGCCCTAGTACTTTACTATCAAAAGAGAACAATAAAAATGACTGTTTCTCTCAAAAGAAGAAAGAACAAATTACAACAAAACATGTTGACTGACTGTAAATATTGCTGTCAATGTTCTCTTCACACACACAAAGCAGAAGACTTTACTAGTAAAGGTAATTATTCTTTACTCATGTTGCATACATAAATAACTGGGACCTAACACGGATGAACAACTATGAGCTATTTTGATGAATCTAGTTGAAAATATTTATTGTATTTCAAGTACAGAGATATTAAAATAATATTTTTAACAAAAAAGCCTGCAATAAGAACTTATTTCGCAAGACAAATTACCGGGAAGTCTCAGATTCAGAGCTTACCAGATACCAAGTAGAATACCCACAGGAGGTTTCCTGTATTTACTCCTGGCAGATGCTTGGAGGTTGTTGACCAGTTGAGTATTGCAACATATGCTTTAGGGTTAAAAAAAAAAAAAAAAGAGAGATGTGATTTTACATACAAAGAAAACTCCAAAACCTTGCACAAGTTTTTATTTACAACCAAGAGTGAAGATGAGATCAGGATTACACCAGAGAAGTTGCACTGTGTTTCATAGGTAAATTAATTTAACTAGGAGCAGGACTGTGAGGAGGATTTTTTGGTTTGAAACCTCCAACTAGTATCAAATGGAGTGTCATGGGGTCCAGGACACGAGATGGGACAATGGGTGTACTGGTGGACAGCATCCACTTTTTACCAAAGCTTGTAGTGACAGGGAAAGGGGCAACATTTTCCAACTTTAAAATGGAAGATTTAGATTTGATAGAAGCATGAACTTTCTTGTGATGATGGTAGTGAGATACTGGAACAGGTTGCCCAGAGAAACTGAGGATGTCCCATCTCTAGGGGTGCTCAGGGTTAACAGGGCTTTGAGCAACCTGGTCTAGTGGAAGGTGTTGCTGCTCACTGCAGTGGGATTGGACTAGAAAACCTTTAAAGTTCCCTGCCAACCCAAACCCTTCTACGATTCTATGATTCTATGACATTAAAAACAGTCAAAACAGAGGGCTGAAGGGTCCTCAGAAAGTCATACTGACAGCCTCACTACACCTACTAAATTTCTGATTATGAAGGAGATGCACACAGCCTGTTCTTAAAGTGTCAATGACAGACCATGATCATACCACTGGCAACCTTTTTCCAGTACTCTACCCTTGAAAAACATTTGTCCTGATGTTCAACCTAAAATATCCTGGTTGTAATTTCTGCTCTTAGTGGACATAGAAAAGAAGTTATTCCCATCTCATCAGTAACTTGTAGTATACTTGTGGACTGTTGTCATCCTTTTACTCTTCCCTAATTAACCAATCTGAAATAATTCACTATTTCCTCTAGGCCCCGTGACATTCTGGTTGCTCTCTATGTGGTCCACATCATTCTTCACGTGCAGCATTCAAAACTAGCTTTAAAACTATTAAGCAACGCAGAATTCCTTGCCAGGTCTTGCAAACTCCAATCCTCATAATATATCCTAGCAGAACGCTTATCTTTTTTTGCAATAACAAGCCACGGTTGACTCACATCCAGTCTGTGACCACTCAAAACCTCAGTTACTATTGTACAGAATTTCTACCTAATCAGTTTCCCCTACCAGCTGATTATTCCTGCCTAAGGCTGCATCTGTTTTGGCTGAATAACTTTCAATTTTTTTCATATTTCTAACTGAAGATAATTTTTTTATTTTGCCCCTGTCCTTCAGTATACCTACTCCCTCCCAGCCTGATACATATGTGAATTTGATAAGCATTTTCCCTTTTATAAGCATGCATCCAGGTCACCAGACTCTGAATCTGTGCAATCCAACCTGATACACATTTCCATTTTGATAGAAAACCCCTCTGTAACTCTGGTTTTCCAATAAGCATTGCACGCACATAGCTGTAGACCAACACGGAACACACATTGTTAATTTCCATATGGGAAGCACATAAATAGCTCTCTGAAAATCAAGACATATTGAATCTAGAGCTCTTCTCTATCCATGACGTATGTCATGTGCTTGTAAGGGCAATCAGACTTTTGGGATGCCAGTTCTTCTTGCCAGTTACTCATCCCTGTTATTTTTCAGGAATGTATATTTTTCACTATTGTTTTAGAAAACTAATTTTCTTAATAATGCCATACCATTTTTTCTCCTTCCTCTCTCGACCAGGCTTGTCACTTTACAGCCTCCCTTTATCCTACTTAGCATCCATAACTCCTCCAATACATTGATTACTGATACTGGCATTCTGTTAGCAAGAGCTTTAAATACACTAGGACATAGTTAAAGAGAGAATTCAGGTCCATTTGAAAATACGAAACTTAAACATTCTACCCTTTTCTTAACTGAAAATGCACCTGGATAGTGCACTAGTTGCCTTATTTTACTGACCTTTGATAGTGGAATCTAGAAGGTACTGCATTGCTGACACCTTTTCATTTTCTCACTTTATCATTAAAGTACACTTTCAATTTCACACAGTTAATGGGTTTCTGGAGTGTTGTGGGGGTTTTATTTCACTTGCCAGTTCATTTAATCTCATGCTTGTCTTTCTGATTTTGTTCTCAAATGCTTCTGTTGTACTGTTATTCTCAGCCCTAACAAAAAACATGAAAGCTAACTTACTTTCTCCTTTCCTGTAGGTTTGTTTCTCCAGTTTGAGTGATTTAGCCAAGCTGGTTTCCTAACTCCAAGTTCATTGAAGACTGCCTTCCTGACTTCCATGGGGTTCATGTTGATCATACTCCTTCTTCTGGTCCTGCAGATCACTAATCTCTCATCACATGTCATGGACAGTCTCAACTAATGCTTACCCTGACCTTTTCGGGTACTTGCTTCTTACTGGCTGTAATCAAAACTAGAAAAGTCTTATTGCTCTGTGCAGACATCTCCAGAAAATCTGTAAGGCTCAATTGTCTCCAGCCTTGTAGTCATATAGGTATTCACATTCACAGGTGAGGGAGAGGAAACAAGAAGGTTCTGGCACAGGGACACTCCTTAAATTACACGCATGTCTCATGCAGCCAATGTCTCATTGTCATGGGTTCTTCACAGTGATCATATATGACCCAGACACAGTCACAGCACCCTTTCACCCACCTGAAAATGAGACCTTGTCTCTCCCCAGCCACTCCTGTGTCTAGGATGGACTTGTAGGTTAGTCACATGTGAGTCATGAACTTTGGAATAGCCAAGCATGACAAGATAGAAGTTCTGCCTAGCAACATAGCCTGTCACAGCCTCAGCTGTTGATTATACTGATCTATTAATAAATATGTATTTAGGCACCTCTCTTTGCAGTTCACTCACTCCTTGGAACACTTAAACTTCTCCTGGCCTCCTCGTAGCTGACTCTTGAACACAGTTACTCAACTTTCTACTGCAATTGCCACGGGCACGGTTTCAGAATGTCACCTGTAGGGCAGATAAGGGCCCTGAATGAAAACCCCTCTAAGATGGTGTGAACAGCAGCTCAGTCAGGACTACTCTGTTCTTTACTCCCATCACATGATCATGGTGAAGTAACCAGCAAAACTTTTCTTGCAATTCTCTTCAACTACACCTCTTTTGTTCAAGTGCCAAAAAACACAGAGACTCTGGCTTGCCCCAAAGATTCACTCCAGGACTGTCTCCTTACAGTAATGGCCACCGTGTCATCAATTTCCCAGTTCACAGACAGCCTGCTCCCAGAGCAGAATCAGGCAGGAGTCCTGGAAGTGGCACAAGAAAGCTCGCTCTCCTGCAGAACAAGGATGTGAAAGGACAAGAGGCTGAGACTGCTTTCCCATGCAGGGCAGGCCTTGGGCACAAGGACCATAGCGAAACACTAGCCTTGCTTCAAGGAGAGCCTCCCATGTCACCAACATCCCCCACAGCTTCCAGGAGTTTCGGTATCTGTGGAAATAGCCTCCTTATGCTCACCATAGGCAGAGACATGTTGGTTGGAAGATGTTGGCAAAGCGAATGTGAAGGAGAATCTCCCAAGTATTTGAACAATTCTTGGTCAACCTATACTCATTTAAAACTCTTTCTATGCCCACATATGTCTAGGAAACAGGATAACATGGAGCAGACACACTAGAAACAAAACAAGCATGCTGCTACTGGTCTCAAACTGCCACTTCAGTTTGGAGGGGAGCACTGAGACAGAGTCCACAAAGCAGTAAGATCAGAAATTGAACAAGCTGCCTAGAGCTGCTGTGGTACTGTAAACAACTTAAGTCTTAGAGGGCCCAACAGTATGAATCTCCAGACTCCACCAAAAACTGACACAGCTATGACTTTTTGCTTCTCCAGTGACTTAGCCAAGGCTGAAACATCCAGCTGCCATAGTACTGAGGTTCAGAACCAGGCAGAAGAGGCTCAGTTAATGTCAGGATTCCTCCCACACCACAGTAACTCAAAGAGCCCTCCCCAGAGAAACACAGACAACAGGACTGTGGGCAGAGTTCCTCATTTACGTCTTCAGTCTTCCAGTCCTGTTTGGGCTTCCGCTCAGGCTTAGCCACAGCTAACTCCAACACCTGCACCTCCAGTCCCTGAGGCAGCTGACAAAGAGGCTTCTCTCCTGAAGAAGCACAGCAGAGCAAGTCAGTCCTCCAGTGACAGCAGTGCATGGACAGGAGCTCCCAGGGGCATTCTATGACAGCTCCAAGATCCTCTTGCCATCACAAACAGGTTCATTTTCAGAAGCCAATCAGTTTTATTCTGCTTTCTCCTTGGTATTCTAAGGCCTCACAAAATGTCAAAATAAGATCAGGCATAATAAATGACCTTACTTTCATATAAACAGATTTACACAGTCTTAGTCTGTAATACTTGGCCAGGTCAACCTACTCTGCTCAGACTGATTTTAGCAAGTTGCAAACTGCAACTGATGCAGTTTGGAGAAGTAGCTTACTCATGGGTAACATACTACTTATTAAATGGAATGGTACTAAACTAATTCAATAATGAGGGCCAGATACAAGCCCCACTAAAAACCAATGCAGACAAGTGAGAGATTAAACACTAGCAGGGACCATTCCCTTTGAGACATATTCAGTGTCCAGAAATTTTTCTGAAATACAAAAATGGAAAAAGTCATCTGAACTATCTGCTTCTCGTTATAATACAGCTGTCCTTCATTTACTGACACTACACTACAACATTAGCCAACTGATGCATAACTCTCTTTCTTTTATCAGCATCATTTTGACTCAAAATGACTTTTATCACATTCATTTCTTCATGCACAGAAATATGGCTGATTTATCCATGTAATCAAATCAGCTCTGAAGAAACTGAGCCATTCCTCAGCAAGAGAAAGAAGGACTGCTAAGTGGGAGTGGGCTGCCTGTACAATTATATTCTTAAACAACTGTAACCAATTAATGCTCGGGTGAGAACTACTGAATTAAAATCACAGAGATAATTCTATCTGAACACTTGCACATTCCATAAGTAGGATGTAAATCTCATTTATGAGGTTTTAAACTTACTATTCCATTGAAATTAAGAAGAAATAAAATCATAGCATTCAGAGCTATTATTTCAGGCTGTTTGCAAATTCTAGCAAACCTTTGCCAGTGATCATATACATCTACTCACACTGATAGTCACTTTTCTCATAAATAAAATATTTCAGAGCATTAATAAAAATAAATACACTCTCCTGAGAAAAAATATCACATTGCCAAACCATTGTGACACAGCCAAACAAACTTTAGCTGACATTGTGTAATCTCAACAATTGCTGTTGTTAAATTGCAGAACAGTTTTAGCTAAGAATTATTTCAGCTATTACCAAATTCACCTGATACCTTCTATCAAAGGATTTCAGAAACCAAAAGAAACAGTAATCATCATTCCATCTGTTTTTCTAAAAACAGCTTTAGAGTTCAGTGACAAAATTCAGAAAACATGCAAGACTTAAAATCTTCTTGCCACTCCTCCCACGTGCTGCACTTTGCTGCTTTGTTTCGATTAAGGTTTGTTGACTGTCCAATACAAATGCAGTTCTTAGGCAGCTGAACAACAACACAATATTGCAAGGTCAAATGCTGTCTCAAACAAACACATCCCAGCATTCTCCTCCCCATAAGCATGGCTGCACTTAAATCTTTCAAAACACTTGACAATCGCAATAGTATTCTACTTGGAATCATCTTAGCAACAGATAACATTTAATTTGCATCCAGATCTCCTAATCTGCTTCTTACAAATTAAAAAAGAAACCATTACAAACTGGAACACCTAGTGGTGACTAGCCCTGCTGCCCTGTTTGCAGGCCTTGCTGAGAGAGTTGGCCAAAAATCTCTGGAGAGGCTGACGCTTTAGTTTGGCTTCCGCTGCCTCTCCTGCTTTACTCGTCAGCTGTGCGCCGGCACGGGGGCTTTGCCAGCTCTCCGATGCAACTGCCCGGTGTCGTGTCCCCCCTGCGCGTCACTCGGTGGAGAGGTAGGAGAGGCAGTGGTGAACACAGCCCTCGGTAGATAGGCGCACAGTACGCACAGTGTAGACACGGTATGTGAGCACAGCACAGCGTGCACATACACACACACAGTGCGCCCCACACTCACGGGGCACGGACGCCCCTCTGCCCGCCGGGGAAGCCGCGGCCCTCCTGCACGGGCGTCATCCGTGCCGCCATCCCGGGATCGGGAGGCGGGACACGGCTCCTTCCAACGGGAGCCTCACTCCAGCCACGCCGCTGGCGGGCGGCTAGGGAGTGCCCGGGGTCCGCTCCCCTCCGTGGGGGCACCGCGCCCCGCGACCGCCCCACGCCCACACACCGGAACAATCCCCGCGGGCAATCCCCGCGGCTCCGGCCGCTCCGGGGCGTAGGTGGCCCCGCGGGGATGACGCAGGCGGCGGGCGGGCATTAGGGAGGGAGTAAGAGAGGGAGGAGCCCGTGATGGCCGGTGCAGCTGCCGTCGCGCTGTCCCTCGCTGCGCTGCCGGCCGCCGCCACCGCCGCCCCTCCGCCGCTGTCAGCTCCCGGCCGCCGCGCCGCCGCCATGGCCGAGGAGGAGGCCCCCAGCGAAGGGTGAGTGGAGCGGCCGCAGGGTGCCCCCCGTCCTCCCCGCGGGTGTCCTGGGGGGCGGGGGGGGGGCTTTCGGGGCGCCCGGGCCGAGCCGTGTCGCCGCGGGCGCTGCCCGCCCGCCTTGTCCCGCTGTCGGCCCTTCTGCCCGCGGCACCCGCGGGCTGCGGGGCGGCGGCGCCCGGCCCCTGTGCCGGGGGCTGGATGGGCTCCCGCCTCCCGTCCAGGCTCCGCGCCCCGCTCGGGCCCCGCCGCGCTCCGGCATCGCCGCTCGGGCGCTCCCCGGGCACACCGCCTGCCATGTTTTCCTGCCGCACAGCCCGCCTCCCTGCCATGGCCTCCCGCCTCCTGGCACCGGCAGGCTCCCGGCAGCGTTTGCCGCCGGCTCCCTGCGAGCTGCCCCCGCAGCTTCGCCTTCTGCACTGGAGCTCCGCCGTGGCTGGCCAGCTGTTGTCATTGCACACCTGCCTGCAGGCGTGTCCCTGCCGCTTCACTTTGGCGTATGTACGCGCTCCGACTGTCATCCACCTCTTCCCTTTGCGCCCCGGAGGTCACACGTCTGTATACAGTGCTGGCCCATGCTCCTGTGTGCCTCTGCAGCTTTATCTGTGCACACAGATACCCTATCTTCTTGCTCCATCCATTCTATACGTTCACTTTGATGTAGAGCAGACAGTACACTTGTCAGCCTCTCTGTGTCATCATTCTATACTTGATACAAGTAGGAGATGAGAGCACATCTATAAATTAGAAGCATACGCTGTTGCTCTAACTTTTCCAGTACTGTATGCTATCCCTGCTAACTTTTTCTTTCCTTTCACTTTCCCGGGACATTCACATCTACTGAAATAACTCCTGTGGCATAAGTTATCCTTCCCCTGTTCTAAACATACATCTCTAATATTTGTTTGTAACCACCTACACCCTTGATATATGACTTTATTATAGCTACAGATCATTCTTCTGCCCGAAATTACATAGTTCCACACTTTTGTCTGTGTACATTCAAATGGTTGTGTACAAGTTACTAATCAATGGTCTATTCTTCAATTCACATATTCTTTACTCATATATGCCTTCTCAGTGTATACTTTATTTCTTGTTACACTTCAGCTTCCACTGCAGACCCATTCTTATACCCTTCCATTGTCCCCAGATATGTTGTCTGCCCCTGTAGAATAATATAGTCATCCTATCTCTGGGTCTGTTTACCAAACATACTTAATATATCTGCTGGTCACTTATCTCAGAGTTTGTTCCATCATATTTTATGGTTCTAGTTCAAACAGTGCTCTATCAGAATATATCTAGCTGTGCTTTAGTCATACATGTGCTTTATTCCTTCTGTCAGATGTGTAAATATGCTTAGTATGCATTGTTTACATGATTTTTTCCTCCTTCTCTGTGCTTTAAATATCAGGTGGTATATTCCATTGCTGATTGCCTAGCCCTCAAAAACTCATTTCTTGCCTTTTCTTCTACATCTCCCGTCTTGCATAACTAAGTCTGGTGTTATTTTGAGAAATCAGACTTAAAATTCTTCAGCTACTTGCATGAAAATCATGCCATGCATTCATGACTTCTTAATTAAGGATATTGCTATTTGCATGTTGTCATGTTATGTGTCTGTTTTGTTATCTTTCAAAACTACCTGCATCCTCAATCTTGTTCTCGTTTTAGTCTTTTTTCCAGCCTGCGATTTTGGTATTTCATCTTACGTATTTTCCTGCTCTGCCAGTTCAATCTGATCACATCTGGATTATCCATCTTTTCCAAACTCCCTGTTATGCCCTTATCACCATATATACTCAGCATTCTCATTTCAAATGCAAACTCCAAAAGCTTCCCATTCAAAGCACTGTGCAGTTTTGTCTACTCTGCACTCTCCTCCTTTCCTCCAACTTAAAATAGCTTTTCAAAATCTTCCCCTCCACATAACCTCTGCCTTCTGCAACATTACCCCCGGGAAACTGTAAGTCCCCATCTTGGTTCTGTGTTCTTTCTGACCTATTCACACTCTTAAATAGAAGTACTTTGTAAAGCTTCTTGTTGCTGGTTTACAGGTTTTCTAAGTAAGAGTCTTAAAATAGCTCTGCCTCAGCCTGTTTTGTTTGTATGTTCATTCAGCACATTAGCCTGAACTGCATTAGCTGTCTGCTTTGATCACACCAAGTGCTGAGTGCTGCTGAGACAGTGCCAAGCACCCTCAACTCGAGTTGCCTGTCAGGATTGCAGGATCGTAACATTCATTGATCTGGACATAGGGTTAGGCTGAATTTTCAAGAGGATTATTGCAAGTTTCTCATGTGGTTTATATAGCTGAACAGCTTTTAAAGGGTGTTGATTTTCAGAACTTCTGAACGATTAGACACTGATGTGATATTTTTCAGAGTAAGCCTCCCAATTCACTACAGACTTCTAAGGACAAAATCTTATCATCCTTGTCCATGAATTCAGAAAATGCATTTGTGTTGAAATGTTAGTGCTTTTATTGGTTGGTTTCTAGCAATAATTAAAATTAGCATTTTTTCATCTTTTGAAGTTGAGTAAAACTTGGTACCCAGGGGAGGTTTATAAACAAGAGAAATATGTTAAATATTTTTTCATTTAGAATACCATGGTAGTGATAGGAAGTTAAAATATACCATCAAACCCCTAGATTAAATTGCTAGTGACAGGTGCATACAAAGAATAAAAGCAAAGTTTATCTGCTTTGAAAACAATAGTATGACTCAACTTGTTATGCAACACACTCGCTTTGTTGCAATTTTGTAACTGCATAAAGCATGGTGAAAACAGAATAACAGTGGTTCAGTTACTTTCTGAAAGATCTCAGCTGAAAAATATTCATGGGGCTGTCCTAACTTTGAATTAGAAGATTAACTAAACAAATGTTTTAGTAGTCACAGTGATGGTGATTGCTTGGTTAACATGTCACCTGCTAGTGATTTCCAAACCTGTTTACAGCCTTGGACCTCCTCTGTGTAAGTTTTAGATGAAGACTTCTGCCTGTGAGGTTTTTTTGCCAGTACTGAATTCACTTATTCACTCTGGGTGCAGCAGGACTGCTTATGGCTTGTAACATAACTAGGAAGAGCAGCTATTAAGTGTGTGTATATATACAGAAAAAAATCCCCAAACTGCAATACTGGGTGGGTTTTTTTCCCCTCTGAGATAAGTGGAATAGCTTTCTTTAAAACAAAACTTTAAGGGATCTGCACTTACAAGCCTACATCAAATTTCTTGTAAGTGGCCTGTAGTCTCACAAAATAGTGGCTTGGAGTAAAGACATACACTGCAACACCAGTGTTCACAATTATTTTTGTGTTATCCTTCAAGCTTGTTTGTGTTACAGAACTCTTTATAGAATTTTGAAGCGAGCTGTTTAATTAATAAAACAGGAATAGTTTATCAGGCTTGATAGGGCCTGTGTCTTCTCCTTAGTAGGATGGCTTACAGTGTTACAGCATGAAGGGACACTCTCAACTCAGAATTTTTGCTTGATTTTTTTGCTTTTACGTCACCTAGGTTTTAAAGCAAACTGAGTGGGTAAGCTGCTGAAAGCAGGGTCCTGCTTACTTTTCCTCTTTGCTATAGTGCAGGTGACTGAACACAGATTTGGTAGCTACAACTTGCATTGTTAAAAACTGAGTAAGACACAAGTGCAGTGTGGAAAACAGATGTGGAAAAAGGTTAAAGGACATTTCCTTCCTCTTTTCTGATTTTGTTTTTTTGGCTGGCAGGGTTGTGTCAGTCACAGCTTCAGTACTTAATGCCTTTTGTATTACATGCATGAGCTCATTTCAGGCTTTTATAGGATTGTTTCTAATGATTTCCAGTACTCATGTGGATTTGGGGAAGGAAGGTCTGTATTCATCAAGATCTCTCATCCCCCCTAAAGCAGACTAGAGGGAGAGAGGGAAAGATGGCAAAATATAACAGGAGCCGTCTTCTCCTTCTAGTGGTAGAAGAAAGATGCTCATAACCCCACTTTCCAAGTTTCAAGCAAAGACATTTCTTCAGAAATTGCCAAAGTAGACTTAGGGTATCTGTGAGTGAGGGGAGTCTTAGCCCAGTGGAAATTACAGAGGAGCTATAAATCCAGAGGGGCAACTAGCTGTGGGGCTGCTATAGTGCTAGTGACTATGGATCATTGGTGAACACAAATTTTAGCCAGTATTGCATGTATTTGGGTATATGCAAAATTGTCTTAGAGCCTGCTGGGGGCTGGTAGGCCCAGTTAGAGACCTGCCTCTTTGAAAGGGACATTATCAGTGCTGGGGGTTCTCTGTTCCGTGGGTGACTGTTCTGAACCGTGAGAGACTCTGAACAACTCTCCCAACTGATAAATTATTAAAATGTCTTTTATATAGTGGTTTATTAAGAATGCTCACTGAGAAAATTTTGATTCATGTGTTTCATAATTTCTGAGTATTTACTTGCAGTTCTGACATTCTTTTGGGATAGTTTCTTGTACATGATTTGCATTGACAGCCAGGGAGAAGAGGGCATGGGAGGAAAGGTGAGTGTCTGCATTTAGATTGGCTCTGAAAGATCCAGATGAGAAGCTGAGCAGCAGGAGAGAGGTCAGTAGAGAAGAGAGATTTGTGAGTCAGTAAAGCTGTGTAAGGGAATGAGGTCGGTCTGGAATAAGGTTAAGAGGGTAAAAGGAGGATTTTCAGTGGCAGCAAGAAAACACGGTGAGGAATGGCAGAGGAGGAAGGTGTGCTGCGTGTGTTGTAATAGAAAACTCAGGATGATAGGAGACGACAGAAAGGAGGGGAAGATGCAGGCATAAAAAATGCATTCTTTTAAAAGAGATGCAAGAGCGCCAATTGCCATCAAGAAAGTCTGTTCATATACTGAAATGAGGAAGAGAAGGGTGTGGCAATGGGCAAAATACACAAGTGGGGTGGGTTAGTGCTCTAGCAGACCGTTGTAGAATTTTTTTCTTGGTTGTATTTAGAAAGTGTCATGCTGACACCAAAAGCTTATTAATTTTATCTTTACCTTTCCATAAGGAGACTTTTGATACCATGGCTTTTTAGACCCATTTAACTTCTTAACTATTTTTAAGACTACGTGCACTTCCTTGACATCTAAAGCACTTGTGGTGTAAGCATGTAGAGAAAATAGTCTGTTATCAAAAGGGTTGTGCACCTCTTAGGTTTTCCAGAAAATGGAAATGAGTATAGACAGTCCAAAATGTTGAATACCAGTTCTTGCATTTTGACACAGGTAACTCTTTGTCACCTTAGGTGATTATGATAAAGGAAAACATCATAGAAGCTGCTCTAATGAGTTGCAGTGAAACAGGCCTCAGTGTGTATTCATACTTGTGTACAAGTGGGGTTTGTGTATAGAATGTTTGGAGCTGAGGGAAATGATCACATGCTTTAGATGGTGTTGTATCTGTGTTCTTATATGGGTCCTTATGGAAAAATGGAAACATTCACCTCCTAATTGAGTTGTGATCTAAATTGTGTGTGATATACAATGGAATTTAACCAAAAGATAAGCAGGGTAGAGTGGGTAGGCAGTGGTGCAGGTTAGTGAGAGATGTCTGCTGCATTGTGCTTTGCTCTTGTCCAGTTTGATGGAACTTGCGGACAGACTGAAATGTGGACTGCTGACATGGTAGGTATGAGAAGACTGACAAGGATTAAGCAAGGTTGAAGTAATGCAATATCTGAAGGGCAGCAGGAGCACATCAATTGATGTATGAATAAAATAAAAGCAGTAGAAAGTTGAATAATATCTGAGGGGCACCAAGAAGAAATTTTCATTTCCTTAATTTTAAGTATGATTTTCTTCACAAATTCTTACTGCAATGTGCAGTATGTTGTTTGTAAAAACATGTGAAAGGTGTAGCATTGCCAAGTTCTATCAGACACTAGCTTACTGTGGAGGAGGCAGAGGGAGGACCTCTGTGGTGCCTAACCCATGTTACACATGTGGTCTCTGTCATAAGGTTGAGGAGTTTTAGTGGGGATGTGCAGCTTCCCCCTTTCTTCTCCTCTGCATCTTTATCTCTGTATTCTGCATTATTCCATACTTGGTATGTAGTTGCTAATAGGTTTTTTCTTTC
Organism: Orthonyx spaldingii; assembly: GCA_013397795.1. NCBI lineage: Eukaryota > Metazoa > Chordata > Aves > Passeriformes > Orthonychidae > Orthonyx > Orthonyx spaldingii. Next base: position 1,072,989 of record VZTJ01003086.1, read on the forward strand.
AATTTTTTTAATTTTAGCTTTTAAATAAGAATGTGAAACTAACTTGAGTGCTGCCACAGCTACTTTGTGAGCATTACGAGCATTGCAGTTGCAGGCTTGGGTGACAGTCCATGGATAAACTTCATTCTTGTGGTACATACTGAAAAAGCACTTGCCCTGAAATGGACACCTTTGGGTATAGCTAGAAAGAGGGTGGAAGAAATTATGCAAGCATAGAAAAAGGATACATATGGTTAAAAAAAAAAAAAGGCAGTGCTGGAATGCACAGAAGAAAATGTGGAGGGGACTGCAATGATGCAAGTTATACACAAAGTGTACCTATGTCTGAGGTATATGGTACTTCCTCCAACATGGGACTGACCAGAATTGTAGGTCCTCTCTGCTTCATGAATGCTCAATTTGCTCAAATGAATTAAAATAAGCATGGTAAACTTTAATATCTCTAAAATAGTGAGAAAATCTCATTGGTTATGGATTCACATTCATGAGGTACATTTTCAGGTTAATTTTTATAAAAACAGTAATAAAATTTGCTTCTGAATTTTTATATTAATTCTGATGTTGAATGTTCTGAACACAGAGTTCAAGATGCAGTAAGTACATGAGGAATGCATTGTTTTCACCTCTGCCCTAATGTAGAGCAATATTCTGCAATAACCTATCATGGGTTTTGTGTTGGAATGGGGCTGATCTATGTTATGCTTCCTAGAAATATTATGCAGAGGTTTTCAAAACATTCTGTTTTGAAGTTACTGAAGTATCCAAGAGTTTCACAATATCTAGTTGCATGGAACATCTTGGCTCAAAACTCATCTGAACAGAACTTTATGGGCAGGGTTATAATATCATCTGGGGAAAAAAAAATTGGTATCCTTTTTTAACCTGTTGACAATGATTTCATCCATTTTTTGTCTCCTCATGAAAATGGTAAATAGACATTTCTTAAAGCATTGAGGTTTTTTGTTCCCATACCATATTCCTAATACTTGCTTCTGGGTCTTGCCTCTTTAGTATGCTCTTCAAGGTCTTTCCCTGAGGGTTGCAACATTTTTAGTCTGTTCATGCAATGAAAGTGAAACATGGAATGTTTTTCTTCTCCTGATGTTTGTCTGTAACTGCTGGAGTGTTTTGTCCTAGGAACATCTTATTCAAATTGTTGTGGTTGCTACATCTGGCTTCTATTGTGCATGCAGAAGCTTTGTCCCTGGATATACAGCCTTCACAACAACAGTTGCTGTGTATGCCTGAATGATTCTGACTATATTCACTGTTCTCAGAAGGCAGAAACATTAAAGAACATGCTGTACTTTAGGGACGGGAATGAAGGACTACAAGGACTCCTAAAATTGGTTATGCTCTTAAGGTTCTCATGAAATCATATCCTGAGCCTTGTTGCAGAAACATCCCTGCCTAGTTAAATGCAGACTTGATGTCATGATTATATGTTACTGTCTGTCAGTGCCAGCTCTGACATAAAAGCTTGGTGTCCTCCACCTTGACTCACAGTCTTTCTTTCCACCTTGTTAGTTCATAAGTCTGCAGGTTAACTTTCTGGCTTTTCTGTAGCTGGGTTAAACCATAATTATCTGGTTTAAAATCGAGTGTCTTTTAAACCTGAATTTCACAAATCTGGCACAGAGAACGGCCACCAAGATGGAGCTTGGATATAGTGATTACTAAAGTATTTTTCTTTACGTATTAGGGGGCTTTGCCATGGTGGTTTTGCTGGTAACTTAACAAAGAAGCATCGATTCTTGCTATAATCAGTCATGTAAATAGCACCCAATATTCTCGTATTGCAGGGTATTAAATTAATGAAATGGGAAAGGAAAAGTTTATTATAACTTAATTCTGTCATGGATAGAAATGAGCCGGATGTAAACCTGCTACTTTTCTCTGACATTTTGACACAGAAAGTTTTATTTGATTGTGTCATCCTTGACTGTTTCTTTTGCTTTTTGTTGTTTCAGGTTATTACCCATTAACTTGAAATTTAGTAGCCAAATATAGAATTTGCTCTGAAAACTTGGTGGTGTTGATGGTGGAAGAAACTAACCTATGTACCTCTTAAGCTTTGTGTAGACTACTGTGGATGCTGAGGAAAATGCAGCAAGCATCCAGTAAAAAGGAGATAATGAAAATGGTAAAAGGCTATCTGTAGTTATTGCACTTTAGCATCTATCCTGTGTTAACTGTAAGGTGTTCCTAGACCGTTATAGTAAAACAGTTTTCTTTTTTAAATTGGCACTTTGCCAGAAATTTGATATGCTGACCTCTGCCCAGTTACAAATACCTGATACTTCCTTTCACTTCTCCTTTTTTGCCCATTCTTAGTATTTCTATAACAACTGAAAGGGCTGAATGAGTTGTGAGAAGTAACATGGTGTTTTTCTGGGATGAGGTTTATGTAAGACCTTGGAAGAGTGAACTTTATGTTGCTTAGATTTCAACATATTGGCAATTTTTCATTCCTTTGCTAGCACAGTACTGCAAAAATACTTTATGCAGCAACAAGAAGATAGAATCTGAGCTGTCTTTCCATTAGCTTACCCTTGTTTTTTTCAGTTACAGTGTAAGATTCTCTTAATTTGGAGCTAGCTCGAATTGCTGGGTGCTTATAACTGCATTGTCAGCTGACCGACCCTGAAAATCCCAGTGCCATTCCTCTTGGTGCTGGGCAGAAACAGTACCAAATTGTCTTCATTAATTTGTTTTTCTTTCTTTACTTACTTCTAAACAGCTGAAATTAATTCTGAGAGTCAGGAGAGGAGAGGGTTAGCGTTTTTGAGAGATCAGCTTCATTCTGAAAAGATTTAAGGGTAAAGGGTAAAGCTTGAAGTAGTTCACCAGGGAGTTCCCTCAGTGTTTCAGCTTTTTAAGTTTTTGAGCTTGCTGCCTAGCCAAAATCTTGGTAGTTTACAATATTGTCTGAAAAGGTTCAATTAAAAATATTAAATACACTTGTTTCCTGAGAGCAAGACAGAAGCAGATGTACAACTCTGTTGTTTGTACATTCAGTTACTTTCCTATAATCCTTTGTTTGCAAGTTGTTGTGTATTTATTTCCTGAGCTCTGGGTATAAATATTACATTACTGATGTAATTTTTAAGTCCAAATAATTCTTCGTGACAGGAAAATCTATTCTCCACACTCCTGTCACTGCTGCATGGTTTTTGGTCTGTACTGGGCATTTTGATTAACTTCAAAATTCTTAGTGAAAAGCTGATTTTATATTCAACACTTCAGAAAGGTTTCTGCATATCCTGTCTTGGTGGGTGAGTGATTTTTGATAGGTGATCATGTAGCAAATGGTGTTGTATTCACTTACTCTGGTTTGATGGAGTGCTGTTACCTTTTTGCAATCTGTTTGCAAAACCCAGGTTTTTTGGTTTGCTGTTTTGCCACACAGGCTTTCCACAGGTCATGACAGGTAGGTCTGCAGTGCTGGTGTATGTCGGGAGATGCCTCCATTGAATGATTTCAAGCTTACTACATCTTGTAAGCCATGCATTTGTATAATTCTAATGTAGGTAAATTGTAATCTTGAAAAGTGAGAGAATGAGCTCCATTTCTGTACATTTATATGTCCTAGACAGAGTTATAAGCAACTTCTGCTGAACATCTTTATATGGTAGAGCTTCCATTTTTTCCAATCCACGTTACAACCCAGAAATCAAACAGACTGTTCAGCTGTTTCAGTACATACCTCAGTGTTAAAATAGATGCTTTCAATTCTTCAGCAGTATCTAAGCTTTCACAAACTTTTTGTATGTTAGATTTGTAACTGGCTACAGATCCATCAATTGCCTTGCGTGAAATCAATTCTCATCAAGCTGAATAGGGTTGATGGAGCTGACAGAAAGGTAACTGTGGTACAACCAATTTGCCACATTCTTCATTTGGTTTGATCTGAGTAGTGGAGGTGGATGGGTGGGTCAGGCTCATTGTACCTCTGCCTCTACTTGTTTCTCAGTTCTTTTGAAAGTTACCCTCAGGCTATTCAAGCGATGCTGTTGACAGCAAGTTCTTGATTTGAATTAACATTCAACCAGCTAAGGAAAAGCAGTATTATCCTGAGCTACACTTAACATAATGTTCATTCACTCATTAAGTGTCAAAATATAGTAATAAGTATTTATTTTTATCCTTTCTTATGCTTGCAACCAGGCTCTCAGAACACTTGCTCCAACCAGCCAATGTGTTAGATCCTACCTGGTGGCTTGGCCCCTGCATGTGGTGGTTGCAGCCCCATCTTGTCAGATGTTTGTACTTGTGCCCCTTTTGTTTGCATTATTTATTACTGTATTTGATCATCAGCATAGGCTACTGATGGTCTCCACTAACCTTCTAGTCTCACACTAAACACCTTGACCTTCTCTAAGGTCATTCAGTGGGTATCTCCAGGGCTTTCCCTTACCTTCTGGTCTCCTTTCCTGGATGTGTTATAGGAAGTGTGGAAGCCTGTGTGGAGGTCTGTTGGCAAAGAGAGCGACCTCTTTGAATGCCTGGCAGGTCAGCAGCCCTCCACCTGCCAGCCTCGGATTTTTCCAGCCTATGTTACTCCAGACATTTTCAAATGGATGTGAAACATCCAAACTGAAGATGTGAGGAATCACCTTATGCAATGCTTTGCCCTCCTGCTGGTTTTTGGTTATTTTAGCGTGGATGTGCACGCTGGTTTATGTTACTGCATGGCCACAAACAAAGACACAGGTTGAATTCCACTGGTTATGTGCCTTGGTAATTTGATGTGTAACACCTGTAAGTACATTTGGTAAAAAGTTATAAAAATTTGAGCTATCAGTTGCCAGATTTATTTCAGACTTTTTGAAACAGAAAGCAGCTAAGGGCAGTGGATGTCTTAGCTCCTCATAATACAAGATTCTGCTCTTGACTTTTTGTAAAAAGACAGGTGGGAACAGATGATGAGGAAGTGGTGGATGATGAGAGCAGTGTGGGGTTTGCCTCTTCTGACAGTGGGTGGCTCACTTACAATGTGAAACTACTGCTGGAATCTTTAGTTTTCTTTCATAACTCATCTCCATTGCTGGTGTACACACTCTTTTGAAAGGTCCATTACTTCATTTTTGACATTATATAGCACTTAGAGCTTTATATCACAGAAATAAAAATGATAGACCATGTAAGCAGTGGATGTTCCTGTATGCATTTAGAAGACACATTTAGCACAGATGCACAAAAGAAATTATACAACTGTAGTCTTCCAAAGCTATCAGAAAAATGGTTGTTTATTCTCCATGTGTGGAAAACATCTAGTAATGTGGTAAATCATTTTTGGAAGGAGGGAAACAAAAGATTAAGTCTTGGATGTAGGTAACTAAATCTTTTCTTTCTAAAATAGTGTTTCTAGAAAATGCTCACTTTTTTTTGCCTGAAAATCTTTACCACTTACTCTTTTAGTTCAGCAAGTAGAAAAGGACAGAATTGCAAACATAGTCTTGATTTTAAAAGCTCCAGTTTGCTGTATTTGTCAAACTATACATGTAGGCAGTGTCTCTTTTGAATTAAAATCTCAGTATTTATAAACAGTTCTTATAACTAACAAAAAAAATAGTGATCAACTTTACCATTCTGATACATTTTCCTAAATAATTTTCCTAAGTATCCAGGTGCCTTCCTAGGACTAGGAAATATAATTCTGGGACTGTGATCTGTAGCTGTCACTTCTGTTTCATTGTGGCCATATCTCTGCACTGTTTTCTTGTTGACATGTTGCAGCTTTACATTTCTGTAAATAAATAAATAAAATATTTAAAGTATTTTCTTTGCTGAATCAGTGGTTTTTATGAGAAGAAACAGTACGCAGCGTTTCAACTCAGGGGAAATAGTGACTGGTTTTGGTTCTGACCTAAGAGTTAAGAATGAAAATGCCTAGTTGAGCATATAACTAACAGAAAGCTTGACTCAGAACAGTGGTGACCTAGCTGTTTAATAATTTACCAGAGTAATTCATAGCACTGAACACAATTAGTGTTATTGTTAAACTAGGATTTCACGGTTACTTGCAGGTGAACTTACTTTTAGCTTGTCCCAGCTTTAACTTCTTAAAAATCTTACTTTTAAATAAATGTGTAGTTTTATTTGGAAGCAGAATACTTGGTTGCCCATTTTTCTATAAGGTGCTAAGTTCCTTCATTTCTTAGATTGCATGAGCACATGGCATGGAAGGACATACAACCGTCTGTTTCCAGTCCCTCAATTATAATGATGATAACAATTTCCATGGTCACTCATTATAATAATTCCAATGGTCTGGTGAGTCAGGAATGTCATTTACAGAACAGCCAGATATCAGTGTAGAGGAGTAAATAATACTGAATAGCGGTGGGCCTGGGTGATTAGATGATTAATCCTTTCTGGTCAGATATGGTTTGGGGCTTTTTTTCCTGATGTCCCCTAATATGTTTGTGTGAATCTGAACAATGCTGCTTGCAGTTGCATTGTGCGTTCCCAGAAAACCTTCCATGTCATATCATAAACTTAAGTAGCTGGAGTGGGTCAGCCCCTTAGAATGTGTGGAGAAGTTCCTTAGAATAAAGAACTTGTGGGGCCAGATCTTTAATTTATTACTGAATTGTTGTGCACACTGAAAAACTGGACATTAGTAACCTAATAGTCTTTTAGCATTAGTTGTTGTATAACTAATACTCTCAGTGTACAGTCCTGAAAATTCTGTAACTAACTGGAAAGCAGTGTAGAAAAAGAGTGCTAGAGAAAGTTGATTTGGTGACTTACATCCTCTTCCCTGGGAGGAATGGTCCTGCAGTAGCAGCCTTTGCACTTGTAGTCTAAGCCACTTGAAAACCAGGTGAGAGGCGGAAAAATAAGTTTCCGTCTTAAAAACAAGGGATAAATTAGCACCCTGGTAAAGCTGTATCCTTTGCAGCACAAGGTAAGGCAGTGCTGCCAGCTGAGTCATTCCCCCTGCTTTCACGGTCAAGCTGGCAGTACCAAGATAGTAACTGACAGCTAGAAAAGCAGCTTCTGTTGAGGGAACTGCTGATTTGTTTTCCTTTGGGACTTTGTTTCTAAGTTCATAAGTAAGATCCTAGGTTTTTGCTTTGCTAGGCTAAACCTGCTTATTTTTCACTTTTTAAATTTAGAGTAACAATCAGTTCAGGTTAGGCTGGTGAACGTGCAGCTTATTGCTTTTTTGGAAATGATGGGTTCATGCAAGGTTATGTGTGTGCAGGCAGGCTTCCAAAGGAACTTGAGAGGAGGCTGGAAACTCCAGTGATTGTTACGAATCCCGCCAAGCTTGTTAGGTCGACGTGAGGGCTCATGTCTCCAAATCAGTGTACTGTGATAGGAGGACACAGTGGCAAAACTGCTCACCCTTTGAAGAATGCCCCTGATTGTGATGCCACTTTATAAACGTCAGAAGAAAGTGAATTCCCTCCCACTGCACACTCCTTTTCTTCACACCATGTGCTTTTCATGGGCTGTCTCATGAAGATCAGCAAAACAAATATCTTCAAATCATCAGTGCCAAAAATTACCATGCTGCTCATGACATTTTTATTTTGTATTGCTGTTATAGGTTCGGATGGTTATTCAGCTGGCTTCCTGCCTGGTGTCCCACATCACTGCTACACCTTAAAGAGGCTGAGGACAAAATGCTAAAATGTAAGTCGTTGATTTTTAAAAAGTTTAAACAGTGCTTTCCATAGAGTGTACTTTATATTTTGTCAGGCATGTCTAGCAACATAATTTTTTCCCATTTTTTCTCCAGGTATTGCAAGCACATACAATAAACGATACGTGTATATATCTAACGGAAATAAAATATGGACACTGACGTTCTCTCCAGACCTTTCAAATAAAACTCCACTTGTTCTCCTGCATGGGTTTGGAGGAGGTGTTGGACTGTGGGCTCTCAACTTTGAAGATCTCTGTGAGAACAGGACCGTTCATGCTTTCGACCTCTTGGGATTTGGACGTAGCAGTAGACCACACTTTGACACTGATGCTCGGGAAGCAGAAAATCAGTTTGTGGAATCCATAGAAGAATGGAGAAAGGAGGTGGGGCTAGAACAAATGATTTTGCTTGGACACAACCTAGGTGGATTCCTGGCTGCTGCTTACTCCTTAAAATATCCATCAAGGTATGTGAAAATAAAGGAGTAAAGGGATTCCTTTTCTGTATTTGACTAGTGATTTTAATATTGATTTTGTTTCATCAGGCTCTTTATAGATAATCTTTACGTAAATGACTGTGATGATTTAAAGAAATGCTACTGAATTTTAAGACCAAAGTATTAATTTTATGGTTTGTTTCCAGGTGAATGAAATAGGTAGATATGGTAAATATGATTTTCTGTGTGCTTTTCCATACCTCTTCAGTTCAGTAGCCCATTGCCATGTTATAAGGTGAAATAGCAATGAATATATTTATGGGTGAATGTTTTGTCTCAAACATTGTTTTGTGAAGGGAAAATTGGCCTGTATCTGCCAGACTTCCCAGTATTATGGATAACATTGAAACTTCTGAATATAATTCCCCTGGGTAATTTATGCCTACATGCTAGCAGTCAGCCTGGTGCCAGCAGGATGATGTAAAAATTATTTTAGTGACTCTTTGATTTAAATTATCTGTACGCCACTTCATATTTCTTCTTTGCAAGACAACCCATCTGCAGCAGTTCTCTAATTGTATTTCATCAGCATTTTCTGCACCATGTTGTGCCCAACAGTTAATACATTTTTTCCCCCCTTAAAGTAGTAATTTGTTTCTTTTATACATCTGGTTATATATCCCCTGCTAGGATCCCACTAACTGAGGTAATTCTGTATCAAAAAAGGGCACTGCTTTCATTGGGATACACATAGTGGTCTCCTATGAAAACCTGAATATAAGCTTAACTCTCCACATGATATTGCAGATTCTATATTATCTTAAACGTGTCTTATTCTTTTCTGTTCATATGAAGTTTTACCGTTTCTTTGCTTCTTACTTGGATATATTTGAAGCAATTTCATGCTTCATTTTTCCCTTGGCCTTTTTCTTTCTAAGTGGACAACAGTTAGCAAAAGTGGCTGGAAATGATGTGTGAAAGTAGGTGTGTTTCTAAATGCAGAACTGCAATAAAGAAATGTAACCCTCTGCTTTAGGGATATAAACCTATTATCCTTTTAGTTATAAACCAACTTTTAGCTAACTATAATTAGCTTTTTGTAGGGATCATGTATAAGTTCCTTACCTCTTTTTCCAAAGTATCTATAAATGGCACTGTCCTATCCCTATGGGATGGGATATTGGTTTTGCCCACTGCTGACTTACATCAAAAGTGATGCTTTGTTTTCATGCCTCACTGTGCATAAGTTGAAGTTAATTAATTTGGGGGTGTTTCAGTTTGTGCTCTCACATTACTAATGTTTCTCTGAAATTAAACTAAGACTACCAAAATAACAAATTGACTGTTAGGATCTTAAAAGAGCTTTGAATCGAGTGATAAATATAGCACAGCTTTCAGCCAGGTTATCTAACAATGCATTAGAGGCTTAAGGGATTCTAGATACGTATTGTTAGGAAAGTAGATCTGTTTCTCCAAGCATAGATGATCTGTTAATTTGCTACACTGTACCAGAGTCTTTCATGGAAAATCCAAGATTACTAATCCAAAATGATTCCCATTTAGCATATTGCCAAGTTGAAGTGGACCATGCTTTTCAAATACTGCAATTTCTGGACATTTACTTCTGGAATGATTCTCATGGTTGACTTCCCATTATCCTGGGTTATGTTTTAGGCTTGATTACCAAAAGGAGAAATGCCAAATAGGAAGGAAAGTATTAAGAAAGAAAACATAAAACAAAGCTTACTCTATTTTTATTAATTTGTTTGCTGTATTATAGTTAATATCATAGTTTGTGCATGGAATGTGTGTCTGTCGTGAATGGCTCCTCATTGCTTGCACTGCTTTGCCTCTGATCTCTCCTGCTTGGTTTGTACCTTGATTCTACCCTGCCCTCTCTTACTCTTGTTGTTTGCTGCAGGTTGCAGGTATGCTCATAGCTGAGCTAACAACCAAGAAACACCTTTGTGAGGTTAATGCTTTCCAGCCCTTTATTCCAAGCACAGGTTTTTGGTTTCCCAACTGATTATAATCCAGCAATAGCTTTTGGGATCAATTCTGGCATCATTTTGGGCATTGTGAACTCTTCTGTGTTAATATCTAATCTCATGGCTTTAACACAGAAGGTAGTAATGAAGGAAAAAGTAAAAATAAAAAGGTAAAAAGTTAAAGATAAAAATATAAAAACCACAGACTGATTTAGGTTAGGTAAGACTTTCAGGATCTAGTCCAACCGTTAACCCAGCACTGCCAAGTCCACCACTAACCCATGTCCTTAAGCACCACGTTCACACATCTTCTAAATACTCCAAGGATGAGTACTCAACCACTTCCTTGGGCACAGTATCATGAAATGGTATAGGTTGGAAGGGACCTAAAGGATCATCTAGTTCCAACCTCCCTGTCATGGGCAGGGATACCTCCCATTAGACCAGATTGAACAAGACAGCCTGTTCCAATGCTTGACAGCCCTTTCAGTGAAGAAATTGTTTCTAATATCCAATCTAAACCTCCCCTAACACAACCTGAAGGCATTTCCTCATGTCCTATTGCTTACTGCTTGGGACAAGAGACCAACCCCCACCTTGCTACAACCTCCTGACAGGTAGTTGTGGAGAGCGATAATGAGGAAGCTGCCATGGAAAATCATCTTAAATATGGAAAACTATAGTTCAGAGTCACTTTTCTCCAGAAATCACCAGTATCTAGGACAGTTAGAGTAGGTGTCATTATGGGATTAAATGGAAATGGATGATTCTAATCTACCAGGATGAATTAGAATTTTGCTTGAGGAGGACCCACAGCATGAAGTGATCGATAGTTGCATGTGCTGGAGACTCCTACTATGCTCTCTGTACTAATATTCCTTTGAGTAATAATTTTACAAATTGCCTCTCTGATGTTTTCTTTCATGACCTAAAATCAGTAAATTTAGAAGACAACTGCTAGTTTTACTCTGCGTTTCTCAGTTCATATTTTACTTTGATAAGATGGTTTTTCAGTTAAATTGTGTCTCTGAACAGAGATCTTAGACTTCTAGCAACTTCGCTTAAATTAAACAGATGCAATTATCCTCTTTTCTGTCAAATTAAACTGCTCCTGCAAATAATATTGACTGAGCATTTAGATTAGGCTATTTTTAAAAAGAAAAACAAGACTATCCTTTCTCTCAAATGTTTGTGACGGTGAGTATCTATAAAATACTGAGTTTCTCTTTGTGACACGTGTGTCCATGTTTCTGGTGTTCATACATATGATTAGGAGCAATTCACTCTCTAATTAGTAATTGAAATCAAAACTGTTGATAAGTCAGAAACTAGGTAATAAGCCTCTGTGATAGAAGTGACTGAAGTAGGCTGTATGTATGTATCTGTAAAACAGATAACACATTTTCATCATGCTCAGTTGAAGAAAAGCTACTGTACTTTAAACCACTGAACCTTTTTTGCCAACAGGATCAAGCATCTTATCTTAGTGGAGCCATGGGGTTTTCCAGAGAGGCCTGACAATGCTGAACACGAAAGACCAATTCCAATCTGGATCAAAGCACTAGGAGCTATATTGAGTCCATTTAATCCATTAGCTGGGCTAAGATTAGCAGGACCCTTTGGTGAGTTTTAGCTACTCTTAAATACCAGTTCTATTTTGGTTAAACATAAACACAGAGCACACAGCACATTATGATAAGCTTTATTTACAAGTCTGTATCATCCACAGAGGAAAGAGTTGGAGGAGAAAGTGGGAGTGGTTGAAGGAAGTTTGAACTCTTTAGGAAAGAAGACCAACTCTTGCTATTAGAAATACTAGTATGATAATTTACAGTAAGCTACAGTATATGATCTGTACAGGCTTCAGTTATAGTGAGTTGGATTATGCAGACATCTGTTGGGGAACCCTGACAAAGAGTCACGAATGTGAAAGGTTTTCTTCTGGTTGCCTCTGGTCACAGTCCATTTAAGCTTCCCTTCTAACTCCAGTTTGATGAGCAAATGGGATTTCCAAATTCCCTTACCATTAGAAGGCAGTCTCTCATAAATGCAAAAATCTTTGGCCTGAGTTTAGAGAAGTTGAAACTGGGTTCTTTCCATTAGCAATTTTGTCACTACTCTAGCAAATCTTGTGGGCCTCATTGGTGTCCTGCATTATGATGGCAGTTCAGATTTCCATTTCTTCAACAGCACTAATGAGATGGTTGATAAACCCTCTATACCCTAATACTAGGGTTAGGTAGGGCTGATGAAAAATGCTATAGTTTGAGTTCATCTGAGGAGTGGGGAGAAGAGTGTAATAAAATCTTAAAGTCATTATATGTGTTCCTTCTAGAGGAGAAAGAGCTTATCTGTCTGTTACTCTCTGTGTTACAGAAATATCTTCTGGAGAGGCTTGGAAAAAGATATCCTTCAAGCCCCTCACAAGTTACAATTAATACACCTCTTCATTTTTGGTATTCAGTGTGAAGACAAACTCATGAGATTTCTAGACTTTGCTTACGTTTAAACCACATCTGTTTCCTAAATCTATTTCTATACAATATATATTTTAATTATGCTGATCTGCTTGTTTATTTTCAATACTGTGACAAATTTACTTTTTCAGACAAGCAACACGTTTTGTACAAACAGATTTCCTTTAAAGTAAAATGTTAATTTGGTTAACAAAACAACCTGGAGCACATTGAGTGATATGCCCTGATTTAATGTGTTCTGTCCAATAACAAGTGCATGCATAAATCAATCCACATGCAAAAATTCAAAGCTGAAATTGTCTCCCTTAGCAGTAAGTGCAGTGAGAACCATGCTGCAGAAGCAGACTCTGTCTTGGCAAGGTGTCTCCAAACCTAGCCTTGCTTATAGGTTGCAGTGGAGGGCAGTGCCTTTAAAAATTTATTCATCTGTTTCTCACTGCACTGGTAAAAAATTTTGCCACCAACTTAAGTTCTTGACAGGTGAAACATTGTTCTTGGAGAAGGGTAGGTCTAAACACTGTGCTGCAAGTAGGCATCAGACCTAACCTGAAGAAGGCACTGAACTGAACCCAGGTTTCTTTCCACGTGCAAATGTGCTTGAGCTGATGGGCAGACATAGTTGTTTGAACCTCACTCTAAAGCCAATTGCTCTTGTTCAAAGGTATGAATTAGGCGCTTAAATGTGAACCAAGTTCATTGGGATATTACAAGAGTATCACATGGAAATTTAATCAGACCTGCAGGCAAATACTTGAAACTGGGAGAGAGATAGAATCCAGAGATATGTTTTTCTTTGAGTGGTTTCCAGGTAGTTGATTTGCATGTTTTCCTTCACTTAACTGGAATAGTCACCCAGGAGTCTCACAGTATGGAGGGTTTGGTGCTTAGGTTGGATTTCTGAATTCCATTCCTAGAGGTGAATGCCTGAAAAGTCCTCAGGACAACAGAAATGTCACTGTGACCACACCCTTTTTGTGGAACTCGGTGTCTTCAGTGTTAGAATTTCTTACAGCATTTTCATAGACACTGCAAAACATCAGCCAAACAATTCAGAATTTCTTCAATAAACATTACAACAATGATTTAGTGTGATTTCATTCCAAAATTTGTTCCAAGGTGCCTTGAATCCTTGTTTCATTCTCCCCTGTAAATTCCCAGGGAAAAACTGTTTTGGAATTGGACCCACAGCCAAAGTACTTCTTATCAAAACAGAAAGTGAATTCTAAAATTTGGTAACACTTCATGCCATGGCCTCTATGCTGATAGCAGGGCAAGACACAGAATTAGTCTCTTTCTTCCAGGTACTCTTATTCCAAGCCAAATGTGTTCACTTGTGCTCAAAAAACCCAAACACACAGAAAAAGAAAGAAGTCCAGCAATTGCACTCTATGTAGGGAAAATAAAGCAGAGCCAATTGCCAGACTTTACAAAAATCTTCATTGCTTTGGGAGTTAAATCACTGTTTCATAAAGGCATTATTTGCTCTTGTACTATATTAGTTTTCTAAATCTGTTTAAAGCATGCATAAGGGCATGTTGCAATAATCTCAAGGTTACAAAAGCATAGATCACTGTGATAAGGTCTACATAAATAATACCAGGCCTTTGCCCAGGGTTGGGTGGGAAGAAGTGACATCATCATAATTGCACAGATTAACAACAGTATGAAGTTACTGCTGTGTGGAAAAGGGGAAACATAACCATGAATAGTCACGCTCAGCTCCATGTTGGCGTGGAGACCAGTGGCGAGTGTTGTTCCTCACAGATCAATGTTGGGATTGGCTGTTACGCATCTTTGTCAGCAACTCGGGCAGTGGGTTTGAGTGCACCCTCAGCAAGTCTGCCAATGGCATCAAGCTGTGTGGTCAATGAGCTGTAGGGAAGGGATGCCATCCAGAGGGACATGGACAGGCTTGAGAGGTGGGCTCATACCGACCTCATGAAGTTCAACATCGCCATGTGCAGGATCCTGCATCTGGTCAGGGCAATCCCAACCACCTCTGACCCGAGAACAGATTGAGAGCAGCCCTGAGGAGAAAGGCCTGAGGTGTTGGTTGATGAGAAGCCCAAAAAGACCCACAAATATGTACGTGCAGCCCAGAAAGCCAGCCACATCCTGGGCTGCATCAAAGGCAGCATGGCCGGCAGATTGAGGGAGGTGATTCTGCCCCACTACTCTGTTCTTATGAGACCCCACCTGGAATATCGCATCCAGCTCTGGGACCCCAGTATAAAAATGTTGGAAATACTCCTGTTGGAAATAGTTGTGAGGAGGGACATGAAGATGATCAGAGGGCCGGAGCACGTCTCCTGTGAAGACAGGCTGAAAGAGTTGGGATTCAGGAGAAGGCTTTGGGGACACCTTGTAGGAGCCTTCCAGTACCTAAAGGGGTAGGTAAAAAGTTGCTGGAGAGCAACTTTTTACAAGAGTGTGTAGTGATAGGACAGGGGGTAATGGCTGCAAACCGAGAGGTTTAGATCAGATATTAGAGATGACTAATATTCTTAGACTAAGATTAGCCTAGTGGTGAGGCCCAAAGACACATCTGGTCAGTGCAGAAGAGGCTTCTTCCTTAGAGAAATCATTCAGAAAAGAAGCTTAAGTTTAGAAGGCCTGAACTAGCCCTGAAAAGACACACTTATTTACTGACTTTTAGGAGAACATGAGGACAATGGTTTTCAACATTAAATCGCTTCATTTATACCAGTACTTGTGCCTTATGTCAAGATTTCTACACCTGTTTTTCATCATAGACTTCTGTTCTTTCAACTACACATTAGTTAGATCAACTAGCTTCAGAAGCAGACTGTTCTGTAAGAGGAGAAGACAGCCTTAAGCAAGAAAAACACCCCAGCTCTTTTAGCAGTGCCTTCTGGTCTGAAAGGTGTGGTGCATTTAGCCTACCCAGTGCTGCCAGAGCAAGGAGAAGGTGTTGGTATCTAATGTGAGACTAAACTGGGGACAAAAAGACACTCTGCTTAGCACATTTGCTGGTCCCCATTGTAGGTTTCTTCTATTGCTGTAGTGACCCTACTCAAACATTCCCCATATATATTTGGCAGGGGGAGTATTTATATTTTGTTCCTGTTAAGTGTAATTCCATCGTGTTTCCCTAAGACATGCAAATGGTAAAACCAAATACAGGTTTAGAAGCCACGAGTTTCAAGGGAACGTGTTTTGAGGGCTCTAATGAAAAGCATTAGGCAATCTGATAAAGTAATTTATACTGATTCCCCCTCTAATAGTGTTTTCTGTTTTTAACAGGATTAAGCCTTGTTCAACGTTTAAGACCAGATTTCAAGAGAAAATATTCATCAATGTTTGATGATAACACTGTGGCTGAATATATCTATCACTGCAATGTACAGTCACCCAGGTGAGTATGAGTTTCCCAGTGTATGTTTTGAAGTCTGTTGTTCATTGACTGAGTGCCTGCTACTCCCTCCAATGGCCATGGCAGCAGTGTGCATGCTATTTTTTTTTTATTGTGGCATTTATTATATTGAAGAAAAAGGTACCATTGTACTTTTTCTGAATTCCAGATACTGATAAATGTAAAAAGTATCCTAATTCTATATTTCTTCTCAATTTGTGTTAATTGTTTGAGAGTTTGGGCACTGCATTTAATTAAATAATTGTTGGAGAATTTTAATGTGTAAAGAATTTCTTCAAAAACTTTAAAAATAAGGCATTTCATTCTTCGAAGTGCTACCATTCTATCATGCAAAACCATGGGCTCTTTCTGTGGAAAATTATATGTAAACATTGAAAGCTTACTTTTCTTAATTGTAAAAAATCCCAACCTCATGTACTCTGTGCTAACAAAAGGCACAGATTTAGATAAAAAGTAGATCCAATGGCAATTGAAATTGTTTCTTGCCCGTTTGAATGGCTTGAAGTGGTGAAACAGCTTTCAAGAACATGACGATTCCTTACGGATGGGCAAAAAGGCCAATGCTGCAGCGGATTTCACAAATGGATCGAGACATTGCTATCACGGTGGTCTATGGAGCACGTTCATGTATAGATGGCAATTCTGGCAGCACTATCCAGTCTCTGAGACCAAATTCCTATGTGAAGACAATAGTAAGTTTGACTTTTAAAGCAATTGTTCAATTTTTATGTGGATTTGTTTAAGTCATATCTATGTGACCGGGTTGGATGGGACCCTGAGCAGCCTGGTCTAGGTGGAGGTGTCCCTGCCCATGGCAGGGGGGTTGGAACTAGATGAGCTTTAAGGTCCCTTCCAACCCAAACCATTCTGTGATTCTGTGTTTTTTTCATACTAGCTGTGGAAATGATGTCACTTTTGATTTAGAGCCTGGGGTAATAAGTTCCAGTTTTTGTAACAGAGAGAGGAAACACATGCTACATCAGAGAACACCTAGACAAAAGTGTTGAGTCCCCAGGCTAAGAACAAAACTTACTGTAGCACTAGAAGCCAAATTAGATCTGTGAGCAAGGTGATTCTTTATTTTGTTCTACAGTGTGCTAATAGAAGTAGGTGTTGTGGTCACTGTTTTTGTCTGTGTTTTAAACCACAGCAGTCCTAATATCTCCATATATATCTATAAGATAATGAGGAGGCTCTCATAAACTCTCATCATCTGTCTATAGAATGCCTTTGTTTCTCTGATAAGAGAATAGTTTATACCTGGTGCTTAGGTTCTTGTAAGCATCTTTCTTTGAGTAATTAAAAAAATACTTAGTGTTGTCTTACTTATTTTTGTTTAGAGGTATAGTATTATCATGTAAAATGTGTGTACTTACAACTTATTGCGAATGTGCACACTGCATTTTTTGTTATTGATTTCTATAAAAACAAACAAATTTAAAAGTATTCTTCATATATTTTCACATCAGTCAGCTATGATAATTGAATATGCATACATGTTAAAATGCTGTGAGGTGATAAAATGCTTGAACACACCAGCTGTGATCTTACTGATGTCTGGAACTATCTTGACAGAAGTGTACAATATATAATGTTGATAGTATACTATAACAGGTCATCCAAATAAAATTTTATACCTTGATACAGCTGAATTCAGAGCTGGAACTCAGAGAAAATACATTGTTACCCAACTGTTTTAAGTGTGTTAAAGAGCACAGATACATTTCATAAATGTTGATATCCAGGCTGAAAATGTCACTTAACTGCTTAACCAGAGAGGGAGTTGTAACACAAAGTCATTGCTAAAAAGTGTACAGTATATTGCTGGGATAAGCTTATACATTCAGGCAGATTTTTTCCACTCTGGTCGGGACTTTTAGAAGGGACTGTTCAAAATATTATTGTATTCCAGGTTAAAATTTTGCCAAGCCAAATACAAGTTCTAAAAGGTAAATTGGCGTGGTAAAATTGCAGGCGTGCTCAAAAACCCATAGGAGGGCAAGGGCTCTAATGAGACCAAGATGTGGACTGGCACTGCCATGCTTGGTAAAATGCGCAGAGGTTCTGTGGTTCATTACATGCGTTTGTTTCTAAGTAATTTTTACTTTGAGTTTCTGGGAGTTTTTAACACAATACCATAGCTATACTTTTCTGGGATTCAGTTAGAGACTTAAGAGAGTGTGTTTTAAGGAGGGGAGGGAAAAATAGTTTTAAATAAAGATTAGTCTTGGACTGAGTAAAATGGAAAGAAAACAGGTCAAGGACTTTTGCTGTATACTATAGTGATGGTTACTTCGTAGCATTTTTACAGAGAATAACAAATTATACAAATAGACTATTTGAGTGGAAAGTGAAGCGAATCAAGATGCATCAGAAATTTGATATGCAAGGCATTTATATCTACAAAGTTTGTTGTGCAGTGACTTGTGCGCGCTTCAGTGGTGGGGTTTTTTCCAACAAGATGAGCAGTTGAATAAGCAGTAGTTTTGCTTTCTTTTCCTGTGCAGGAAAGTTTCTTCAGAAGGAAAAGAATATTTTGTATTCCTTACGTTTAGACTGTTTTTCAGGCTGTATGAAGCCAACTCTTAGGTAATGTGTAAAAGCCAGGTTCTTCACCTGTGCTGGTATTTATTTGTTATTGCATTTTTGTGATTTTGACATGTTTCTTCACCTTTACCCTCTAGGCTATCCTCGGTGCAGGTCATTACGTGTACGCTGATCAACCTGAAGACTTCAACGAGAAAGTGAAAGACATCTGTGACTCCGTGGACTGAATGTCTTCTGTTCTTTAGAAAGTCACACCATAGATATCATTTAATGGCAATACTCTCTAGGAAATCACTAAAGAATGCAGAGCTAATGGAACAGGCTCTGTTTGCACACTGTTTCTTCTAAGAAGCCATTTGCACACTTAAACCACTGAGTGCCTATTTTTGGGGGGAATGAAGAGGTTTGAAGCTAGCTTTGTACAGCTTTTTTTTGAAATTGATCTGTCAGATACAAAATTACATGTAACTTTTGAAACTGGAATTTTCTTCAAAATTTAATTGAACTTTGCACATGTTGAACTCTCTAACAATGCTGAATTCTCCCAACACAGAGAACTGTATCAATAGAGATACAATGTACAACATGCAATTTGGTTTCTTTATGAATGTTCGTACTTTGTAGCTGATGTTTCATAGCAAGAATATGAAACTGCATATGCATTTTATTTTTGGAACCCAGAACTCCATATACAATATTGTAACAGGGTTTGTTTTTTAATTGAGTGATAACAGCTTATGAAACTGATTTTGGGAAAGGGACGGGGCCAAAATACTGAGCAGTGTCTGTCACTGAAATCTGTTTGTTAGTTTGTAAGAAATTGAGGCTCAATATTAGGAAACCTATCTTGTTGAATTTTATTTCCATTTATCTCAAGGCATCCTTTTCCATCTGTGCAGCTTTTACGGAAGACTCAATTTGTAAGAGTCGATGATGTCACCAGCACTCATGCTTCCATAAATATTTTGATGTGTAGATTTCTGTGATTTAAAATACAGAAGATGGCTTGTTAGTTATTCCATCTATTTTTAACACTTTACTGCAAGATTTGTTACTAGTCTAAATCTAACAGTTGTGGATAAGCTGATAAGATTTTGATTAGGGCTAGGAAATATCCACCTGAATAGTGAGCATATTTCCCATTTTATTTTGGTAGAAAGTCTAGTCCCTATTTTAATGAATTCAGGCTGAAGGAGAGGCAGAGGCAGAATATCGATGTTCTCTAATTGGGAACTACAACAGCTTAATGTATTTTATTTAACATGCAGCCTCCTTATAGGAAGGATTATTATTGGAATAAACAATGCCACTGTAATGAATTATAATTACATGTTTTGGAGATTCTTTATATGTTTTAATTGAGTATTTGAATATCAGAGACAGCCCAGTCTCTGCTACTTTTTGAATTATAGTTTGACGTTAGTTCTTTACATGCCTAGTAAACTATATTAAGAAAAATACTTTGTCACTTTAAAGCCAAATGATGTGGTGGTTTGTTTTTTAACAAGTTTACATAAAACTATTGATCTGTTTTTGAATATTCAATTGACTACTGAAGAGTTCTTGATACTTTTATACAAAGAGAATTTGAATTAATGATAGAACCGTCTTAAAGCTTGAATTATATGCAGTGTTTTCCCAAATTAAGGAATTGTTGCACATATTTATGATGTAGAAGGCAAAGATACCTAAAATATTCAGGAAATAACCTGATTATGTTCCCCAGCAGAACATAATCTCTCTTACTAAAGGAGATATTTATCTGTATGGTGCTATGTAAACATCAAACAGTTTTTGTGACTGCCTTGACTGGTAGCACTTAATATCTAGCAAGATAAAGATTTTAATTAAAATTAAGTATGGAATTAAATTACTTCTTCAATTAGCAGATGCCAGAACTGTAAAACAAAATTTGGGTTATTGGTAAAATCTTGACTTGAAAATGTAAAATCAGAATTATCAATTCCATTTTTTAATATAAGCTATAAAGTATCAGTCATGCCACCATTTAGGTGGATGCCTTCAGCATGTTGGTTTTTTTTGCCCTTTTCAGTGTCTTATTTTGTATTTATCAACTTAAACAGCTGTTTCAGTTGTGCATAAAAAGTTAATGCAAAAATAAATTTTGAGTCTCCTCCAAATAATAAAGGGTGAAACAAACTATTGGTATTTTCAGATAGCACTTCCTGATGGGAATTGTACATTCCACATCAAAAGTTGGAAGTAGGGATAAAAATTGCACACTGGATGTGAATATTGTTTTAAATATCCCTTGCTTCTTCAGCTTATTGTACTAATAAGACTTATTGCTTATGTTTTGCACAATAAAAAAATCTTAAATGTTATATTTGATTAATGTTAAGATGTGGTATTGCTTTTGTAAAAATTATTTGCAGTTAAGCCCTGGAAATCAAGAGTTATTATTAAGTTGAGGTAAACCATCCAAAATACATTAAAAATATGGTAATGGTTATTTTCAAATGTCTCAATGTTCTTAGGTTTCCTTGTATTTAACCGACACTGGTGAGTGTTTGTCAACAAGTAGCTGCAAGCTGCGAATGTTGATTGTATGTATAAGGAAAATTATTCTTGATTATCTTCCAGGCAGTATTAGATGCTGCTGTGAAGGTCAAGATGGAATTGTGAATGTCCTATTGTGTGCAACATAACCTGATCTAAGTACTTTAATAAATGTCATAGGAGGTGCTGAACAGAAAATGAATGGCTGAAAAGACTTGGGAGCTAGACCTTTTGTGAGCAATTACTGTCTGGAAATAACCTTAGTTTCTGCAGAAGTTCTGTTTCAGTGCAATGACCAGTTGCTTAACGGTACTGTGGTGAGCACTGAACGCTGATGATGCTATTTTTATTAAAGCACTGTAAAATAAGACAAGAATCACAGGCATAAAGGCACCCAAAGATCTATCCCATTCTAACATCAAAATGAAGACAGCTGTGTACCAGAGGCTAGAGCATAACAAAAAGAATCCAAAATCTTAATAAAAATCCAAGATAAACTGCCTAAATCTCCAGGACATACTCTTCCTGAGGTTGTTGTGATAAAATTTATTTAAAGTAATTTAGTAATATTTTGTTTGCCACGGCTGAGTTCATCTTGTTACTTATTGAACCCTGCCAGATTAGATTTTAGTTCTGAAAAACTGATTTTCAGAGAATCTGTTGATAAGACTCTATAATGAAACATTCACAACCATCACAAGGAGGTCCCTGTTTGTATCTGATTGTGAAATGGAAATGGAAAATGTGAATTCATATGTGCTGATCTTGGAAAAATTGGTCCAAACAAGAGAAATGTCATCATCTGGTTTCACTTGGATTAAACCAATGCTGGCCTTTCTTTTTAAAAGTTATCTTTTTAAGGTTTCTGCAACTGTTTGTGCTGAACAGATGTGCCAGTCTCTGTCTGAAATGCTTTCTGTCATTCCTGTTGTGGTTCCTCAAATTCCTAGCCCTTCCGGATCACAGTTATTCAGCTTTTTCACTGGGATGAAAACAAGATTAAATACAATAAAAACATCTGGAATTAATGTATGGGCAGACATTTTCAGGAATGCCTGTTTTGTTAGCATTCATTAAAATGTGACCCTGCGGAAGCCTAGGGGTCATAGTCACCTGCTGTTTAAATGGGTACTTTCTTGGGGCTCCTCGGCGTATCTGTCATTTTGTTGGGTTCTTTTGGCCAGTTGACCATCACCCCATCCTGCAGTCTTTGAGCATGGCAGCACAGCCATGCTGCCTCGAAGCCTTCATCGAGGGATTTATGTTTTGTAGGAAGCACAAGTGAATCCTGTGAAAGGATGAGGCACTACAGGTAGCTGAAGAAAGACATGTTTTAGTGGGACTGGTAAGATCGGAACAGGACGCAGGTGTGTGCAGCAACTGCCTTCTGGTGTTAGTGGCAGCAGAGGGAAATGGATGGAGCCTTCAGGTTTTCAGGCAGGTGATGGACAGACTGTGGAGAGCAGAGGCATGTGGCTGGAATGACAGCCTACAACACAAGGAACAGTGAGAGCTAGAAAGGAGCGGGCCAGCTGGAAACAGCAAAATTCAGCTGAAGAGCCTTGGGGTGGGAACATTCAAGAGCCAGTCAGCTCTGGAGGAGGATGAGGGAAATGGTGAGGGAAAGGTTTGGAGTGTCTAGTGTGCAAGTAACACATCTTACCAAGGTAAGGAGAATGCCTGCAGCACCAGCTGGAGGGAAGTCGGGTTGGAAAGCTTGGATCTACACTACATGGGGCACTTTAAAGTTTTGCTATCCCTCCTTTCACTAAGACTTGTCCTTGGAATGCAATGCTTTTTCCCAAGCTGGACACCATTGCCTCAGACTGGTACTTGGACAGGAACCTTAAAGAATTACCTATGCTGCAGCACTAAAGAAATCATGAGAAACTGTATTCTCACAAATCAGAAGTGAGCTTATGGCGAAGCATGAGGTGGTGGGTCACTGGACTGCCTGAGGTAAGATGAAAAATCAAGACGTACAGCAAGATTTGTCACTAAAGATCATAAATTCATCTTTTACAGGAGGAATGGGGTGCCTTGGCTCTGTTCCAGTTTGCTTCGTTGCCTTTGATCACAGGGATATCCTACTTTAAGATTTGGATGTGGGTAGTAGAATGTAGAAGTATAGAATATGGAAATATTTGCCACATATACTTCAAAAATAAGAAACACAAGTAGCAGGAATGTACTGAAGACATTTTTAGATATGTACATAATTTGCATAAGTAATTAGCAGCAAGATGAAAGTGGTGACAACACTACAAGTTAGGTGTTTACTTGCATTTTATGCTTCACTTGTAGAGGAAAGCTAGCAAACTGAAACTGTTCGTTTCAGGAAGCGGGGCAAGGGCTGTGAAGTGGAGTGTGACCCCAAATGTATGCTAAGGAGTAGATCTGCTTTGAAAATGAAAATTCTGCAAAAGCAGAATCTCCATATATTTGCAGGTCTATTTCTGCACTCTTGCATTCACCTACTTGATGTGTAAATGACTGGAGCTGTGCGTGGAGCAAGGTGCGGCTATCACTTCCTTTGTAGCGTGATATTTAAATGCTTGCCTGATACCCCCCTGCTTTTCTGCTTTGACTTTATTTAAAGATGCTTGCAGTCACTCAGAGCTCAAACCTAAAATGGAGGCAAAATGGAGGCAAATCCCCCAGCTAGAGACCCCCTCTGAAAAGCAGATTATTTCTCATATCTACCCGAGGTTCACATTCTTCTTGGTGCCTGCCAGGAGTGAGATTGATCTCCCTTGGCTTGTCCTGCTGGACGCTGAGCCCCTGTGTTCAATCATGTGCCATGGCCAGATCTGCCTCGTGAATGCCCTCAGTAGATGCTTTGCTAAGTACAGGGTTAAGGAAAATAACCATTCTGCAAACAGTGGAAGGAAGACTGGTAGTGGGGTCATGCATGGGCAAAGAAAGACCAGCACGTGATGATTGCTGAGAGTGGTGGGATGGTGAGCCCCATCCAGCACTTGACCCTGGTTTGTTTCCTGGTTTGCAAGGCCTGAGCACTGTGCTGCTGTCAGATTTGCTTGCTGCACACCCCTGAATCACAATTTATTTCCCTGTGTCCAGCTCCCTGAGCTGCAGGATGAAACCTTTGAGCCTCTTGGGCATCTTAAACACCTCAGTCCAAGCATTCCACCAGCAGTTAGCCTGCTCACAGCTGAAGCCACTGTGGCTGTTTCCACAAAGGAACTTTGCAGAGCAATAGTGGGTGCAGGTAAGGCACAGAGAAAAGTGAGAAGCCAGCTGGCTCATCCCCTGGCACTGACTCTTTCCTAGCTTTCAGCCCCTCTCTGTGCTCAGCAACAGGCCTGGCCATGCAGGAGGTTCCCCAGTCAGGAACGCATCTTCCCAGCCAAAAGTTGTAGAATTGTAGAATCACAGAATGGGTTGGGTTGTAAGAAACCTCTAAAATTGTCTAGTTCCAACCCTGAAAGCTGCATCCAACCTGAATTACATTCATGGAGATCTCCAAAGCCTCAGCCCCAATGCCAATGGGTAACTCTGTTCTGCACAGGCAGGATCGGACTGTGCTGGGACTTCGGGCATCACCCCGAAGCAGCTTCCAGGCTGTGTGATGCCTGACACAGTTCCTGACAGCAAAGCCTGACTGAGTCCATTAGTTAGGGTTATGCTTTGGTCACAGAAAAAAAGAATTCAGGTGTGTCATAGGGGCAGTGGTCACCAAAATTATGCATAAACTATTTTGGTTGGGTTTTTGTTTGGTTTTTTTTTTAATACAGACAGATTTCAGCAGCAGTTTGGGGGACAACTGTTAAGCACACAGTAGTGTTTGCCTGTTGTAGAATGGCTATAGATTTGTTTTATGAGGGTTCTAAAAATAGTTTTTGCTAAAATGCTGAAGGGTTAGTGAGAAAATGCATTTATTTTTATCCCAGCAGTATCTGGAAACAGATGAAAATCCAGCCAGGTGAATGAATCCAACCTCTCATCAAGTCACACCTTTAATTAATAGGCAAATTAGCACAACAGTGTTTCCCCTGGCTCCTTCAGTGTACGCCAGCTCCTAGCTTGAGCTGCGCATCCCTGCCACCCCAGTATCTCCACGCCTGCACTGTTGGCCGCGTGGAGCAGAGATGGCAGGAGCAGGGAGCGAGGGGGAGACTCTCCTCTCCTTTCCCCCATCGGCTGGGAAGCTGAGGCTCTCTCCTCCTTTCCTCCATCAATTCTGCGCAAATCCCACTAGAGGGGACACGGCGCTCCCAAACCGCTCCGGCATTTCCTCCGGGCTCCTGCTTCTGCACGGCGCTGCTTTTAAAGGAGGAGCTGCACTGCAATTTCTTCTTCCACACCTGACAGATTGACACCTAAAGGCATGGGGCAGGGCTAAAATAGGGGTCTCATGCCTTTGATTCACCCCTTTCATAGGGGAAAGGGCAGGTTGTGGAAGGGGTGAGGGTGGTGCTAATCCTATTAACGTAGATCTCTGTAGTACTGCATCTTTGTTTTATTTATCCTAATGCCTTTTCACAAGGCAGAAATGAAATCCACACAGAAAGACTAGACATTGGAAAGAGGAGGGGGAGCACAAATTAACCTCCTCTATTATTACAGACCAGCCCCAGAATGAGAATAAATGGTGATAAGAGGAAAAAATAACTGCGACAGAATTATTAAATAAGGGGCAACTTTTAAAGTGGCTCCAGTCTGGCTTCTAATTTTGTTCCTGTAATTTGATTGTGGGTTTAAATGGGACTGCTTAGACATTAGCTACTTGATCTGCAAACAGCAGCAGGTAAGCAGTGCAGAAGTATGTGCCAGGGCTGGCGGGGGCTGCGCCCTGCCCGCCTGCGGAGACGGACGGACGGACGGACGGCGCGGGAGATGCTCCCTTCCTTCCAGCGATTCCGTCACAGGCAGGTGTTGAGACCCCCAGAGACGGGCTGAGTGGGACACGGGTCGTGTATCCCACAGGAATCCCCGGGTCTGCGGCAGCCTCGCCTATCGCTCCGGCAGGTGCAGCAGCACCTGGCTGGGCGTGCCCCAGGAAAAGCGGAGGCAGCTTTGCTGCTGCTCAGCCAGGCCTCCACAGCCAGGGCCGTGCTAGACCTGTACGTGTGCACTCACGGCTGTTATAGAATGCAGCTTGGGGGAGGCCATGCTGTGGGAAACAAGGGCAGAATTCACTATCAAGGTAAAACATTGACCCTTTAGTAAAAAACAGTAAAGGTACGGCTACAGAAGCCTGTTAGGTGCTGTAGCTGGCACCAGCTCAAGGGTACCGCCAGCCTCCATTGCATCCTGCCGCCACTGCATGTCACTGTTAGGACAGAGCGACCCAAGCTGGGGTCTGTGCTGCTTTGGTGGGGACAGACCCCGCTGTCCCCCGGGTGGGGCCACCCTGTGGAGATGGGCTGTGGGAATCCAACACCCAAGGCCTGTTGCCCCGTGGTAAAAGCAGTCAAAATGCTTACCGTGCCCTGCAAAAACAGGCTGTCCCCGAAGTGAGAGAAATGAGTAGTCTGAGTTACAAAGGGTGGGGCTTTTCCTGAGACAGGCACCAAAGTAGATCCTGGTGTGGATAACTGGGGGCAGGGGAGTAGAAAGTGCCCCCTGGTCATTCACAGTCAGCCCAGTTCCTCACCGGGGCAACTGAGGCTGCACCAGCTCCTGCAGAAGGGAAGGGATGGCTCACCAGACCTTACTGGTGGGGTTGGTGACCGTGGGAGCTGGGGCAAGGTGAGATTCCTTCCATCACCTTAGCTCCCCCACTCAGGATGGTGATCAGCTCATAGCAGGGAGCAGGATTTGGCCCTGCTACAACAGGATCATGGGGCTTGCTGGGATGCCAAAGGGTGCTGGGGCAAACCTGTGAGGCTGAAAGTTCACCCCACGGTTTAGAGGATTTATGGCCACGGCCATAGCAAAGCCCATATGGGCATTGTACTACTGGGCACCCACCTTCCCAGTCTGGGTGCTGATGGTACAAGAAGAGGTGACACCTCAGCCCATGCCATCCCCCTTTTCTGCATCCCTCTTTGCGATTGGAGGTGGTAGAGTGGTGAGAGTCTGCATGAAGGATGATCTTGTGTCTGCCTCAAATGCACCCATTACAGAAACAGGGCATGATTCACAGTTCAAGGGGAAAACCATGCCGGGCATCAGTCATCAGGGAACATGGGTGTAAGTAAAGCAGAGGCTCTTGCCCCCTATGGGCCTCAGTCCTATATGCTTCTGGACATCTAACAACACTCTCTGGAAGCAGGGTATGTGCTGAGAGGGGAAGGAGAAATACCTGCAGAGACATCACCTCTTTATTTCATGGGAGATACAGAAGGAGAGGTGACGTTGCTGCAGCCAGGAGGGCACTTACGACACAGACTGATGATGGCCAGCAGTGTCACCATATGCAAAGCCGTGTTTCTTTTACCCAATGCTTATATTCATCACCACACGTGCCAGCTGCAGCTAGACAAAAGCATTATAGTGTCCCAGTGGCATTAGAGGAGATCACATGGGAGATGTCCATGGCATCCTATCACTCCCTGGACCAACCATCTTAGCACCTGTCATATTATCTTCCCGTCCTGCTGCAATCCCTGCCCTCCATGGTGTGTCACCACCAAACCAAAGTGCCTGACCCAGACCCTGTGGCCATGTCACATCTCTCTCTTGCTCCTGAGGGACTCAGGGTTGCGACAGGAACAATTTGGCAGCTCAGCACTTCCTGCAATACTGAATTTCTTAGAGCACCTTTCAGGTTGAAACGTTCTAAAATGCTCAGCTGCTCAGCAGATCCCCCCAGCACACTTGCACAGGCTGTTTGTCTCAACAGGATATTAAAAAGAAGAGGTTATAAAAGCAAGGTGTGATACGAGGCGAAGCTTAGCTCGCAGCACTAACATTTATATCCTCTCTGCAGCTAATGTTCAGCAAGCAGGAAATATCTGCAGCCCCTCACTGCCCCCTCCTCATGCCCCCCTGGGCTGCCACATTCCCCCTGGGGGCTCTGGTGCTGTGATGGCAGTCGAGTACACTGGTCCCACTGGGTTGCTTTCTCATGGGGGACCAGAAAGCCTGTTTCAGCTCTGGCTGGGGCAGCCAGCCCTGCCTGCCTGCCTCTGGTCCTTCCTTCAGTATAGATTGTAGCCCTGTGCTGTGGGCAGCTTCTCCTCAGCACAGATACCTTGCTTAAACATTGCTGCTTATCTTCAACCTCATCTGCTTTTGCTCTTGGCTGGATTTCCTGGTGGCACCCTGACCCTGGCTCACCAGGTCAGGGACTGTCAGTGGTCTCCAGGTCCTACCCTGTTACAGCAACTTCTCATCACTGGCCAAGTTGTGTTTACTCAGTTTCCCAAAACTCCTGAAGAAAATTCCTCCTTGCTATTTGATTCCCACCAGCTCCACATCTGGTTAATCATCCAAGGCAAATGGTGTTTCCCACAACACTATCAGGGAAAGAAAGGAAGATCAGGCATCACATCCTGCTGAGCCACGGTTACTGGTGGTGCCCCAGCCGTGACAGCATGCAGATGGTGAATCAGTGAGCAGTCACACAGGGCTACCCACTGCGACATGAAATGGCATCTTTCAATTTTAATATCCAAAGAGCTGGCCACATTTTCTCAGTGGGTGCAGAGACAAGTTAAGATAGCTTCCTGTCCAGCTCCAGATCTCAGTGATCAGGAACACATGTGAGAGAGATTTCTCTCTGTCATGACTGCCCGCTCTTATAATTGTTTATTCCTTTTTGCCCCCAGCCCCCCAGTCATTTTTCCCCTTCTTCCTCCTTTCTGGTTTTGCAGTCACTGAATAGACAGGCTCACTGGCTATTTTTAGGTTTCTAAATTACTTTTCAGATCTATTCTAAATTTATCTCCCAATACTCTGAAATCTTGACATTGCAGAAGTGAGAATCATGTCTGAAAAAGCAAAAAGTTTAAGGTCTGTCTTACTGGCCTGGACCCCTTTGCTGTGGCAGTCTCTTAGTCTTCTTTCTCCTCATCTCTCACCTCTCCTACTGCATGTACCCTGACCACCCTGGCCAGCCTCTGCCAGGAGCAAAGAGTGGTTACTCCCACTTGAGCAATGGCCAGGACCAGGGATGCCCTGGGGAGGTGGGGCACAGAGGAGCTCAGGGACAGAGGGAAATGGAGGCAGCACCCCAGGGTCATGCTTTACCTGGCTGCAAACCAGGGAATCAGGTGGATAGCTGGGTTTGCAGCTGCAGTGCATTGACTTCCAGTGGTTTTTGTACCTGCAGAGCTTCCGGGGAGGGGGGAGGAGCAGATGGAATGTTTTTGAAAATTCTCCAGGAAAACAGGTATTCTTGAAGAAGGTGACGCTGCAAGCCCAAGGAAAAGCTAGGAAGAGGAGGCAGGAGTCTTGCCGCGCGATTGCTGCGGGTTGCTCTTACGCAGAGCTACAAAATAGGAAAACTTTAAAATATTCCTTCGGGGCTGGGCACCCTTTGAGCCGCTGCCAGCTCCTCCCTGCAGTGCCTGAAGGATAAATCTTTTGTCCTCACTTCTAAATGTTCCACACCCTGCAAACAACTGACCCCCAAATCCTCAATAATTGCCCTTTTCACAAACTACGTGCAAATGATTTTATCTCATGGCCTCAGATGGATAAAACCTCTGGCTATCGGTACAAGGCTACGGTCCCGACACCCCGAGCCAAGAAGCTGTGAGGGCTAAATGCTCTTAAAAATGAACTATTTCCTCCTCCGTCGTTCCTGACAGCCAGTTCCTAGGCAAACCAGCAGGATGATGCACCGGGCTGAGGGGGAAGGAGAAAAGGAGGGAAGGAGTTAACTTTCTTCCCATGGTAAAGCACTGAGGCTGCTTGCCAGTTTTCGGAAAAGCTGCAAGTCATTCTGCCAGGACGAGGAGGAGGTTTTGAAGTCTCTGGGATGTTCCCAGGAAAGTGCCGCAGTACGAGGCCAGCTGAGCTGGCATGACAGGCGGGGAGGGGACCTACCCAAGACGGGAAATGCGGAAAGAAACCCCAAGCAGGAGCATCCTGGCGGTACTGCAAATATGCTGTTGACTTCAGGTTTCCTTCCTAACCTTCCCCTCTCCTTGGCTTTCATCCTTCACATGTCCCAGCCCCAGCGCTCCAGACATGAGAAATTTGGGGAGTGAGATAGTGCTGCAAGCCCAAGGCAGGAGTGGGAGCAGCCACTGCAACCCTGCCTCCCTGGATCACTGGAAAATATTGGACACCCGCTGATTAGAGGAGAGGTGTGCCGAGGTGCGCCGAGAGCTACCTCCCTGCCCTGAAGGGAATAGATGTACGTGGCCTCCTCCTCTTTCCCCCTAGCCCTAAAGATCCCCCAGGCATTCCCGCCCTAGTTTCCGGAGAAAAATGTGCTGGAGTTGATGGACTATAAGGGGACATCTTGCTATCAATACCCATTTCCTGGGAGGAAAATGTTTTCTGGAAAAAAATAACAGTCCATGGTGCATTATATTAGGAGAGAAAATAAGTAACCCACCAAGGTAAAATGTCATCAGCAAAATACAGGGGTCCCCTCAGGCACATCTCGGTGGTGTCTCAGCACAGTGGGTGCACTGAGCATGTGGTAAATGCCCAGAAAGGTGAAGACAGATTAGGCAGAAGAAAATAAAACCCTACCGAGTGGTGCAACTTTGGAGCCCAAATTAGCAGGTTTGGGAAGCAGAGGCAGAAGGATGGAGCAGCAATGCAAGGCCACTGAAGTACAGAGTTCCTCTTTTGAGGAAAAAAATCCCCCTCACAGATGGATCCCACCTTGATTTTGTTGCTTGGCAGCATAAAACCCATTCGATTAAAGGCATGTAAAAGCACCAGTGTAATTTCCTGGCTTATATTTTTATGTTTAGCGTATATTACATCCAGCACAACCCTGTCTTTTGAGGGAAGCTTTGGTCAATTAAGATTAGCTGTCATTCCACATTTATTACCATCATTTATGAATTCTCCTCATTGCCAACAGGCAGAAGGAGAAGATGGTGCACAAAATAAATAAATAATTGAGGAGAAAGCTCATCAAGGCCCTGATTTCTACCCCCCTGTCATCTCTGGCAAAGCTCTGTTCTATGAGTCAGCTCCGGAGGGCTCTGGAAAACCATCGCCGTTTCAGCACTGCTATTAACCTGCACATAGATTCTCCTGATAGCACTTGGGGTGAGTCAGGGGGGCATGAGTGAGCACTGCCTGCCAGCTGGGCTGCCACTGCCTCTAACCTACAGCAGTCCCAAAGGCTCTGAGCCTCTACAGTACTGGGCATTGCTGGAGGGAGGGGATTGGTGTCGAGGCACCACCAGGCTGACCTGGCACAGGGGTGTCTGGCTATCGCTGCTCAGGGTGGGACCGAAGGATATGCCTTGTGCTCCAGGTGGGTGGGAAGGTGGTTGGGATGTTGGCACAGCACCCTCATTGTACAGCTCCAGCCTGCCACAGGGAGAGTGGAACCCCAAGACACCCAGCATACAGGGACGGGGGGCACTTCTGAGCCCCAGACTGCATAGGGGCTGTGCCAAAAAGGGCCAAATTGAGAGAAAACATGGGAAATATTTCAGACATATGTACCTAAATGGGCAGTCCTAAAGGCTCTGTGCTCGTGGGAGTGAGTCAAAACCTTCTTTGTCTTTTTACACATTTAGTCCCTGCCTTGCTTGTGCAATTGCATAATAACAGTACGACCTTGAGAGAGAAAAACGAGCAACTCCAGGATGCTGGTTCAGATGATGAGAGCTTGTGTAACACTGCATTTCTGGCAGGCTGTCACTCCAAAAATGTATGTCCCTAATCAAAGGTAGATTAAAAAAAAAATACTTTCCCCCTCTGCTAACCACAGCACTACTTCCAAGGCACAAGTTGTCAGCAGCACACTGTTGGCCGAGGGGTTAAATCCTCATGCATGTTGTGTACCTATCATTTCTGCATAGATCTAGAGTGGAGATAGAATAGCTCATTACTCATCAGTGACAAACAAAAAGTACCATGAATCAAACTAATGGTCATGGAGGGGGGGAAAGGAAGATGATTGGGTTCCCATTGTTCAATGTCTTTCTTATCTTTCAGGAGCACCAAGGAGCAAACAAACCCCTGGCTTGTGCAGAGCACCTTCCCCCAGCAAGAGGAAGTAACCAATGCACTAAACCACAAGTCCTCTCCACGTTAATAATTAGAGAACCTGCTGAATGCAAAAGAAAACAAACATTGATTAATTTGGTGCCTAGGGGGAAGATTAGGAACAGGTTATGGTTCCTGGACAATGAGTCTTGCAAAGCTCACTGAGGCAGTGCTGGTCAGGGTGAAGATGCAAAGATTCATTATCAGCCCACTTTATTTGGTAACCCACAACATGGGCTGGGCAAGGCTCCTCACCGCCTGTTTGTAAAGGGCTGCTGCAGCCCACCTGAGTACAGCCTCCTCAAAGAACAAGTAAAGAATGGGCAAAAAGGCAAAAGGGGCCCAGCCTGGAGGCCATAGGCCAAAGATCACTTAGTACCCTGCACCTGGGTTGGGGCAAACCCCAGTGCCAATACAGGCTGGGGCATGAACAAAGCTGATGCTGAGGAGAACTTGACGGTGTTGGTGGATGAAAGGTTGGACATGACCTGACAACATGTGCTCGAAAGCCCAGAAAGCCAACTGCATCTTGGGCTGCATCAAAGGCAGCATGATCAGAAGGTTGAAGAGGTGATTCTGTCCTTTACTCCACTCTGGTGAGACCCCATCTGAAGTGCTGCACCCAACTCTGGGGTCCTCAGCTCAGGAAGGACATGAACCTGCTGGAATGAGTCCAGAGGAGGCTGTGACGATGATGCTCTGGTGCACCTCTCCCATGGAGAGAGTTGGGATTGTTCAGCCTGAAGAAGAGAAGGCTCTGGGGAGAGTTTCCAGCTTTCCAGAACCTGAAAGGAGCTTACAAGAGAGCTGGATAGGGACTTTTTAGAAGGATGTGTAGTGATAGAATAAGGTGGAATGGCTTTTAATTAGGAGAGAGTTGGTTTACATAAGATATAAGGAAGAAGTTTTTAGAAGAAGGGAATAGATGTACGTGGCCTCCTCCTCTTTCCCCCTAGCCCTAAAGATCCCCCAGGCATTCCCGCCCTAGTTTCCGGAGAAAAATGTGCTGGAGTTGATGGACTATAAGGGGACATCTTGCTATCAAGTAAAATGCTGGAACAGGTTGCCCAGAGAGGCTGTGGATGCCCCATCCCTGGAAAGATGGGCTGGAAGGGGCTCTGAGCAATATGATGTAGTTGAAGATGTCCCTGCTCATTGCAGGGACCTTGGTCTAGATGGTCTCTAAATGTCCCTTCCAACCCAAACTATTCTGTGATTGCTATGGTTCTATACCAGCCCTGCACATTCATTTTCCTTGGGGGTAAGGATACCATAGATCTCATACAAAGGGATATGAAGGCAATGGGACAACTCCTGTGAGGTCACATCCCTCCCCTGTATCTGTTTCTGGACATGAATCAGAGTTTCATGAGACCATCTTCAAATCCACACATGGTCACCACGTTGTTTCTCACCTGTCTTAATTTTGAGGCACACTCCTCACAAGGGTTGCCACAGCTGCCATCTCCCCACAGCAACAGTCATGGCAAAGAACTTCATTTTCCCCTGCAGCATTATCTTTGCATGTCCTTCACTTCCAACACTGGTCCAGTACTGAAGTCTTTCAAGCAGCTGGTGATAGTACAAAGCAAACTTGAAATTACACTGACTCTTCTCTGAATCCTTTTTTGCAGTATTGCCTCTTTGGGGTCACAAGAGACCTTCAGTTACACAGGGAAGGACTGTCACCCTTGCTTTGAGTTCCTGTCATTTCTGATGAGAAGCTCCCGCACCCTTTCCTTGCATAAGGAGTTCCCATAGGGTGCGGCTCAAGAAAGAAAAATTTTCCACTTGTTGTAGCTGATGATTACAAATATATTATATATGATGATTACCTTTGACTGCATGGACTAGGAGGACTCCTAATTGTAATATCCTTTGTGGAAGCTGTGGAAATTCAGTTCATTTGAACCCCATGTGCTGCCTGGGGCCCCATCCTTCTCTGTGACCTGCAAAACACAGGTTCCTGCTCTGCTGATCCACCAAGGGGACCATGGGGCAGCCGATGCTCAGAAGTCTGCTGCAAGACCTCAACTACCTCCTGTATTTTACCCACCACGATGTGTTGCTTTTGGGTGGAGGTGCGCAATATTTTCAAAGCAAACTCCCCTCTACCATTTTTCCCTCCCAGAAATACCTGCTACTTATTCTTCCTACCCTCCCAGGAGAACCTTGGCCACACTGAGAAGCTCCACCAGCAGCAGTTTCTCTGTACTGACAGCTGAGCTACCCCTTGGTTTCCTCCTAAAGCCTCTCAGCTCCAGATGACTCAAGAAAACATTTTGCTTGTGATGCTGGGAAAACTCAAACCAACCCAGTGTGTTTTTCATGATGGGGCTGCTACTGAGAATTAAGATGCTTCTTGGCACTCGGAGAAGGTGGTAAGTGACTGGTGCAGAAGCAATGGGTCTCTGGCACAGTTACAGCACTTACTCTTTTGAGTAGAGGTGGATTTTCAAATAATCTGCAAATAAATTGGACAATCTGCCTGAGTTACAAGTACTTTGGAAAATACGTCCTTTGACAAATTTAGCAGCAGTCTTCAGACTTCTGCCTTCTCATGAATGCACCAGAGGAAATGTGTAGATATTTCTCCAGCCTTCCCTTAGGGGCAAAGTGTTTCACACGGGTTGCTTTCATGGACCCTCACAGAAAAGTAAGGTGAGTCCTTCTCCTGCCTTTGAGCGCTGAAACTTTGTCACTCTTTGGGAAAGGCAAAGGCAGTAGTGGCTGTCCCAGGGGTTGTCCCATTTCATAGGAGATGGAGCTCCCTCCTGGGA
Source organism: Orthonyx spaldingii (assembly GCA_013397795.1). Taxonomy (NCBI): domain Eukaryota; kingdom Metazoa; phylum Chordata; class Aves; order Passeriformes; family Orthonychidae; genus Orthonyx; species Orthonyx spaldingii. The sequence continues at coordinate 1,107,888 of VZTJ01003086.1, forward strand.
GAATGGGGCTGATGAGTTAGTGGAATTCATACATCCCTTTAGAGAAGAGGAAGGTGGAAGTAGGTATCTGCTAATAAATGAGGATGTTTGCTGGGGCAGGAATGGTCTTAGTGCAGCTGAAAAAACTGGGAGCTGACACCTTTTGGAAAAGCACAAGGGCTGTGGGGTATGTGGAGAGGATGTGGACAGGAGGACGATGAGGGACATGTGAGGGGCATGAGTGCAGAGGCAGCGGGGAGGTCTGCAGGGTGTGCAGTTACCTGCTTCAGCAGCTCTGCTTCACAAAACCAGCCTTGCTCCTCTGCATCCCTGCAGGAAAGCCAGAGCTTACAAATGAGCATGCTCATGAAAAACCAGATATGGAAATAGAGCTGGTATTCTCCAGATTTAAGTCTTTACATTTCCTGAATGTAAAAGTGTTCTCTTTTCAATTCACAGTCACTGTACCGGTCTGACATTTTCAACCCAGGCGGAAGAGAAAACTCTTCAAACAGATACATACACACTAGCAATAAATACATACATGGATGCATGATGAAAAAATAATATCCAAATTGTACATTCTGCTATCCTCCTCTCCACAGCCCCTGCCATTGTAGTCTGTAGAGGTGCAAATTTGGAATAAAACACCTAAAAAATCTGGAAAGTCCCAGTTAAGGCATCCTCAAATCCCTGACTCTGCCCAGTGTTGTTAGCATCAGAAAAAATAGAAGAGGATTAATTGGCCTATATTTTAGAAGACAGGTTCATCTACTCCTGGAATGAAAACTTAATTGAACTGTCATCGTTGTGGGATTACTTCACAGTGTCATTAAGGGGCAGGTCTCAGTCATTAAGGTTTGTCTTAGCCTAACAAATATACAACTCCTTTTTCTGAATAAGTTTGGTTTTTTCCTTGAATTTAACAATTGTTTATGCTTTCAGGATTCACAATGTTTTGTTTTGGCCAACTCAAAATGTCAGTGATGCGCTTTTCCATAAATATGGTTGCTCTAACTTACTCGTGTCAATGTCACAGGCTTTTGGTTTTCCCTGCAGCAAATATAAACAAAGAAACTTAAAGTGGGATTACGGAATTGGTATAGGGTATATACAGTATTTTCACACCTTTTAAGATTCCTCTAGTGCAAATTCCTTCACATGCAGGGGCAGTGACTGGCTATGAAGCAGTCCCAAAGCTCTTGCTCTTCATGCTCTCAGTCATGGTTCACCACTTCCCAGGCAACTGAGGTATGGATGGACAGACTAGAGAGGTGTTGTCAGGTGGACATGTGTCCTGGGGCCTCTCATTTACTGATGCACCTGCAAATGCATCTGTATTTTTCGGCATGACAATGTAAATGAAAAAGCCTTTTTACCCTTTCCATCTCCCACCTCCTCCTTGGGACTGCTGCCATTACCTAAGCACACATAGACACTGCATGAGATGAAAACGGAATGAACTGTCTGTTTAGATTTAAAAGGGAACGCTAGACAGGAAACCAGCCCCCCTCTGTGTGTTGTAGCCCTTGGTGTGAAAGAAACCTGGTATCACCCAGCTCCCTCACACAAGGCCCTTGCCTCCGTTTGTGGGGACTGAGATTGGATATCCATGCTGTCCCTGCTATTTTTCACCAGCTCTGTGGGGATGTGGTGTTGTGGGGAGCCAGACACAGCCCTATGGCCAGCCCCAACCTCCAGTGCTTCCCATGACTGTCCCTGCAGACTGCAACACATCCCACTCCACTGTCCTGCCTCATATTTCCTGTAAGGTAAGAAGCCACAGAGCTTTTTTTGGTGGTCTTTCCCCTGTGGGATTGTGGCAGCAGGTCTCGAGGCTGTTCCCAGGCAGGGAGGTGGGTGGTGTGGGTCTAGAGGAAGGAGACAGGAGCCCCTGCTCCCTCTCTTTGCTTGTTGGAGCTGACCTCCTGAGAAGGCAAAGTGCTGACCACAGATCTTCTCCTCCTCCTCCTCCTCTGCTCGCTCTCCAACAGTAATGCACATGTGCTTTGTCCATAAATATATTATTTTGTGTTCCTGCCAGCCCAGACTAATAGGGCTAATGTTTCCTGAGGAGCAGCCCAAAGCTACATTAGCCGCAGATGTTTGATTGATTTAAAACAAAGAGCCTGACCGCCAAACTGCTCCATATGGTTTCTCTTCCTGTCACTTTGCCTGCAGGGTTATCTCTGAAATGCAATTAAGGTGCTTAAAAGTACATTTTCAGGAAGATGCAGAATTGATGAGGGTGGGTTTGCCGATGGGTGCCTCCAAATTGTTAGAGCAAGAGCAAGGAGAGTCATGCCCTACCCTTAGCAGCTGCACACATGGTTTTTCCACTTACGTGAGGACCTTAGGGGGGCAGGCCAAAAAATGCCCCCATTGTAGAGATGTTGCCATAGATGTACTTTGCCAGTACTCGTGTCTCTTGATATTCTGCTCATTTATTATTGAAGTCAAACATTTCTCTAATTAGATATTTACTTGTGAACTTAAGTGCTGGAGAGATTTCATTTGACCCCACCTCTCCCCCACTCACTCTGCCTGCCTGGGCACTGGAGATGAAACCCCTTGCTTGTGCAACTCAGGCAGCTGGGTTGAAGACTCAGTGATGCTGCAGAGGACAAGCCAAGCTCTGCCTGTCATTTGCTGTGAGGAGAGTGCCAGCCCTACCTGCTCACCAGGGGACTGACGCTGCCTGAGGACACCCACCCAGCCACTGCAGACCCAGCCTGCCCAGCCTGGCTGCTGAAACCATCCCCTGGCCCTCTGCAGGGCTGAGAACCCTGCCACATCCAGCTCCCACCAAGACCACACTCTTGTATGCCCTGAGGGGGTTGAGTACAGTAAAGGAAATTTATGGCTTGTTTGGATTTAATGCACAGAGTAGGTGTTTATAGATGAAAAAGGTGTGCTTCTGTGTGCCAATCATCCGTCTTCCCCTCAGTTCAGCTGACACAGGAGGGCAACAGCCCCTTACCCCGTATTTTTTAAGAATTGAAATGCTTTGATTTCTGAAAACACACTTTTGAAATCCATTTCCACGAAAATTTTCAAAATAGGTACCTGATATCTGGCACCTTAATCCATGTCTTGGTGTGTAAGGAAAGGAGAGTGGGGTAAGTCCCCTGCAGTGACTTAAGGCACAGCCAGGCCCCCTCTCTGGACCACAGACAAAAAATGCCCATGGATTTGAGAAGGGAATCCCAAGCCACAGTGCAGAATTAATTTCTTGTTATGGAAAACAGAAATAATTAATGTTGCAACAGGTCTGAAGATTCATGGTAACAGTACACGCTGTAAATATACAGCACTGCAGGATAATTATCTGGTGCTCAACTCTCTTCAAACTAGACCTCTGTTAACCTTGTCCTTACCTCTCTCAGAATTAAAATCCTAAGGTAATTCATCACAGAATTTCTTGGTAACTTCAAGTATAATTGCTAAGTAGTTTTCAAGCACATACAATTACCACACCCAATTAATCTCATCATGAGTCTTAAAGCCAGGTTGTTAAATGGGCCTTAGAGCTAAATAAACTCTTGTGTGTGTATATGTATGTATATATATATATGTATATGCATGCATGTGGGTGAGTCTGTATTGGAGAGAAGGAGAGCAGCTCTCAGAAATGCAACTTTCTGTGTCACCTGCTTTGTTCTCTAATTAGGTGTTTGTAGAAATATTACCCTGGCTACTGCACAGTCCCTAAATTCACATACGTGATCATCACTATCCAGATCTTTGTAACTATTTTAAGTGAAGTTTTTCACAGAAAACCGATTGTACAAACAACACCATATTGCACGGTGTTTATTTTCTTTCAAGGGCTTCCAGAGCAAATGTTCTTCAGCTCCAAACAAGAGGAGTAGCTTGCTTTCTTTTTTTGTCCATGCTGCAAAATCAACCTGAGATATGAAACCTCAGCTGTTTTCTCCTCCTGGCTTTTATACCCCTCTTATGGAAGGGAAACAAGGATTCGAAGAGTCTACCCAATCTTTGCTACCCTGGAAGATTACACAAATGAATTTAGCCATCTTCTGATTCATCCCTACACCCCTGAACATCAGTAATAAAACAGCAGAAAGCCCCATTTCTTCTGTGTGTGTGGGAAACAGGAGAGTTTGGTCCTTTCAAGGGTGGATGCAAAACACATTGCTGGCTTGAAGTACCATCCCTGTGGCCTCAGCAGTTCTGGGTGGGAATTTCATCAGCAGGAGGTCCCATTCCTTCTGCAGACACAGACCCAGGCTCCACACAGCCAGACTGGCTGTGGTGGCAAACCCAATGCATGGGCAGACTCCTGTGTGGAACATCCACCCCCATCTGCTCTTCCCATGGGGCGAAGTCCTTGCCAGGGCCACTGCAGAGATCGACTCCGAGGGCTAATAACAGCATAGCCTTTATAAACTGCTTGAGGATAACATGCAACATGCAGCTCATAAATTAAAAGAAGTTTTGCCTGAAAGGTCTGGTTTTGGCCACTGGTAGGTTCTGGCACAGAGGTTAAGCACCTGAGGCCTGCAGTGCTTGGGGGAGGTGTTAGAATAATATGATGGGTAACCGGAGTCATCCAAGGTGACACAAATTCCCACCCAACAATTTGCCATGGCTATAATCTGAAGACATTACCTTTGAATGAAGACCCCCACAGGGACCCAAAGACTCGACTTAGAAACCTTAAAGCAAGAGGTGTGGAAGTGGCCTGTGGTCTTCAGAACTGAGCACATCCTTCAAGCTTTAAATGCATTTTACAGAAATTATTTTAACTTGCTAAAATGAACAGGGAGCAAGATTCACAGTATGAAAATTGAGAAAAACACCTAAAAACTTCTAGAAAGATGATGTTTTCCTCTCCTGCACTCTGTAGCTTTGCATTTACATACAAGGTTGAATCTGCAATTTCCTGCTGTTTCTCCTTTATTCTGCAAAATATTTTTTAAGGAGAAGTGCCAGGAACAGTGCCAGCCAGGCAAATATACTGCGAGGCATTATTTGTAGTGCTCCTCCCCAACCCCTGCAGACAGCAGTGTCCCCTGCCTTCTCACCCTTGCAGGGGTTGTGCCTGAGTAATACCTGTCCTTGGATGTTGCTGCCCTCAGTGCCTGCTGTGCCTGACATCAGGATCCCCGTCCCATCTCTGGGACAGCCGTGCCCAGGAATAAAGCCTGCTCTTCCCCTGAATCCACCTCTCTGTGAAAGCATTGCTGAAAACCCTGTGTGAGCAACTCCTTCCCAACTGGAGGAGCGGATGTAACCCTGGGACCAGAATGCTGCAAGCAGCAGGAAATGTGGACATGTTAATGGGAAATAACCATGGCACTGAGCCATTGCCCACTTTGGACCCTTCTCTGATTCCTCTCTAAGTTACAGCAAATTCAGCTGGTTCTCAGAGCTACGCTTTATCTCCCCTCTGGGAGGTTTCTGGGTCAGCTGTATTAAAATGCATTTATTCTTAAGGGGGTCAGTAATCTGACACAATAGTGATATACGAGTGAATGGGGAGAATACATAAATTTCTAACAGTGCAGAAAGAAGAATCCCGGAGTTTTGCTATCTGTAAAAACGGAGGCATGGGATCTGTCACTTCATGTCACGACAGCCAAATTAAACAAATGCAAGATGACAGGAGGAAAAGAAACAAAGGACTTCTATCCAATTACTTCCAGAAGCATATTAAATTATGGGGGCACTTGCTTTTGTGTTAGCAAATAAGTATTTAAATGGACCTAAAGTTCTTCATATTCTGAAACTTGGGTTTATCTGCATAGGAGAAAGGGATGCTGTGGACACTTGTTCCTGAAAGGGAAACGAAGGACAGACAGCACCTTTGCCAGAGGCTGTAGCTTGACATGTGTGGGTTCTATGGCCAGAAACAGTGTTGAGAAGAGCAGTAGGGCCAGTGAGAACACCTGGGCATCTAGTTTTGTGTGCCTCCATCACCACTGCTGAAGCAACAATTTGAGGGTATCACAGGAACCCTTGAGATGAAGATACCAAGAAATAGCTCAAGCTTTCTTTTCACAGCAAGGGACAGACACAAGCCACAAATAAGTCATTTGAAAGTCCAGCCTGACTAGGAAAAGGTGAGCATGGAACTGCAACTCCTTAAAGATCGCAAGATCAAAGGGATCTCTTTGACCAAGCCTGTGAAAGGCAGACTATGCAAAGGTTTCTCATCAGAAATGCGGTTAGGAAAGACAAATCCTGGCAACCTCTGGAATGTCTGACGCGCTGCGCTCCAGCAAGTGGTCAGAGCAGGCTGCGGCAGGGCTGAAATGCGTCACACTGAAATGGGAGTGTGAGTCAAAGACACTTTCCCCTGGGTGCACACAAGGAAGAGGAAGATGAAAGTGTCAGGAAACATCAGGACACTCACGAGAGAGAGAAAGCAGACACCGAAAGAGAGCTGTGAGCAGTGACAGACCATGACTGGGCGCTTTCCCAGAGTGCAGGTAGTCACCCACTGCCACAGCCTGGGGACCTGCCTGAGTAACCCATGAAAGATCCAGCAGGAGATGGTCCCAGCCTGTCCTGCATGGATAAGCCTTGGGAACCCCAGGGGGAAGGTCAGTACCTGGCACCCAGGGAGTCCATGCCAGGACAGAAGTGCAATCTCAGTGAGCTGAGGAGAGGTGCATTACTGAGGGAGCAGGACAGCACTGCCACAGCTCTTGGGCCATCTCCATCTCCCCCAGCATTAAACAAGGAAGGCACAAACGAAAGCTGAGGAAGGTGTAGTGGGTGGATCAGAGCCCTATATCCCACCCACCTCTGGGTCATCCTGGCCAGTGCTTCTCTAGCTGTTTGTTTTGCAGGTGGTGCAGGTGCAGTGGTGGGAACTAGGCAAAGGGAACCCACTGTTGGCCAGTGTCTCCTGTGCAGGAAATGGGCAGAAGGCCAAGGAGCAGCTTCAACTCTTCTCTGACAGAGCGGGGAGGGCAGCAGGTAAAGGATACCAGGGCAGAACACATGCATCAGACCTCGGCACAGCAGCAGTCTTGGCCAAATTCTAGGCCTATTTATAAACTGTTCTGCCATGTTACTTCTACCTGTGCAAGGCCAGGGGTGTCCCTGTTTACAGAGAACTGCAAAGAGCCTCTTTGGATCACAGACTGGCATGACCAGACTCTTATATCGTTGAATATTGTGAGGCAGGGAGGGAGGAAAAAAAGAGAAGGCCAAATTCCTTTGTCGCATACCCTGCTCTAAATCCAGAGTAATTACATTAAATGTAATGAGCTTCCACACTTCCTTCCCCACTCCCACTTGGGAACAGTTATTTGTTGCTGGCCAATTCCTGCAGCAGACAATGTCCTTACCTACCGCATTGGCAAAAGTCTCCTGGCCAGGGAACCACAAACGAGCAAAAGCTGCTACCTTGCCCTGCCTTCTCATTCTCCTCTTCCTTTTTGCCCAGGGAGAAAATAAACCCTGCCCCTCTATTAAGGCATCTAAAAAGCAAACCTTAATTTTACCTACACCCAAGCTCTATGTGACTCTCACTGGTGCTGCCAGTCCCAGTTCCCACACTGATTCACCACTCTGTACCATTTTCCTCTCCATCTACCTGAGGGTGGTTCTTCCCCAAAGAAACACAGTTCAGTAGTTCCTTCAGAGCGATGCTAGCAGGTCTCCTGTAGACTGGTGGTGGCCAGCTGCACTCAGCTCTCCTGAGCCACAGGCCAGGGAAGTGGAGAAATCATGGAAAAAGAGGATCTGTTTTGGCTAAAAGGAGGTGGTGAAGAGAAGAGGTGCAAGAACAGGAACCGGAAAAGTCTGACCTTCCCAAGGCCTGGAGTATATGGGCAGTGCTTCAAGCAACATTCAGTTTTCTAGATCCCAGGCAAAGGCTCTCCTGCCAGTACAGGTCATCCCACTGCAGCCACACAGCAAGATGCTGGGTACCATGAAAGCATCCTGCCAGCCTGGCAAGTCTCCTCCAGGTGTGGACACAGAAGACCACAAGCAGCAGATAGACGTGATTAATCTTCCCACTTTGTGTGCCATAGGTCTGATCCCTGTGGGGCTGGTCCTCTACAGTCCTCATCACCTGGGGGTTTTATGGAGCTGCACCTCCCAGACAGGAAGTCTGTTCTAGGGAGCCGTGAATCCATATATAATAACTGCATGTTCCTATTATTAATTTGAGCACCTGGAGGAGGTGACAGTAAAGACCTTATGGGGGTGATAAGTAGCTGTATTTAAGCCTATCAGTTTCACCAGAGGAGGTTTTGGGGCCTTGGCATAAGAGCAAAGCTGCCTTTAGCACCTGGGCCTCCTCTCTGCTTTTCTTCCCCAAGCAAGGAAATATTTTCAGGCATGTAAATGAATTCTTTTGTACTCAATCCCACTGCACATTTAAAGCATCAGGGTTGGGATGCATCCATGCTCAACACAAAGTGAAGAAGGGAAAGAGGTAAGATGCAGTTCCACCCCCCCAACAGCAGCATTTAAGAAGAAAATCCTCCAGAAAAAAAACCCAACCCATGCTCTGCTTTCTTCTGATGGTGCAGGCTGATTTGTGCTGTCTGTAATTGTAATCAAAGTTAATTTAATCCTGGTGTGGAGGTTGCTGAGCAACTGAAGACATTTATCCAGAGGAGACAGGGGCTGTAATCACGTCACCTCGAGTAAAGTTGGTAGGGCAGCCACATAACACTGCTAATGCCCAGGGCAGAGAGCTGTGGGTCACGGGAAGGCATTGGTATTCATGGTAGGTACAGAAGCCAAGGGAAAAGCACTAATGTAATGCCAAAACTGTGCTTTCTTCCATAATACAGAAAGATTGGATCAGGTTTGAAATAAGGTCCCATATGGGCACCATATATGAAAGCACAACTTCCCAGAGGATGAACAGAGAGTGCCTATCTGGCTTACAGACACGTGGCTGTAAGCAAAAAGGTGCAACGCCAGGAAAATGGTCAGTCAAGCCAGTTTGTGTCACAGGTGGCCCCCTGATGCCTCCTTTCCTCAAAAATCCCATTTTTTCCCCAAGATGCTGTAAGTCCTCTGTCTCAAAACCGAGGGCACTGGGCCGTTCTATCACTGACAGCAGCAGCACTCGAGGCTGAGCATCCAGCAGGCAGAGCCCGAGGGAGCTGCCCGGGGTAGTGGCTTCCAGCACTGGGGAAAGACGGGAAGATCCGGCACTGGCGGTGCAGCTCCTCCTCGCTCGCTAAGAGCTGGCCTCGCCGGGCCCCTGCTGTGCCATCATCAGGGCCATTTGCCGGTGATGAGGAGATTTCCCGAGGTCGCCTCGGTGGGCACCTGCTGCTGCCGGGGCCAGCCTGATTAAGTGGTTCAGTAGGGAAGGAGGGTTCCTGCCGTCAACGCCTCAGCAATCAAGGAAGAATTTTTTTTCCCTCCGCTTTTTCTTTTTTCTTTCTAATTATTATTTTCTCCAAAACCAAAGAGCTTTCGTGGAATTTAAAGGCCTGTGGGTGCACCAAGGGCAGGAGGAGGGCGGCAGCCTGCCAGGGAAAAGGACCAAAGCATGGTGGGGTCCCAAGCACGCCAAGAGACTCCTTACCCCAGCTGCTTCCTCCTGTCAGAGCCTTTTCCTTTGGAAAAGTAGATACTGCAGAGCCACCAGAGTCCATCTCCTGCTGCACTAGACAGGCTGTCTCTGAAATGGCAGTTGCAGGGGAGAAAAAGGAATTATTTTGCTGTTTTAAACAGGCATGTTGGGTTTCTAGCTGAGAGGGGGAGCAGCTTCATGACTTAGGAGGAGATTGTGGCTTTTCAAAGCAGAACTCTGTTTCGGTATGTTCAAGTGACCTAAAACTTGGACACGTGGCAGGAAAAAGACAATGCACTGAGCAGTAGAATTGCTGCATGTCAGACCTTGTGAAACAGTGACAGCTCAACCCAGAAAAAGCAGGAGAAGGGAGCAGGTGAAGCCTGGTTTCAAGCAGATTTCCCAAAGACAGGATTTTCAAAGCCAGAACAGCCATAGGGATTTATTTAGCTTTTTACTTTGTGCTGAAAAGTTTACTACCTTTTCCATAATTTTGCTTTTTTTTCATAGAGTTGTTTAGGTTGGAAAAGACATTTAAGACCATTTAACCAGACATTGCCAAGTCCATCACTAAACCATGTTCCTAAGGTGCCACATATACATAGCTTTTAAATACCTCCAGGGGTGGTGACTCAGCCACTTTTCCTCCAAGCCTTGACAACCCTTTGAGTGAAGACATTTTTCCTCACATCCAATCTAAACCTCATGTGGTGCAACTTGAGGCCATTTCCTCTTGTTCTATTGCTTGTTAGTTGAGAGAAGAGATCAATACCCACCTCATCACAACCTCCTTTCAGGTAGTTGTGTGTTGTGCCCAAAATGGGCAAGGTTGGATCATTTGTTTTCAATGCACAACAGCCACCTCTCCTCTTTTATTTCACATTTTCAGGGAGTAAAGGCTGTATGTGCATGACATATTTGGTATTTACCTGCCTACCACCCATCCCAGCACCCTCCAAAATGTGCCAATTCCAGGTGGATGTGGCTCTTCCTCACTGGGGGAGGCTGTGCTCCTGCTTGCCACCCAGGGTATTTGCCAGTCCCCACTGCTCATTTGTTTTGCTTCAAGCACCTGGTGGTGACAGCAACACTGAGTGTTTGCCCACCCTGCGGAGTGCCAGGGAAGCTGCAGGGTTCTGCACCAAGCCAGCCAGGAGAAATGCACCAGCCACGCTGTGCTGGGCTCAGGGCATACAGAGCTCCTCCCCAGAAAACCCCTGACAGGAAGGAAGAGTAAGGCAGTGCTGAGATGTGTCAAAAAAAAAAAAAAAAAAAAGTAGGGTGAGGAAAACCACAAATGAAATAAAAATCTCCTGAGAAACTTTCTTCTGGGAAAATTAAGATGCAGTTTTGATTAAATCGGGTACCACTCGGGTTATCCAGGCTTTAGTTTCACACCCCAGTTTTAGTCAGTCTCAATGCCGATCGTTCCAAACATGAGACCTTTTGGAGCAGTTCCTTAAAGGAAGAGAGTGTGGAGAGGTGAAGAAATGCAATAAATTTAATGAAACCCCACCACAGAAGCAAAAATATCCATCGATGCACAACCCTGCACAAGACTAATCTCCATTTTCTCCAAGGGAAAGCCCCTCTGAAGCTGCACCATCTTTCTGCAGTGCTTTTTGGCAGATGGTGGTCCAGCAAGGGCCCATTTCTAACCCATTCCTGGGGGTTTGAGGAGCTGCACAGGCCCTACCTATGCCTCATGGGTGAAGTTTTCCCAAAGTGACTGAGAATACAAGACCTACAGCGATTTCATCTGGCAGCAGGCTGGATATCACAATCTGTGTGGCACATCCTAGATCTCTTCAGCACCATGTTGCTCAACAAGGAGAGAAGTGAACCAGCCAAAGCATTCCCCTTCCCACAAGCAGATTCAAAGCTTGTCCCCAGTCTTTTAAATTTACATTTATTCCTGTGTTACAGGCTTTCTTTTTCTTTCTTTTTCTTTCTTTCTTTCTTTTTTTTTTTTTTTTTTAACTATAAAGGAAATATTAATTTCATGCTTGGCTTGGTTCTCAAGCAGGAGCATTCTCCCTTCTGCATCATGATGTGCACTTTTTTCTCCACTTCAGGAGCTGCTGAGCCATTTCCTCTCCCTGGGGCCATGGGGATGGGCTGCAGACAGGTTTTTATGGCTGCCATGGGGTTGTTTAGCGCCAGCACGGAGGCAACAACCCACCTCCACCTCCAAACCTGACCTGGTGTGCTGACTGGTGACATCCCCATGCCGAAGCCACACCACTGTGTACAATGTTTGGGAGAAATGCAGCATGTCTCAGCTTTGCTTTAAACCATGTCTCCTGTGATGGAATTCAAAGTGTTATTTGATTGTGCTAGAACATGTTTACATTATTTGCTGGTTTTTTTTCCTAAATACCTGCCTCAAAATCTTCAAACCTCCAATGTACTTACAGAACCTTGGATGGTCCATTTGCAAAAACAAATCTATTTTGTATGCATGCCAAGAAAAATAGAATATTTATCTCTTTCTTAATTTTTCTAAGTGGCATTTGTTCCTAACACCTTTAAAGCCCCCTGGTTTTCTGAAATTTCTTTCTTTAAGGCAGTGAGTACAGAGAAAGCAAATGCAGAAGCAGCAGTTTCAGTAGCTGGTGAGGCTACTGAAGATTTATGCTGACATATATGCTGTGCCTATGGCTGAATTAATAGTGCCGCTGAAGCATTTGTATTTTCTGGGTTTTTTCACTCTGACATTAGAAATGGAAGCACAGCCACACCTGCACACAGGGAGTGAGGATGGAATGTATATGGAATACATCTGCAATTCTTACTTATTCTCTAAATTAGATCATTGTTGAGGTTACAGGTCCAGAAATGTTATCCAACTCTCCTTTGTTTCTCTTCTATACAGGGGAGAATTTGTCTCTCTGTGGAACTGGTCTTCAGACCAGTTTTATGCCAAGATATTTTCATTGTCTTCAGTAAAGTTTATCTTCATTCATCTCAATGCAACTGAGAGCAGAATCTAGCCCAGCCTGAGGAATTTCATTTCCCTCCTAAATATTTTATTGCTTGTTATTTTAATAAAAACTAAACTAGAAATATTTTCTTCCACTGAAAAAATTGAAAAATAATTTTCTTCTTTCACCTCCAGAATTCAGTGTATTTCTGAGCCAGAATTCAGCTTCCCACACAGTAACGTGAACCACTTGGAGATGTCAAGAAGTCTATTCATTGCTCAGATTGTATTTTGATGCTGCTCAGAGTTCCCAGGTAAGAAAATACGTTCAATCATTTATAGCTGTGAACCAGAGCAAAAGACTGGTGCCTTAAAGGGAAAAGAAGGAAGGAAAGAAGAGATGTAGGTTGTTAAGTGAAGGTGGAGAGCAAAACAGATGAAATTGATAAAGTGGAAAGCTATATTATTCACTCCAAGACTCCATTTAGTCCCTCTGGCCTGGTAGTTTCAGCAAAGTGAAACTCTTGCTGGAATCAATACTGCTATCATTTCACAAAATTACAGTGGTTTGAACAGAAAACTAGTCATAAATCAACTTCATGCATGGACAGCTGGAGGAAATATTTCTTGCTTTGAAGATTTGGGTGCTTCAGAACTAGTAAAGAGGATCTTGGCTCTCCAAGAATCCATATTTACTGTGTTTCTTGGAAATAGAGGCTGGTGTTGCATATTCAAACAAGTCAAAATAGCAGTGTGAAAAAAGGCAGTGCCTCCATTTTAATCAGATGAGGAAAGAGTGTGCTTGATTTTAGCGAAAGTTGGGTGTTTTGCAGTTGGTCCCTTTCTCTGGCGCTCACTAGCCGTTCCTTCAGACTAGGCTGTGTCCTCATTGCTTCTTTTTCATACACCTAGCCAAGATCCCGTAGATTTTGAGAGACTTTTGCAGCCTACCATTTTCAGCTTAGTGACTCAATTGACATATGGATAGAGCCTTTCATGTCTTTGCCACGGGAAGATGCCCAGCCCTCAGCTTCCAGGGAAAAGGACTGGACTTGGAGACTGGCCTTGTCTTCAGTACTTCAGGAACACATCCTTGAAGATCCTTCAATGAAAAGCATGAAAAGCACAGCTGATGCCCACCTCAGGAAGGTTTCACTACATTCTTCTGTGTTTTCTTTAATAATTCAGAAATGCAGCATTTTCTGTGGTTCTTGTTTTCCAATAAAGATATGTCAGATGGCAAGAAATTATCTCTGTGGATGCTGGAAGCTTCAGAGATATAACGCACAGCAGAAAAGAAGTAGGGAAAGATAACAACTCCATATCTAATTCCTTGGTTTGGACAGAATAAACATCAGCCATAGCTCCATGACCATTGGCTGGCCAATGCATTAAGAATGAGGGACTCTTAGACATCCCTGTTACCGCTGGAAACCCTTTCTTTGTTTCCCATGAGGCAGAAAGGGATGGCATTGGGGCCAGGGCAGAGCTGGGAAGGCTTCTGGAATGAGGTAACCCTGCTTGTGAAACCACCCCAAAGCCTGAAAACATCCCAGGTTTCTAAAATACAGCTTCTATCACAGCTCTGTCTTGAAGCAACAGACATTTGGACGTGGTTGTCTTCGCTCAGCCCTGCCTGCAGTGAAAAGGCCAATCCACTGTGTCCTGACAGGGTGCTGCCAAATTGAAGAGGTGGAGATACAGCATTTGTTAACTTGGGATTGCATCTGAGATAACTCTCTGCTTGTTTTTACTCTAAGGTGCTTGTGAAACACACATTTGTGCAATATCTAAGCACTATACAGCTGTAATTATTTATAATGGTTTCCCCTATCTCTTGCATTTAGTGCACTGGAATTTTCTCTTAATTTTGTCAGATATTTCTGGAAATTGCTTAGTTAAATTTGAATTCATTAAAGACGGCAATCATCATTATTTGATAAATAGCATCATTAAATCCATTACACAATAAAATATTGCAAATAAGAGCACAAGTAAATATTTGCAAGAGTATTCACACTGTATTTCCTCTCCTGGCATTTTGAAAAGCTCTTTTATTGTCTCACAACAGAATTGCCAAGTAGCTACAAATGCTCATGCATCATCTGCAAGCAAGGGAGAAAGAAGGCTGCTGTTTAATAAAATTTGATTCATCCAATCAGGGAAGGGAGGGAGTAACGTATGATGTGAACAGCCAATTGGGTAGCATGTGCTCTGACGATTAACACCAGCCAATTTGCTAACGAGACACAAATAATAATCCGTAATCAAAAATAATTCAAGTGACTGAGGCTAATAGACACACTCACTCGAAATGTGACCTGTTCCTTACTTCATTGGCATGAAAAAAATGTGCTGAGGGTATTAAAAAAAATGGGCTGAGGGTGACTTACTCATGAAGGACTCAGTCGGCCCCATTTCCAGATATTTAGAAATTTGGAGAAGGGCAGGGCAGGCTGAGAAGTGCCCCAGGAGAGGCAGGGTGACTCTGGGCAAGGAGGGGAAGAGCACCTGCCTGAGAGTCATGGGGGTCATATGGAAAGGACCTCATGGGACCATACTGAAGTTAGTCCTCACCTCCAGAGTGCTCTTCTACTGCCAGGTTCCCATTGCCCTCTGAAAAGCAAGCAGAGAAGGTGAAAAGTGCCTACACCTCCGAAGAGGGTTCAAGGGAGGCAGTGGTGGCTCCATGGGCCCCTTGTCCAGCTTCCCATGTGTGGTGCCCCATACTCCATGTGGTCTCTTGCTGCTGTCCCAGGTGCAGGCACCCACCAGCAGAGGCATCCGGCTGCCTGCGAAGAGGCGTGGGAAGGCAGCGACAGGGTTTTACAACTTACTTCAGCCAAACAGTCACACTTTGGAGCCGAGGCATTAGTAACAGTGTGCAGCCAGGACACTTCCCTAATGCTTAACAAGTTAAGCTCCACTGCACTGGAACCGAGTCAAGGAGGCAGGAGCCATTTAATTAGACCAAAACAACTGACAGCCAGTCTGCCGTAAATCTTCCCTTGCTGCCTTTGAGGTCTCTGGTCCTCTGTGTCTTAATAGTGAATGATATCTCAATGATGAGAAAGAAGGGAACAAAGATGCCTCTGCAGGACAGCACAACTTGTAAGGGATCAGCTCATAGGCCAGTGTAAAAATGGGGGTCTTCCACCCAGGTTTCCAGGGTAGCTATAAGATGACACTTTAAACAAAAAGAGTCAATTAGAGACTCAGCTGTGGTTTTGTGCATGAAGACGAGGGAAAACACCTTTGCCAGCATATTTGCAAAACCTCTCTGCTGACTTGAAACCGTCCTTTCCATAGGCTGCTCCATCAACACCAGTGCTGGCACCAATGCTGAAAGAGAAAAATTGTATGTGGGTAATAATGGCAGTCTGGAAAAGCATTGGTATCTGGCCTGATAATAATGTGGGATTTCCTTTACCAGTCCGTTTCCTCTGTGCCTGCCAAGGAAATTAGGATAGGAGTACAAGTATGCTGATGAAATTTGGTGAATACTGATGTGAGGACTACTCTCCTCACCATATATCATCTGAGGTGTATTAAAGCAAATGTATTCACCTAATTGCTTAAAACAGTGAGCAACGGGCATTAATTACTTGCAAGTGGCAATACAATTGCACCTACTGTACATCAGGAGTGGATCAAAGCTAATAACCTCACAGGAGACAGAAAGGACTGACACCTTCAATAAACAGATCCCTGACTTGTCTTCTCTTCAGCAAAACAGCTGCTCCTTCCATCAGATCCCATGTCCTGTCTGCTTGCTGTGAAGCAGAGTAATGGTTAAATATTCGCCAATCTACATTGCAGACTGAAGCACTGCCCTCAGAAAGCAGCCCCATGGCTCACTCCTGACCACTGCTGAGTGGTCTGGCTCCTCCCAGCACTGGGCTGAGCCTTGTTTCCCACCTTGCTGGCAGCAGAAGGCTCCACCTCAGCATCACTTCCACCCGCTCACTCCTTTCCACACCGTGCAAGGACCATGTGAGCATTAGAGGGATGGTTGCCCAGTTTCCTTCCAGATCTCTTTCTTTCCATAGGGGCATTTTCCTTCATTGGTCCCCCTGAGTCCATCTCTCCCCATGGTTGATAGCAGTGTAGGTAGCCCCTGGGGGTGGCCACTGTGCAGGTCACCTCCTGGTTGTCTCCCATCTGCCTCCTGGCGAAGCCTAGAGTTGCTGAGCTGGGTAAGGCATCATCTTTTAGCAGTATTTGGGACCAATCAGCCTCTCACTTCTAGCCTGCTGACAGACTCCCATCTCTAGGTCAACTTGACTGAAATTTTTATTTCGAGCTCAGGCTCTGACCCCACAGGATATGTAAGGGCATTTCAAAGTCTGAACTCTCTGCTGCCTTCCTTATTCCTGTTGTGACATTTTCTGACAGCACCCAGACTGTGCCCAGGACACCATGGTTCACAGAAGTCCAGCCTTGGAAGGGCATCACCTTCCCCTCCCCAAATCACCAATGCTGCAAACCCCTCGTAAGGCAGTGAGCTGTAGTGATGCCATCCCACTCCTCAAGAGATGGCACACTGTGAGATTGCAGGCATGGCATGCCTCTGGTGCTCTTGCTCCTGCCCTGCTTCTCCCACCATGTGGCATTTTCACCCATACATTATTTTGATGCAACCAATCTACAACACCTTTTGTTGGGGAATTTTTTTCTGAGTTTCCTTCCCCAGGCCAATGCTCTTCCCACACACACTTCATTTTTGCTTTGCTTCTAAAGTCACTCTCCTGAATGTTAGGAGCTCATGAGAACTTCTACCTACTAAGGACAGAAGGTATCTGCTCATCACCCACTGCCATGGCTGCTGGCATTCAACTACAGCAATGGCTGCTGGCATTCAACTACCCTTCAGCTCCTTCCCACAGTATCCTTTCAGCCCACAGAGCTTTCCAAGGGCTTGCTCCTCCCACCTTGTTGCCCTCAAAGCCCCCCTCTCCCAGCCTTGACCCCTTCCCTGTACCACCCTTCCCCACACCTCTGAGTCACACTCACTTGCACTCTGGTGCTGACCGATCCAGCATATGGAGAATATCTCTGCAAGTCACTGACTCACCATTTAAATCTGATATTAAATTTTCCTTTCAACCTTTAGCCGGTGCATACTTTATACCATAAAGCATTCAGTAGATACAGTGCATTCAGGCTGATATATATATATATATATATATATGTATATGAAGGAGGGGTGCAATGTTGCAGTGCATAAACCATCACCTCTTGCCATCTCTCACTGCATGTTTTTCTGCTTTTTCTCCTGTGGCCTTATATAAAATGATTTGCAATTGGCATGTGGGTTAAATGATAACCTTTCAAGGCAACCTTGCTGAGAAGGGTGCAGAAAGATCAAGCCCTCTGTCTTGTAATGGTCCCTCTTTCTGAAGCAATATGTGCCTAATGCCACTATACCCAGTCATGTGGGGGACATTAGTACCTGGCTGGAGGCACATGGGGAATTAGGAAAACCTGCCTTGGCCACTGCTAGAAAAACTTAGCTTGAGCACTTGCCTTGCCTGGGACTTTGGTTACTCCTGGCTGGCATAGGTTAGCCCAGTCCCTAAGCTGCAGTGTTATGGAAAAAAATATATTGCAGGCAGGCAGGGAGATGGGTTGGGGGCAGCCAGTGGAAGGGCTGCCAGGATCTGGCACAATGGGCAGGACCACTGAAAGGTGGTAGAGGAGCATCAATGGGGGCAGTGGGAGCATGCAAAGGGTAAGGCACAGGGACTTAAGGGCTCTTTGTGCAGTGATGCCTGTGGGTCCCCCATGATTTTATCTCATTTCCCTGCCATAAAGCGTGGTAAAGCCCTTGAAGCAACTGAACATCCCAGGACTGAGACCAACTGCATGGTGCAGACAGATTTTCTCGAGTGACAACTATTTGGCTCAGCCCTACATTAAAATATCTTATGTAAAGCAGTGGTGAAGCTGGCCTGCTGGTAAAATCACAACCAAAGATACTGCATCAAATTCTTCAGAGAGAAAGTTACTTTTCAACTGTTTTCTACAGCTCCCCTCACACAGACGGTTTACAGGGACAAATTGTTTTCCCTGCAAATGTCCACACACAGCGAGGCTGCAAGTGCAGATAGACATCTTGCAGTATTACCCAGAGACAGAG
This sequence comes from Orthonyx spaldingii, assembly GCA_013397795.1. Lineage (NCBI taxonomy): Eukaryota > Metazoa > Chordata > Aves > Passeriformes > Orthonychidae > Orthonyx > Orthonyx spaldingii. The sequence goes on from VZTJ01003086.1 coordinate 1,126,449, forward strand.
AGAGGCAGGGCCCTGCTAGCTCTGATCTAGCAAGGCAGTGCCAGGAGGCCACACCACAGCATCTCAGGTGGCTTCAGCCTTCTTGCAATATCAAAATTTAATGGGCCAATAATCACAGGGTGCTGGCCAGATCTCAACTCTGGCAAATGGCATCCGCACTTCCCGGAGGTACAGCAGAAGATTGTCTAAGGAATTTCCCAATAGACAAGCCATTTTGAGATGAATTTGGGATGCAATGACCATCATTTCCAGACCTATTTTCTTTTAGGGTCAAAGAGGGAAACCTCCAGGTTTTCTCCTGGTTGTCTGCTCCCCAGTTAGCCCTCTGAAGACTCAGGCATCTGTAGTTACTAATTTCGCCCTGTGTGAGGGCACAAGGCATCTGTGCTTTGCCACGAAGTACTACATAGTCAAAGCATGGCTCCATCAAGCATGAATTTTTATTTTTGGTGCTTACTCTCCCTGGGGGACCTGCAAGCCTCCCTCACTGTGGTACAGAAGGCAGTAAACAAGCGGGGAAAGCCTAGGCGAGCAGGTGCTCTTCTCTTGTCTGATGATTTGAAATAGTATAGACAGCGCTGGCATGTATCTGAAGCGCAATCATTATATTTCCATAACTTTATCTGCAGAGGACATAGGAGTTACAATGCAATCAGTGCTATACAGCTTAAAGTGTAGCTGAGATGTATTATAAAGTCAGCTGCAGCAAAGAACATATGGTACAGCTTGCCACCCCACTATAGTATTTCTTCAAAAGACATTTTTCTTACAAAAACTAAGACATTATCAGTCAAATTATAAGTAACCCATTTCCATTTATAGCGTACAGTCTACCCTCTGAGTCACACACATGATCGGCAATAGCAGCTGTGAGACTTCTAAAAGTTCGGTTGGGTTTTTTTTTTCCCTTTTATTTTTATACTCTCAATTCTGAAAATGTTTCTGCTTGAGTGGTGAAGTCTTCCCTCACCTCCGTTGTGAAAGCTAAGCATTGCCATGGCTGTCCCTTGCCTTGTTCAGATGGCACATGTGGCCCTGCTGCTCTCAGCGCTTGGTGCTTCCAGCCATGGGGGTGCCTGGAAGAGCACAAGGGATGTGCCTAAACTGGGGCACATAGCAGAAACCTCACTCCCTAGTGCAACTTAGGAATAATTTCTGCTGTGGCTGGGTTGCTTTAGCACATAAAGCCCGTCAGAGATTTGGGGGAAATTTCCTGAAACCAAGTATTATTTACCATTGTGTCATGGTTTACCCCCAGCCAGCAGCTAAGCACCACACAGCCATTCACTCACTTCCTACCAGCAGGACTGGGGAAAGAATTGGAAAGAAAAGGTAAACCTCGTGAGTTGAGATAAATCCAGTTTAATAGGGGAAGAAAAAGCCAGGCACCCAAGTAAAGCAAAGAATGTAAACCAAGCAAAGAATTAGTTCACTGCTTCTCGTGGGCAGGCAGGTGTTCAGCCAACTCCAGGAAAACAGGTTTCCGTCAAATCTGATGGAAGTTAGTTCAGGAAACAAATGCAATCACTCCAAACATGTTCCCCTCCCTTCTTCTTCCCCCACTTTATATGCTGAGCATGACTCCATATGGTATGGAACATCCTTTTGGTCAGTGGGGGTCAGCTGTCCCAGCTGTGTCCCCTCCCAGCTTCTTATGCACTTCCAGCCCACTTGCTGGTGTGAGAAGCAGAAAAGGCCTTGACTCTGTGCAAGCACTGCTCAGCAATAACAAAAACATCCCTGAATTATCAACTCTGTGTTCAGCACAAATCCAAAACAGAGCCCTATAGCATCTACTGTGAAGAAAATTAGCTCTACCCCAGCCAAAACCAGCACAATCTGTTACTGAATCCTTCCTACTACTGTTTGCGTCACCTGAAAGAACAAAGTCTCCCTTTTCTCTGAGGAGCAGAAGTGCTCTTTGTCATGCTTAGCAAGACTTTGGCAGCTCTTGATATGGAATTGCTTTCATTTATAGTATGTTTGGTATTTACTCTTATCCCAATGTGTTTTCATTTAGAAGCCACTCTTAGAGATTTCCCTGCCAAAAAAAAAAAAAGGTCAGGGTTATTTCCTTGGGGAAGAAGGGCAAGAGGAAGGTCGGAAAATTATTTAACCAAATAAATAACACACTGAATTGTCAGGAAAGTATTGAAGCAGAGCAGATGGATTGTGTTTGCAAGCTCATTTGCATCATGAATACTTTGGTATCTCCCAGATTTTACATAAGCCTCCTCCTTAATATTTTATTACTTTACAATCATCTTTGTGCTCCCTTACTCACAGAAACACTTTTCAAAGAGACTGAATTCAGAACTAGTGAGAGATGAAGCAACTACAGTAAAGAAGGATTGTATGTTTAAGAGTCTGAAGTTGGGGTCTGTGACTGTCATGTATGGCCCTAGGATAGAGCCACATCCCGCAGGGTCTATTAATAAGGGACCTTTAATTGAAAACTTTCTTAAACCTTCAGCAAAACTAGGGCCCGAAGCTTCAGTCCCACCTCGTTTGAAGGGGAGGAGGGTCTCTATTGTTTCCACTGAAAAAAACCAACAATATTTCCTGTTTAAGATATTGAAATAAGATTTGGCAAAAAGAAATGTGTTATGGAGTCTATGATATCTCATTGTGGAGATAAAGATCATGAAGAAGAGTCTGAAAGATTTCAAGTCCGCACTGCAACATTTTGCTGATTCCATCCTTGTCCACTTCTCAGGTTGCCTCAGCAGAATGAGGCTCCTGAATAATACTGGAGTGGCCAAAGGTGTGCATCCGAAGACCTCCATGCTGTGAAGTTTGCCCTCGTAAGTGTCATATTCTTCCACGATGGACAAATTGCTAAGTACACAGGGGTCAAGCTGTGGTCACAGGAGAGCCTTTGAGTACAGTACAGCAGCTCAAATTGCAAATAATCAGGGAAAGAAGTGGGCAAGAAGGAGAGTGGGTGATGGCGAAAGTGCTTGGTGTGGTAAAAGGCAGATGTAAGAGTCCTGCATCACCTAATAACTCTGGGTTACTGTGGGTGGCCACTGAAACTTTGACCTTTAATGCTCTCCTAATTATTGCTTCTTAGATCCCACTAAACATCACCAGAGGTGAGCTCTACCAAGAACTGCACACATTTACCAGCTAATCCACCACCATTTTAAAAAAGCCTGCTTAAAACTAACTGGAAAGAGAGGGTAAATTGAGCCACAGCCTTTCAGGGTGTTTGTGATGCCTATCTGCCTCTGGATAAGGGGAGCAGAGAAAGAAAATCCCATGACTGCATGTCGCAAGCTATGCCTGTGTTCATGCTTTACATGGCTGCAAGGCATTTGGGTGGGGATCTGTGCCTCCTGCTCTGCTCAAGAAGAATGACTGCAACACACCTTGCTGCAGCCATTCATTTGTTTTCTGGTAAGAAAGTAGTCCATGGCAAACTCGGCTGATTTTCAGTACAAAAGATTTCATCCTCTGATTCACTGATTAAATAGGCTCCCAAATAAAATGAATCTTTCTTTGCTGGGGAGAGGGGTGTCTGGTCTTCATCTTGGCAAGCTTTTGACTTCTCTAGATATAGCTGTGAACGAAGCTGAGGAATTATTTTTACACTTGCTTGTGAGAAGAGCTGCATGGAGTTTAGTATAATCCCCTCATATGAGCTACTTTCCCAAGAAAAAAAATGATGGTTGGATGCAAAGTCCTGTGTCCTGGGTTTAATAACTCAAGTCTCAAATGAGATCATACAGGTTTTGTACAAATGAACCAGCACCTGAATTTACTCCAAAGGAGGAAGCAAACTGCAGAAGTTACCTAAGTTATGCACATGAAATAGTAAAGAAAATGGGGCTTAACACAGAAGTTTCTCCCTTGCTCCCACTTTGTGGCATCCTCTAGCAGCAGATGATGGGAAGTGTCCTGAGGCTTGGGTGCCAAAGCAAGAATCCAGGATGGTCCTTACCGACCCACCCAGGTCAACTTTGTACCAATCCAGTGAATAATCTTCTCCACATTCTGGAGCACTGTAACCTTCCAGAAGGGTGGAGAATTTATCTGAGATGGGTCCAGGGATCGTAGAGGAAGCTGGGCAGAAGCCTTTCACTCCTGGCACACTTGTTTCCCTTCAGCTGCTTTCCACCCTGACTGTTTGCTTTGATAGCTCAAGCAGTTGCCTCCCATCACTGAAAGAGTAACTAATGTATTTCTATTTGCAGACTTCTGGATGCAAGACCTTCACATGGCTGTTCCCAATTAGTTCTTCTCTTGCAAAGGAAGGGAGACAATATAATGAATAAATCTATTTCGTGGAACACAGTTTTAATTGAAATGTTTGCTGTTGTTGCCACCATTGGATTAAGAGAGCAGACCTTCGATAGCGAAGAGATTAAGTTAGTTTGTATCTGCAGAACGCAAGTGAGAGGAGTAATTGGAAACTATAAAGAGAGAAAAAAAGATATCGCAACTCCAGCATCAGGAATGGGGAGAAAGTTCTGCACTGCTATTGTCACATGCTATTGTCACATGCTATTGTCACATTGAGTAGATGCATGAAATAAAAGCAGCCCTCACTGCAAATGCTCCTGTCCTGCACTAAGGCTTGTATGTACACATCGCCCTCTGGTCTGGACACAAGATCCACACTTGAAGAAGGTTCCTCTCCACATTGGGGAAATAAATTTGTGTTCAGACCTTCCAATGTTACTAACACAAAGCTAAAAACACATGCAAAAAAAACCTGTTATGCCATCCCCCAAAGTAAAAACTCTATCCTAGCTTCCATGGCTTGCCAGCTTGTGACTAGTGTATGTTCCTTCAGCTGAATAGACTTTGGGGGATTTACACCACATGAGAACCTGAGCCTGTGAGCTCACCCTTGGTTGCAGCAATCACTGCAGCAAGTGGGTTTGATTCACTACGCAAAGTGTTTTGTAACTGAGTATGGTGCAATCATGCAAAGGCTCGGCCGTTGCCTACAAAGCCAGGCTGTGCTGCCCTTCCTGAGTTGAAACCCAGGCTCAGAGGGGTCTGCCTCACTCATGCAGGACATGTCTTTTCTTCTTTTTTCCTTTGGTCTTTTTTTCTTCTCTTTAGCAGACAGAAGACTTGTTCATTTCCCATTCCTGCTTACTGAATTATTCATCAAAAATGTTCCACTGGTATCTTCTTGTCTGCCAGGGAGCTCATCATCCAACAATTCCTCTTCAGTCTTGACTTGTAATCAGAGCAATTAGCAACCCATTAAAGGTCTCAGCACGCCCATGACTGTGGGGGTACAGAGTGCAACTCAGGAGCTGGCCCACTTTGACTCTGAAAATCGTGCAGAAGATCCACAGTCTGTTGTGCAGAACAACAAGCCTACATCAAGAGGAGGAGTCAGATGCTCAGAAAAGGAGTTTTCAGTACATACAGTGGGATCACAGAAATCAGCACATCAATTTGGACTGATCTCAGTGGTGAGAACACAAGATCCCAGGCACTGCCTGAGAGGTGGGATACACTTCTTGTGTGGGCATTCAGCCTGCTCCAAACAAGGTTGTTCAGGTTCCGGGTGTATGGTAGTTCCACCCCTTTTTTTGCTGGAAGGAGCCAAAGGGAACATGAAGGGCTGTCACTCATTTCCTCTGACACTCTGAAAATGAAAAAGAGTGGTAACCAGATGGCAGTGGAGAGCAGGGTAGTAAGGCCAGGTTGTTCATCCCTTCAGTGGGCTGAGTAAGCCTTGTTGGGCAAAGTCCACAGTACCTTTGCAGGCATCTGATTGTTGCTACTGTTCAGGACCAACACACTCTGGGGCTTCAATACCACACTGCTGCCTCCAGAAAAGCCCTTTACCATGGCTCAGATTCCTCCCTGGTCACCATGAGTTCATCAGCTCACAGGGCCAAGATCAAGAAGTCCTGAGCCAAGATCTCTCCCTACCTGCTCTCTGCACCAGTGATTGACTATCAGGTATGTAACAAGGAGTGGTGGACAACCTCAGTGTGAAAGGTCAACATAAACACCATCCTTATAAATGTTCCCTTTAGAAAACAGGTGCATGGATTTCCTATTCTATCTTCCAATCTGTGCCTGGGGCTTAATAGGTCAGGACCAGAGTAATTCATTGCCTTTCTCCTCTGTCTTTTGCCTTCCTAACATATCAGAGATGCACTTCTGCACTTCTGGGCTCTGCCTCTGGTAATGTCTCTGGAAAGGTAATCTGCTGAGAAAGAATGAGAATTATTAAATCAATAAACACTGCTAACCTTTCAACTGTGTCCATCCAAGGAGATCTTCTCACCACTGCAGCAATTGCTTGCTTTAACAGATTGAAAGCAAAGTGTTCTTATTGCATATGTCAAACAAGACAGGAAAAAACATGCTCTTTCTCTGTCAGGAGAGTGGAAGTGTCCATGGGGGCTCCCAGCATATTTCTCATACCTCCAAGTCTGAAAGCCCTAAACCCCATATGAAATTTTCCTGTGCATGCCCAGATGTTTTTACTGAGGAAAAAGTAATCACACTTACACACATCCAGGTCAAAATACACAAATTGTGCCTCAAATTATTTTAATGACTTTTGCCAGAGTTGGGGTTCTTGAGCAGGAAACATCTGCATTTTTTTTCTAAATACTCTTCTGGAAGTCAAAATGCAGAATTGCAGCATGTGCTTGAGCCTAAGCCTGCCAGGAGGAGCAGTGAGATGCTGGGGCATCCTTCAGCTCCCTAACAGCGAGGGGATGACTAAACATTCTGCTGTTCTCATGAAGGCCAGGGTCTCTGATAAGCACATGGCAACTCAGCTTGTTGTGAATATCAGCAGGAATTGCACGTGCTTATCTCATTTTATGGTTTTAGTGAGTTTGTTTCTTTGGTCTGCACAAGAAGTATCTGTTCTCAAAGCCAAATCTGTGACGTGGCTCTGCAGTAATGACTGAAGAGAAAGATTTTGCTCATTCAGGAAATTTCTCCCTCCTCCAAATATCAACAGGATTCCTCAGCTTCCTGAAAAACACATGAATGAACCGTTAATAGGTCTTGGCTCTTGTGTTAGAAAAACATGATATAAATTGTATTTGGGGATCATCCCTGTTTACATGCCTGCAGGAACTGAAACTGCTTTCCAGAAACTATTCCCAGATAATACTAGTGTACGTTCTCCTCACTTAAAAACAGCCAACTCACTGCTTATAGCACAGAGTAAAAATCTTTCTATCTGTAAAAGAGATCCCAGAAGCTTTTCTTTTAAGTTGCCATGAGATCCTCCAAAAGCCTGTTGTATTTATGTTTTTTATAGCAGAATTATTACTCTGAACCTCCTTTATCTTCCAGCAGGATTGGGCCAGGCTGCTGTGTTTTGTGTGTGTATGCTGTGTCAATGAGCTTCCCAGAGACTGCAGGAGAGGGATTTTAGGAGTATTGTCAAAGCTAATCCTTTAGGGGGAAAGTAGACTGAAATCCAACGCAGCTTTAAATGACATAAGTTGTAACAAAAGTGTTTGGGCTTGGTTTTTTTTTTCCTTTGCCCATTCTGAGAAGAAAGCAAGAAAAAAATCTTTTGTGTGGTTTTTTTTTTTCTTTTCGTAAGAGCTGGTACCACAACAGTTACATGCACAGTGAACAACAGGGCAACACAAACCAGCATTTCCAGGGCATGGAGTCCTTTCCCAGCATCTGTGGCTATGAGCTGCAATGCCCTACACTGACTCATTTGCCTCAGCTTGGTCTGGCTGCAGAAACACCTTGATGTGACTTAGCATCGCAACCCGTCAAGGTGTCTTAACACAGAAAGGATGCACTGAGCCCTGAGTCACATCCTGCACACAATACAGCATCTGAGATCCACAGGCCAGGCCAAAGAAGCAGTGATTTGTTAAATTAATGAAATAGCCAGCAAAACAGATTAGAGGTCCAGCAGTACTGTAAGCAAGCCAGATGTCTCTCAGGCTTGTTGGAGACAAGCTGTTGGAGCAAGCTGCATTGTGCCTGTGCTCAGCCTTGGTGGGACTTGCCCAAGTCCAAGGACAGCTTTAACAAAGTGTCTTCCCCTTCACCAAATGCAAGTGCATTTAACAATTGCATGATCCCGCTGCCACCATGCTCTTTAGCGTCTTCCAAGCAAGGAGCAATGTTCATATGCTCTGTCCTCTCTTCCTGAACCACCCGTAGGAGATACTGCCCAGTGCCAGTGCCCACCTGAGTTCCTCCTGGGACTGGAGGGAGCAACGGTGGGCCCAGGAGACCACCCTCTGCTGCCCTCTCCTCCCTCTGCCGGAGTGCTGCCAGGTTACACAGCCATTTTGGGGGTGATGGACATCAGTGTTGCAACAGTGCCTGTCACAGACACATCAGGGTGGGCTTCTGCACGTTTGCCACCATAAGAGTTGTCAGTCAGTCAGCCTGGCAGTGTCTCATGGGGGCGAGGGGAGGTGTGGGCTAGCACAGCTCATGCTGAAACCTTTCCAGACCTGCCGCCAAGCAGCAGCACCTCCAGAGACTCCCCTTCAAACAGGAGATCCACGAGAGCTACGTGCCAAGCTGCAGTAAGAAACAGAGGCTGCGAGTTGTATAATATTTACATTTAATACAATCCACTGACATCTGACATTTTTCTGGTAAATTTTACGTGGGCCATAAACACTTCTGGATCACTGAGTAAATTTTAACTCCTCTGAAGGTCTTTTGTGCTGGTGGTATCTGGAATGAAATATTTCACTGCCTTTTCCCCCCAAACCTCATCCATTCTCATTTGTTCGAGCACTGGGATCTGCCACGAGACTTCTTATGCATCCTTGGTGCACTAATGCTTGGAAGCATCCCCCTTTCTTGTACTTTTGGTGTGATATTCCCCACTATTGGTTTCCCTCCACAGTGCAAACAGCAGGCACATGGAAAACCCAGCTTTCCCGCACTCCAGCCCTCAGAGCAAACAGCATCGTCCCTCAGTGGGCTTTGCACAAGCTGTCCCCTCGGTTCCAGCAGTGCTACACTTTCACTTGGTGATTTGTACACAGCTGCCCTGCAAAGTAATGGTGTCACAGAGAGACACTTTTTTAAAAGCAATAAAAATTCAAAAACAGTGAAAGAAAATTAATAGTTGAGCAGCCAGTCCACCTCTAGTAATGAAACAGAGAGCGAAGAGACAAGAAAACCTGAGTCAAATGCAGTGGCTCCAGGCTCTGTCTCCAATCCCTTCCCCTCAGACCTTGGAAAGAGGCCAGCAGAGCATCCTGGTATCTGAAACAGTATCCGACTGAAGTTCAGATCAATTTGCACTCTGCAGCCTATTAACTTTTTGTTAATCCTCCTCACATTGTTTTACATCTTGCCTTCCATCACAGACAAGGAGGGTTCGTGGCAGTGCTGGGGTGACTAATGGCGAGTGCCCCCTCGAAACTGGGGGATGTTCAAGTTACAGGCAGGTGCGGGGCTTAATGGGCTCTGGCGATGCTGCCAAAATGTAATTGCTGTAAATCAGCCTGAGCCTTATGGAGACAGTTCCCTGTGTTTTGAAGTCCATTTGCCCTTATTGCTTGTTCAGCTCCTTAATGCATTAATGATAAGATAGCACGGGGAATACGCAGTACAGCCTCCTCTCCACCCCCAAAAATCCTGAAGTAATGAATCAATACTGCGCCTATCTCCTCTGACCACAGAGGAGAGGAATGTAGACAATGCTGGATGCAGGGGAGATCTCTTTCCAAAGGTTTCTTTGCAATCCCAGGGGAGGCTTAAGCATCTTTAAGGACTGTGGGGGCTGGTTTGGAGAAGTATCCCCCAGTTTGCCACATGACTGCAGCACTTCTTCCCTTGCTATCTGTCTTCATGGTTATATTTTTATTTGTGCCTATCAATGCTGTTCAAATGCCTTTTTCAATTGAAATCTGCTGCATTAACAAAAAAAACACAAGGAGAGTACCACATAAGGACTGGAATACTTTTTCTAATGTCTGGTAAGCTGAGTAAATCAAGTGTTAAGTGGTACTTCATGGTAAATAACTTGTCTCTAAATGGGCCCAACTCTTGACCTTCAAGTAGGCATCGGTGTTGGGTCTCTGAGCTGACTCCAGACAGGCAGAGGACAACTGTGGGCAGCTTAGAGAGCTGTCCTGGTGCTCACTGCCACCATCTCCTGCTATTGAGGCACCCAGGGGTCAGGGCATTGCTTGTCAGCACAGGGCAGCTGTGTGGGGACCAGGGAGGCACAGGAGCCACAAGCCAGCCAGTGAAGCCAGGGCAATCCATGCTGCTTCCTCAGTCCCAGGACTGATCAGCTCCTGGGAAGTTATTGCCCACAAATGAAAGAGCCCCAGTGCTGTGCACAAGCAGTGGCTCCCTTTGAGCTGGCTGAGTCTTGGCAGAGTTTTCTCCCCTCCACCCCCCTGATTAGTGCATTATAACTGCTTGACAAATTGCTGGTGCTCTATTGACACGTTTGTGCCGCTGCTTTCTTCCCAGCCAGTCAAGAGGATCCTGGCTGCTGGTAACAGGCGCTCTTGGGCATTGTAAACGGCGACTGATGCAAGCATCACCCTGTAAGAATGAAAAATGTAGACATCCATGCAGAGACTATCATCCTTTTGATGCTGACATCCTTTTCATTCTGCCCCATCTCCTCTTTTTCATGTGAAAAATTTAGAAGCAGGAAAAGGCAAAGGCAGACAGAAAGGGCAAAGAGGTAAAAATCTCTGTCTGGCTGTTCCTCATTGCCTGGCACAGATTAAGGCAATGAACAGTTTCTACCCACAGAACAGTTAGAGCAGTGAGCTGCTTCTTCTTGTCTTAGTCTGATGGCACATCTCGTTCTGGTCCTTGTCACCAGCACAAACTAGGGACTGGCCTGACCTGTACCAGAAAGCACAGCCCCAGCAGGAGAGCTGGGATGGAGCTCAGTGTGAGCACAGTCTTAACTTGTTGGAATAACCCCTTCCCCAGCACCTGCCCCCAGCTGGTCGAATGTGTGGTGAGCTTGGGAACTGGCTGTTCCTCAGGTATCATCCGTGAAGCTGTCTCTGTGTGGTCTCATTTGCTTGGGAGAAGGGTGACCAGTTGACCTCTGCTTAGCTGCCATCAAAGAAGCAGATGAATAGTGGGATAAAGTCTGGGCCCCTGTATTTGTTCTCTGGTGCAAAAAGCAGTCTTGATATCCTTGTCCTGTTTTTATTTTGAAATATTTTCAATCCATTGCCTCTTGCAAAACTTTATGCCCTGGATCAATTTGTGTTCTGAATATTACAATGTACATAAAATGACTCTGCACTCTGGTGTCAGAGGTAATAAAACTTATTTTTTTCATTCTACTATCCATTACTAAATTGCATGTATTAACTCCTCAAAATACTGTGGACCAGCTAACTGGGTGGGTCTTTTCACAGAGGTCCATGTCTTTGGAAGTGAAGTTCAAGAGTTTTGTTCCTGCTGATGCATATGTGTAACTGGCTGTCACCCAGGGCTGGCTCCACCGGCATGTGCCAACAGACCGCTACATCTGCTGCTGCTGCCAGCAGAGCTACGTGCAACTCAAGAGATGCTGTACAATTAGCGAGTGACAATTCTTCTTGCCGGGCACACAGCAGCGAAGCTGTCTCGTCACGGTGTGGCATCGGCTCCCTTCGAGGCATGAGTCAGCTTAGAAGGATCTGCTGCATCAGAACATGGGGCTCCACAGGGCTTGGGCTGCCAATGATGCTGAGTGCAGAGGACCAAAGGATCGCAGCAGATGCTATAGAAGAGGGACAAATAGCCCAGCTTTGTAACAAACAAACAAACAAACAAACAAACAAACAGAGTAGAGAGATGGGAAAGGGTTATAACTTACCTGGTGCACTCACTGCAGATGCAAATCTGTGCCTTTTAGTACATTTTCAAGTGCTTTTCTAGCCTAGTGCTAAATAGCCCAAGATTTTACTGGTCCCCCTAGGAGAGGAATTCGTAGTTCATGAAATGTCTCCATAAGGAACCATTTCTCATGCCTCCACCTGAATTTTCATTCGTGCAGTTTCACCCATTTCTCCCCATTATATAGTTCCCAGCCTTGCATGGCCCTGGGGAATCTTCTCATTCCTAGGTGCCCAATCCTTCAAGTCCTTGGAGTCCGCAATTATGTTCCCCTGAGATGTCATTTATCTGAGTGATGTGTGTTTAGTTACTTTAATCTTTCCCCATAAATCAGCTTGTTCAACTTTCTCTCTGCTTCTCATTTATGAGTTTTTCCCTCTCTGCCATCTTTCCAGTATTACTGAGGCATCTATAAGTGAATTTAGCATCATATTTTCAGCCTTGTGTGGGAGGACCATCATTTTCTTGAACAATCAGATGACATTTACTATAGGATAGGTATTTTCTGAGCCATACAACTCACAGCTACCATACTTTTTATGTCACTTATCACAGCTGGGTTTCTCTTTGCAATACAGATTTCCTATTAATTACCTACCACCGACGACCTTGCTCCTTAAATTAGACAACAGGTTCTGGAAGAGTCCCTAACTTGGTTTTTTGTGCATTACACCAGTCTGAATATTAGAGAACTATGTGAGCAGAAGTAGAAGATCATTAGGCATCTGCTCATCTTGGTTTTCGTGTGCCTTTCTTTGAGGTATCTAATGCCAGGCTTGCCTAGTATCCCGTCTCCACTGAGGCTGAAAAATTTGGCAGTTCCTGTGATCTTAACTGAGATGACTCTTTTCACAGATAAATCCACACTTCTATTATTTTTTTTTCCAAGTGCAGAACTGAGACTGCAAAAAGGTCGATGGGTCACCATTCTCCTCAGTTACAGGCAGCTGCTTGAAATAGAAGCTTAGTCTGGAAGAGTCCAGCAAATTTCTAATATATATTCACATAGGACAAGGCTCACTCCATCACTGTTGCAAGCACAAGACTTGTGGTACAGAAGACCAAAAGCTACACAAATAGCAATATGCTTCAAGTAAAGAGCAATGAAGGACACTACCAATGTCCTAAATCCCCACACCAGCCAGAAATTTGTCAGCTGAAAATGTCCAAATGAAAGATGGTTCTCCATCCTTACAGAATTTCTAACTGTTCTTTGTTGTGTTTTGTCCAGATGACTTCAGTTATTTCATAAATCACTGCAGCTCCGCTGAAGACAAGCAAGGCACCAAGACATGTCCTTGTTCTGAGATGAGCGATACTGAGTTGTCACTCTTGGCACAAAGGAAGAAGAAAAGACTTTTTTGATCTCTGCTCAAGGTGGGAAGTCTAAAGCCATGTACTCAAACCTATTCCAAGACATCAGAATAAGTGGCCTACACTTACTCGGGTAACCCCACTTTTTGTTGCCCTTATCTAACAAAGCACATAAACACCTTATGCATGAGCACAGTGAAAGAGAAGGAGGTTGATAAACATTGATAGTCTGGGGTCTTCTTCTCAAAACGTGGTTGCAAATTTGTTCCTTCACTTGCTACACTGTAATGGACTTAATGTCTGTGTACATATTTCTTCTGGTCTGAAATTCCATACAGAGCATCACCACTTATGCAGCAATAAAATCAATTTTTAAGCCAAGTGCTTTACATTTTACACAGACCAAATAGCTGCAAACAAGTATGATGAAATTCCTGGGGCACTGACAAAAATGCAGCCCTTTCTGTGGAAACGTGGACTCATGGTTTACATACCCATTGCATCATAGTTCAGGTTTCAAGAGGACCAAAGGATATGGAATAACAGCTTGTGTCCCTTCTTACAGAAATGACCGATTTCTTTCCACAGGAACACAATCAGTAGAACAATGAAAATAATTCATCAGATTAAAGTACTAATAAATCCTGTCCTGACAATTGGATGTTATCGTGCTCAATTTCAACTTAATTATTTTTGTATTTAATTACAAAACAGTTAATTGCTTCATTTTAATTATGCATCTCTTTTAATTAGATTGAGGCTTAAAAATACAATAAGGCTGCTGCCACCCTCACAGCCCTTCTATTCTTCATTTTATCTCACACTGTACCAGTTCCTTCCCCTTGCTTTGCTGTTAGTTTCCTGTGCCAGGTTTCTCCCAAATCCTGTGCACCTTCACTTCAGCAAAACCCTGGCATATAAGCATTGTGGCAAGGACAGGAGCCTGCCTCCTGCACGAGACAGTGTGCCCATGCTTCCACACAAGTGTGTGCTGGGCACAGCTTTGCCTCTGCTTTCCTCACACATTTTCTTCTCTTTTCAACAAGTTCAGGAATGCCTTTTGTTAGGTGTTTGTTTTGGTGGTAGGCTGAGAGAAATGTTGTTCCCCTTTCCCTGATGTCCCCTATCAGATATGTCCCAGAGTGCCCATCCCACAAGGCTGAAGACCCCAAAGGGAAGCATTGGCCTGACCTCCTTTTCCGACCCCAACCATCTCCATCTGCCCTGCTCCCAGCTTTTGCATTCCCCACACTGATCAGAATTAAGTCAACAGCTCTCTTTGCATCACCAAAACAATTAAAAGGCCTTTGAAATCCGTGGAAATGTTTAGTATAACAGAAACATTTGACCCGCCCACACAATCCAACCTGCTGTCCCCGCAGTTCTGGTGCATACCCGGCAAGCGGAGGCGATTTGATACAATGCAATTTGATGCATTGTGTTTGTTTGAGATGTTTTTTTCATCTCAGCCCATCTGGGTAATTCTAATATCAGAAGAATTGCTGAAATATTTATGCTGCGCTTTTGAAGAAAAACAGCTTGCATTTAAGAACTGGTCTGGCTGAGGTTTTTTCTGACTAATGTCCTGGCTTTTCTTCGGCTTCCTGCTGGGGGAAAGGATGAGTTTCAGGGAGTTTGCAATCTGCCTGGAAAGTCTCTGATGGTGAAGTGTGTAGGTGGGTTTGTGGCCATGGGAGAGCAGCAGTGGCGTGCACCCTGCTCCCACCTCTTTTCTATGGCTTCTTCTGTTCTCCTCTCCAAGGCCAAACTAAACAGAGGCTGGCCTGGCCTGGTGTCCCTGTCCTCAGATCTTTCAGGCTCAGCAACTAAATCACAGGTGAGGCTGGAGTACTATTTAAGTAAAAGTGTACCAGGCAGTTCACTTCTGCCTTGTGTTGGTGCTGTCATGACAGCTGCACACAGTAGTGGTACCCAAGCAGCAGCCTGATGGATTAGAAGCAAACATATAGATATATATGTTGTGTGTGTACCACAATCTTCTTCAAAGGGTAGTGGATGATTATAAAAGCATTCGTGGCAGAGACAGCCCATCTTTCTCATGGGGCATTCCCCCTTTCCTTTGAAGCCAATAAAACAGTTTTCAGGTTTTGAGTAGAAACCCCTGCAGTGTCAACAGTTAAAGCTCTCAGAGAGGACTCTGGGATGGGAAGGAGGAGGAGAAGGGGAATTGCGGCAATGGTGGTGGCAGCAATGGCAGCAGCTCTGGTCCCGGGCTCTGGCAGAGCATCCCTGGTCTCCCTGCATGCACAAGTGAACAACAGTGAGCAGGAAAGCCAAGCTTTAGTTAAAGTTGTACTTTTCTCTGCCAAAACCCCATCATCATGCTGGATTAAGCAGAGGGTTTGACTATGCCCTGCCCATCACTGCTGTTTTGGGCTAGCCTGTCCTGTAAGGAAAGGATGGAGACAATGTTCTCAACTCTTTACAGAGCAGGGCATTAAAATTCAATATTCAATGGGCCTTCCCTAGTGGCTTAACCATCCTGTCTCATGATACAAACCTTATTGCAACACCGGGCCCAGCACAGGGTCAGGGAGTGGGAAACTGGTTTTGAGGATCAGAGGTCAGAGTTACCCAGAGCAGCTCCTTCCTGCACAGCCTGAAAGCGCTTGTGCTCAGCTACACCATGGCTGCAGCTGGGCTGGCGTCACAAACAGCTGTAATCCAACTAAAGGGTGTGACTTGGGGGAGAAATGGAGAGAACAGGGGAATGTGGTGGTGTCATGAGAGAGTTGGAGTGAAACACTTTTTAGCCACCCTTTCAAAGAGCTCCTATCAAGTGCTTTATTTTTAATGCTTCAATTTGCTTTCCTCTTCTTGATTGTAATACCCTTCTTGAACTTTGCAAATAAAATGTGCTTTCCCTTTTCTTGTCATCATCTCCTTGGCAAATTATCAGACTTTTAATTCTAAGACTCCATTTCATGCCCTCCCCCCC